>JAZDUA010000773.1:0-566953 GCA_038098605.1 Gryllus longicercus | reverse complement strand
TTTCCCTATTTAGCAATAATATTTGTCTTTTTGAATCAGATGTTAGAAATAGTATTGTAATGTAGAACTCTAAGGAAAGCTACAAGAGACCGTTCACATTGTAGATCACAGATTAAGGCATCACACATTTCCAATGAAACAAAGCTTCAGAATATGACCATCATCCTGTACCTACGAAAGCAGCCATGTGGAAAGTTGTCTGGGAGAAACATCAACACACTCAAATAATTATTTCTCCATCATCATATACTCGTATATTTAAGGCATAATTAAGGTACAAATTCTAAAAAGATTTTTCTCCTTAAAGTGTACATAGCTTATTTTAATGTTCAAAAACAGTTTATCTGGTGCTATGATACACTGGATTCTAGTTTTGAGTGAAGAGACATATTGGCTAAGTTGTACATAATCTGTAATAAAATCTGAAACTTGCTTATTTCAGAACTGTAAAAAAAAGTCCTAAAACAATAACAACACATTGCACTTACAGAATTAGAAAAAAATACTTAATTCTCACCTTTGGGTACATGTAACTAAATCCCAAGGGGTGGTGGTTCCACTTTGAAACATTTCAATCCCAGCTTGGGCAATCATTGCACCATTGTCAATACAAAATCGCTCATCAGTAGCATATAATTTTGCACCTCTTTCTTCACTCATAATGTTCATCATTTCTTGTAACCTTAAGTTGCAACCCACTCCTCCCACAATGAGGACTTCTTGTGAACCACAATGAGACATTGCCCTCTCTGAAAGATGAAAATGACACAATCGATTCATTTTTTCATGCTTCCCATCAGTGTAGTGAGAGTTATATCTCAGGAGTCGGCAGTGTTCCATTCTTACTAGAACGTGATATTCAGCACCAACCTGCAAGGCAACTTGTGTGTGTCTGTGTGTGTGGCAGGGGGTCCCTTTCAGGTATCTCTACTAGCAGATCGGCCTCTAGGCTCTCAACTGGTCTCCCAATATGTATGGTTTAGTACATGTAATTGTAATGCATGTGTGAATGTGTAAGGAGAGAGAAGAGGACCAGGATGAAGATGGAAAGATCTTGCACAGTTGAAGCTTGTTTCTCTGATGTTTATCTGGTACTGAACAAAAGTATCATGGAAACTAACAACCAAAAGACCTAGTGTAAAAAATTTGGCACATTGGGATTTGGCACCTATGACATCCCAGTCAGAGACATTACAATGGCAATAGCAGTTGCCCCAAGCTATCTCAGCAAGTCAAAAAAATGACCCAAAATAAAGCTCAGTCTTCAGTGCATAATCTCTTTTGTAACAGCTTGATAACAAATTTTATATATTTTGATAATAATTTGTTTAATTTTTCTTTGTGCAGTCAGTAATGAAACTACACATTTGATGGTAAATTATTTAAAGAATGCAAAATATTTTTCTTATTTAATGCCATAATCACAGCACAGATATTACCCAATACATTAACAAATTATGGAACTTGACAAAAATTTACCTGTGATTTCCACAAGCATGGCAAAAATAGTTTCCTGCAGAGAGTAACACAAGTCCTCAGGAACGTATTGCTTGCTGCTAATAAGATGGGGTGCTTGCTTTTCAATATTTGATAATATTCCAGAAAACGAAACATCCATACCCCTCACTGTGTAAGGTAAATGGAGGAACTTTTTGCCTCTGTAAGTAAACACATTTACATGCTGAATAATCCTTTAATTGCAATAGAATTGTCAACAAATACCACCAAAATAAAATTAAGCAGTAAGTTGAAAGTCGAAAGTTGAAATCAACAAAAGTTTATTTTCACTTGAGAAAAATAATGTAGGACAATTTCTTCCTCATCAGTAAATATTCAGATGAGTTTGCCAGCAATATCGGGATTGTTTTTTGTTTGCTGTTTATAATAGATCTACATTTAACCTGTTACCTCTTATTCATGAATATGTTTGTACCAGAAAAACCATACTTAGATGAGTGGAATGTATATTGTGCAAAATATAAACTTGGTTATGTAGACAAAACTGTGAATCATTATTAAAACATCATTGATTCTGATACTAGTGTTCAAACACAAATAATTCAAAGTTTCTGGTGCCTGGCTAAAACAACACAATCAGATCAGATTTGGTGTGGGAACTAGTCAAGTATTGTTGAAACTCTTACAAATGCAAATTTATGTGGTATAGATATAAGGAAAGAAATCGATTCTAGAAAATCTTCGATGACATCATTTTGACTTCCTTTTTAGGTTTTCGTAAACAATTAACATTAAAAATTTTAATTTTTAATTTACGTTGTTTAAAAATCTTAAATTCCTTGAATTTATATACAATTTTTTTTAGTGAACCATGTCTAAAAATCAAAGGAGCCAAATCCTTCTGCTTGTAAACTGTTACACACATAACAGAAAAGACTTCAAAAGGTTTCTTTAAAGAAGTTTAGAAGAGAAGAATTTTTAATAAAATATTCTGAGGTAAACATTCAAAATTCACAATTAACAATGGTTACATTAAATAAAGCTGAACAGTAAATCATGTAATTAATTCAAATTAATGCTAGAACTCAGACTAAAAAGTACTACTAATAATTCTCTAATTAAAAAAATACATGAGCATACTTAAACATGTCTTCCAACACCATTAGCATTGAAAATTTATAGAATTCAGTATCTTTAAAATAATTCGTATATTAAAAAATTCATGTTATACAGAAATTACTTTTCAGCCATTTTCTCTATATTATAACCAGGTCTGGGGGTCATTTGACAATTTCAACACTCTAGCAAATCTATCCAGACAATTTCCGATTGCAATATCAATAGTCTCCCCAAAAATACGGTATCTATTTTGGGAATAGGCCATGATTTGAGTGTTACCACCACTGACATATAACACTGTTGAATCATTGCACTTAGTGATTAATCTTCCCATTTCAATATCTAGGTTCACAGTTAAGGATAATTTATGAATGGTAAAAATATCAAGTGCATTCCAATTTGTATTAAGACTCAATTACAACCAATAAAAACCTGCAACTCCTGCTCTCCAAGCACAATAAAACCAACTGAAATTTCACCATTTTAAATATTTGTTACTGAAGATGATGTTGATTTCATTTAATTTGATTAATTTAGTAAAAAAAAAACAGTAGAAACTGTATGTGATGTATGGGGGGAGAAAATCAAAATGCTCATTAGTAAGCTACTTTTATATTTAAAATTACATACTTCAACACGATCCATTTTGATTAAGTTCACATCATTCAAGTACCCTCTTTAACATCCTACAAATGACTAAGAAAAGGATACGACAATACAATGGTTCACCCCAATAATTGGCTTATTCCATATCTGTACTATAATTCGTGCTACAAGAGCTACCATAATTAAAGGAGCGCCCATTCCAGGACCTTTGTATAACCAACTACATCTATGTTATCTGGGGAAATGCCAGACACTGTAAGTGCTTCACGGACCAATCCAATTATTTTCTCACGGTGGTGTTGGGCTGTTTCCCGAGGAAGGAACCCTGAAATGACAAAATTTAAATAAAAACATATACTTTGTTTGTGAAACAAAATCTGAACACAAAACCAGGAAGTAATGTGTATCATTTGCCGAGGTGGAATAAGAATTTAACTGACCATTTGACAATGCTCTTTTCTGAGAACTATAAGAGAATTGGTGTATTTACTAATTTTACTTCTTTATTCTAACTCACAAGGGGTATTACGAATCCGCTTCTCAGAAAAGTCCTGTCTGATCTTTTTGACAATTGGCCTCGAAGTTAATTCACAATTTTATATGGGGAAAAAATTACGTTTCTGCAGCGACTTCCATTCTACGAATAATCTTGATATATACGATAGGAAATTTGTAGGTAAAATATAGACAAAACAAACCCTTTCTCCTGGGGGAGAAATGTAAGTTTGCCGACAGTTGGCCAAAACTTCTCCATCCCTTCTTATTCCCACTCCAACTTTATTAGCACTGCCTTCCCAATCCGATAGCAATAACCATCGTTAATTTATTGACATACGCTTGGTTACGCCTGAAGTAAATGCTGGAATTACTTTTCAGAGATACTATGCGCACTTCCCAACTACCGCAACCAAAACAAACAGCTTCAGCGCGCGTGGCCTCTAGCTTGGGCACACGCCACCACACGTGCTCTCTTTGGAGTCAAAGAATCAACAGCTGGAGCTCAGTTTCAGCAGTATATTACTCTCTGGTTTCAGCATACTCAGGCTGAAACAGGTGTAAAGCCTTCTACCCTGCCGCGCGCGCCGCGTGGAAATTTTGGCGTCTCTCTGATGGCTGGAAAACAGACCCCGCGCAATACAGACATTTGTGCTGCACTAAATACCTTTTTCCCTTCCCATTTATTAGTCCATCAGTAGTCCAATAGTTCATTTATCATGAGTAATACTTAGTGTTTGACAGAATGAAATAAAACAATAATGCACTGTCGTTGTAAATATATATAAAATGCAATGGACCTCCATTCATATCACAGGACAGGAACAAAAACTGTTTAGGAGCATTTATAAAGGAAAATTAAAAACATGAGATATTTTCATTTTTGTGTTATTAAAACAGGTCACTGGGTGTAGTTCGTTTGCTATTACTAAACAGATCAATTCACAAGAAAACAGTAAAAAAATTAAATAACCCAATTTCTTCTGTTCTCCCTATATGGCAAAATAGTTCCTATCATTAAATGTGAACTTTGTGAGTGAAATTTTTGAAGTTGTATCAAAATGTCATAATAATAAATAATGATAATAAATTAATAAAGGCAGACACAGGCTTGTGCAAAAAAATCACAGAAACATAATTTAAAATTGTGTTGTAAAGTTTGATCTTTCAAATGACAACAAACTGATGTTTCTAAATTTGTCACAGATACATTAGTACTGAATAACTTAACAAGTACATCATATTAAGACTAAGACTTAGATTTAACCAATGTCTGATAAATCATTATTACAAATATCAATCACACAATATAATATAGAGACAAACTCAGTGCAAAAATATCAAGTATTTTTCAGGGTAACACAATCCACTTATATTAAAATATCATTTTACAAAGTCAGTTTGTGATGTCTGGCAGTCAGGGCACATTCGCTTATATTAAAGACAAACGAATCAAACTAAAAAAAACTCAAGTCTTCTAAATAACTGATGACTTTTAAACTAAATTTGAAAATTGCACCCTTTTTATGAATTTATAATTAATAATAAGAATTTCTCCAACAAAAATAAAATCTAAATAAGACTTTAGTGCAAACAATGAAATAATTTCCAGTTAAGTACGTTACCCGCTTTTTATTAATACCAAGTCATATTGACAATGGAAATGTCAATTAATAAGTATAACAATAAGCAAATAATATGAAATAAAAGAATTTCGAAATTAAAATCATAACCAGGGTACAATTTTTCCAATTTAATATTTTATTCTAGGAATCTATCTGAAAAAAAATTAAAAAAAACAACAACAAAATTTGCATGGGTACAATTAGATAACTGTGACAATATCATTTAACTCGTTTTTTCATGGCAGTGCAGGAATTGTTTAAGGTTTTTGACTAGTCTCACTCAAGAAAATATCTGCAATTTTTTTCACATCAAACCAGGATTGAAACATATCTTCTGAAGAAAAATGAATACAAAAGTTTTGCTTGTTCAGCATTTCAAATATTATATCCTCAAGCTTTTTTAGAGGAGCCTTCACAAAACTGTTTGAACATAGCTTTTTAAATGTCTTCTATTCAAGACGGTTAAGGAAATTCCAGTGCAGTGTCATTTTAAAGCTACCACTGCAAATACAGATGAAAAGCATGCTCTCTTTTTCATCTCAAAAGACTGGTTATTGTAAGCAATTGCCCTACAATAATATGTTCCCAAAAAGCATTATGTGAGCTCATGCTCATCTATTCATTTATTTCAGACGATTGTATCTACCACTAAATATTACACTTAATTTCCTAGAATTCACAGTTGACTTCAAAACAGTTGATTCACATGCTGGAGGCCCTTCAGAAGGAAAATGGAAAGAAATCTACTGGAGAGTTTGTTTTAGGAAAATAATCCTTTTGATGTAAATATATTGCTTGTGAATTTGCAAAGATGTCAGTACACACACTGAGACAATGGAAACATACTTACAAGGAACACCTGAATGATTACCATCTAGGCTTATTGATATAGCCAGCAGGAATAGGCAATTAACTTGCAGTACATAATGATGAAGTAACCTTTCTCCACAAAATATTACGAAGTTAACCACATTTAGTCATTTCTATATTAAATCAATTTAAATTGTTAGAAAGCTGATAAGGTGTTCTTGGCATAATTAAGTGGTGAAATACTTGAAATCAATTTTGTCAACTTCCTTGAATGGCCAATCTATAAATGTAGATTCTTGGGTTTAGGACGAACGGAATAAGACACGAATTAAACGAAAGAAAAAAAGCACGAGGAAAAGGCGAGCAAAAGACGAGCAAAAGACAAGGAAAAGACGAGCAAAAGACGAGCAAAAGACAAGGAAACGACGAGCAAACGACGAGCAAACGACGAGCAAAAGACGAGCAAAAGACGAGCAATAGACGAGCAAAAGACGAGCAAAAGACGAGCAAAAGACGAGCAAAAGACGAGCAAATGACGAGCAAATGACGAGCAAAAGACGAGCAAAAGACGAGCAAAAGACGAGCAAAAGACGAGCAAAAAACGAGCAAAAGACGAGCAAAAAGACGAGCAAAAGACGAGCAAAAGACGAGCAAAGGACGAGCAAAAGACGAGCAAAAGACGAGCAAAAGACGAGCAAATGACGAGCAAAAGACGAGCAAAAGACGAGCAAAGACGAGGCAAAAGACCGAGCAAAAGACGAGCAAAAAAACGAGCAAAAAACGAGGAAAAGACGAGGAAAAGACGAGCAAAAGACGAGCAAAAGACGAGGAAAAGACGAGGAAAAGACGAGCAAAAGACGAGCAAAAGACGAGCAAAAGACGAGGAAAAGACGAGGAAAAGACGATCAAAAGACGAGCAAAAGACGAGCAAAAGACGAGCAAAAGACGAGCAAAAGACGAGCAAAAGACAAGGAAAAGACGAGCAAAAGACGAGCAAAAGACGGGCAAAAGACGAGCAAACGACGAGCAAAAGACGAGCAAAAGACGAGCAAAAGACCAGCAAAAGACGAGCAAAAGACGAGCAAAAAACGAGCAAAAGACGAGCAAAAGACGAGGAAAAGACGAGGAAAAGACGAGGAAAAGACGAGCAAAAGACGAGCAAAAGACGAGGAAAAGACGGGCAAAAGACGAGCAAAAGACGAGCAAAAGACGAGCAATAGACGAGGAAAAGACGGCAAAAGACGAGCAAAAGACGAGCAAAAGACGAGCAAAAGACGAGCAAAGACGAGCAAAAGACGAGCAAAAGACGAGCAAAAAGACGAGCAAAAGACGAGCAAATGACGAGCAAAAGACGAGCAAAAGACGAGCAAAAGACGAGCAAATGACGAGCAAAAGACGAGCAAAAAAAACGAGCAAAAGACGAGGAAAAGACGAGCAAAAGACGAGCAAAAGACGAGCAAAAGACGAGCAAATGACGAGCAAAAGACGAGCAAAAGACGAGCAAAAGACGAGCAAAATGACGAGCAAAAGACGAGCAAAAGACGAGCAAAAGACGAGCAAAAAACGAGGAAAAGACGAGGAAAAGACGAGCAAAAGACGAGCAAAAGACGAGGAAAAGACGAGGAAAAGACGAGGAAATGACGAGCAAAAGACGAGCAAAAGACGATGCAAAAAGACGAGCAAAAGACGAGCAAAAGACGAGAAATAGACGAGCAAAAGACGAGCAAAAGACGAGCAAAAGACGAGCAAAGGACGAGCAAAAGACGAGCAAAAGACGAGCAAAAGACGAGGAAAAGACGAGCAAAAGACAAGGAAAAGACGAGCAAAAGACGAGCAAAAGACGGGCAAAAGACGAGCAAAACGACGAGCAAAAGACGAGCAAAAGACGAGCAAAAGACCCAGCAAAAGACGAGCAAAAGACGAGCAAAAAACGAGCAAAAGACGAGCAAAAGACGAGGAAAAGACGAGGGAAAAGACGAGGAAAAGACGAGCAAAAGACGAGCAAAAGACGAGGAAAAGACGGGCAAAAGACGAGCAAAAGACGAGCAAAAGACGAGCAATAGACGAGGAAAAGACGGGCAAAAGACGAGCAAAAGACGAGCAAAAGACGAGCAAAAGACGAGCAAAGACGAGCAAAAGACGAGCAAAAGGACGAGCAAAAGACGAGCAAAAGACGAGCAAATGACGAGCAAAAGACGAGCAAAAGACGAGCAAAAGACGAGCAAATGACGAGCAAAAGACGAGCAAAAAACGAGCAAAAGACGAGGAAAAGACGAGCAAAAGACGAGCAAAAGGACGAGCAAAGACGAGCCAAAGTCGAGCAAAAGACGAGCAAAAGACGAGCAAAAGACGAGCAAAAGACGAGCAAATGACGAGCAAAAGACGAGCAAAAGACGAGCAAAAGACGAGCAAAAAACGAGGAAAAGACGAGGAAAAGACGAGCAAAAGACGAGCAAAAGACGAGGAAAAGACGAGGAAAAGACGAGGAAATGACGAGCAAAAGACGAGCAAAAGACGAGCAGAAGACGAGCGAAAGACGAGCAAAAGACGAGAAATAGACGAGCGAAAGACGAGCAAAAGACGAGCAAAAGACGAGCAAAGGACGAGCAAAAGACGAGCAAAAGACGAGGAAAAGACGAGTAAAAGACGAGCAAAAGACGAGCAAAAGACGAGCAAAAAGACGAGCAAAAGACGAGCAAAAGACGAGCAGAAGACGAGCAAAAGACGAGCAAAAGACGAGGAAAAGACGAGCAAAAGACGAGCAAAGGACGAGCAAAAAACGAGGAAAAGACGAGCAAAAGACGAGCAAAAGACGAGCAAGTTATGTTATTAAGTCAATGGGTGTTGTGGAAGTATTTGTGCAGTATTTCTTGATTCCGCCAGTTAGTTTATTTACTGTGAATTTTTTGCATATTATATAGTACCTGTACAGCCTGTGTTGGGGGTTGGAGCAAACGTTGTGTGATTTTAAAAACAACTGGCCGGAGGCAATTAATTTAAACAACCTTTTATTAACTCGATGGGTGTCTTGTGCAAATAGTTGTGCAGTATTTCGTGATTCCGCCGGTTAGTTTATTTACTGTAAATTTTTTAGTTTTTATTGATGGTCCTTCATTTAGCCTGTGTAAAGTTTTGCGTTTGTTTTTAAACAATTTCCTACAGTTATTAATTCTGAAGCTAATTAATCAATAAATGTAAAGAGATAGGAACAATGTGGTGGTAGAAGTTTTGGGGGTTGCCGGTAAAATGTAGTTTTAAGAATTTTTCCATCACTTTCTAACATAAATTTTCTTTTTGTAGATATTTTAAAAATTTTAAACAATTACGTTTGATAATAACGGCAAAATGGAGCAATTAAATAGCAGTTAATTCATTTATTGTTGTTAAATTTTTCTGATATTTTCTGTGTTAATTGGTTTTTGTGGCTAGCTAGCTTCAGGTTGAAGCTAGCTGACCCTTGATTTTTCCAAAAATGGCTGGAGTAATTAATTTTAAAATTATTATGATTAATGAGCAATTAATTAGTATTAAACGATGGCATGTAGTTTTTTGTGGTCCGCTATAGGTGGCTAGCCAGCTTCAGAGAGGTCCAGCACGGACGTGTTGCAGTCTGTCCCGGCCTCCCCCTCCCAGTGTGAAACACACTGGCACGGCCAAGCGCACCGGAGGGTCGGCCTCGTCCGCCGAAGCTGCCAATAAAGCTTGTTCCCGGGAAGCGCCTTCATAACGTAGGTGAGTTTTCTTTACTCCTTAACCATTTAGGTAGTAATTAATGTAAGCCGCTAATATTAATTATCATAAACTCGCACACTTTGCTCATATTTCACTTCCTCATGTCTCTTATCAGTTTGCTAGATTCACGTCACCTGAAATATCGTCGAAATTGATGAAAATCCGCATTTGTGGAACTTAATATTCGTATAAAATTTATTGCTGCCACACTGCATACGGCTAGCATAAAAATTAAATATAAACTATGAATAAGAAAAATCGCGCATCTTCAGAGACCTTTGGAAAAGTATCCAATACATATCATTCTTCTTTCGCAGAACATTTAAAACGTTCAAAGCAGCCTCGACTATCACCAACAGTTGTCGCGCTATTGGATTACCATTACCAAACATTCTGCCGATGTGAAGAGTGAAAAGCAGGACGAGATGCTTCTCAGGGCCGGATTTAACTTGGTGGGTGCCCATGTGCTGATTTTTGGTGGAGCCCCCCCCCCATATATATTATATGCAGTTGACGGCTGACAAAATAAAATCTATGTGTCAAATATGTTTAATTAAAAAAAAAGTCGTTCTTCTGTCATACTAGTTCTCAATCTATGTTTTAGAAGTTTTAATTTTGAAAATGATCTTTCCGTTGTACAATTTGTTATCATTAACACAAGATTAATTCTTAAAATAATTTCTACATTCGGAAACGCGTCTTGTATTCCCTTCTCAATTATTAAGTTATACATAAAATGTTCCCGACTTAAGGCGCTTTTAGATTCCTCATCTTGTATGAATTGGTTAATGAATTCTTTGAATTGGATCAACTCAATTCCAAGATTTTCATCGACGTCGTCTACATAAATTTTACTAAGGTTTGTTGCGTGCTTGATTATTTCATCTGAACTAAGGTTGCCTAATTTTGATAAAAAACCAAACCGAGAAGAAATTATTTCATACGCAGAAACACGTTGATCTAAAGAAAATAAAAACTGGTCAATTACTGGAAGGTAACTTTCACTCGAATTTCATCAGCAGCTGTTCAGGGTTGCCAGATTTGGCGATTTCTTGCCAAACTGGCGACTATTCTCAATTATTGGCGACAAAAATTTACATTTGGCGACTTGGCGATTTTTTGGCTACTTCATTTTTTTAATTAAACAATTCATATTTATATGCCTGCGATAATAAAAAGCAAAGCTTTTGAATGTAACCAATGATGTAGTAATTCTATTCTAGTTATGTTGGTACTACTGTTCTTGAATACTGTTATGTTGGACACTGCCACTATTGATATTAAACACTGAATGGGTTTAATAACACTCATAGTGTATTATTGAGCTATTTCATCAGTAGAGGATGGTAATGGACAACTGTTGTGCGAAATTTTCGCCCTCGAAAGATATGCTCGCAAAATTCACCTCGAAAATCATGTACGCGAAAAAAGAGACGGACCAAAACAACGAAGATGATGAATCCGTATTTTCGATACTCAACGAAGTTTAATGCATGACTGTTATCTACTGCAGGGGTATAATTGTGATTTCGATGCTAATCATATAAGAAAGTTTGTTTTGTTTTAGAGTTTTATAGATTAATGTTTAAAATATAATACATTTCATCCATTTTTTCAATAAAATATAGCATTTTTAATGAGATGTGTTTTTTATTAACCGCTTATACCGTTTTGAACTTTGGCGGCTTAATGGCGACATCTGTCGAATGCTTGGCGACTTTTGGCGAACATGTGGCATTGTAAATGGCGACAAGGCGTGATAGTATTCTGGCAACCCTGCAGCTGTTAACTGAACGTTTGCAGAATTTCCATAATCTAATGGAACCAAACGAACATTCCGTTGTCCTTTTCTACGTATTACATACTCTGTTGTCCCAGATTTTTCCATTCCTAATTTTTCATAATATTCAAAACTGTCGCGCCTTTCTTGTATAAATAATCTCAACGATTTAATAGCTGCAACAGCAGTATTCAAATCTAACTTGGAATTCTGAAGTACTTTATTTGTGTCATTTACTCTGCTCAAGACATCATTCCAAAATACTGCATAAATTGCGATTTCTAACATATTCATTTTGTTATATAAAGCTTGTGCTTCACTACGAGTTTTAGAATTTTGAGAATCATCTTCGAAGATTTTTAGAAGTGCAGCTTTAATTTCAGAATATCCTCGAACTAAAGCTTTAGAAGCATCCGCTCGACAGGACCACCGCGTTGTATCTATTCTTTTAGGAACGTAAAAATTGGTTGTACTGTCACTAGACTCAGGTGATTTTGAAGCTTGTTCTTTTAGTAGTTTATAGCGACTTGTTGAGCAAGTAAAGAATACATAAATATTTTCCAAGAAATCAAAAAAATTGATTGCATTTGCGCAACATTCTGCAGCTGTTTTTCCAACCAAATTCAGCGAATGTGCTGCACATGGAATCCAATCTGCTAATTCGTTGTCCAATTTAATAAGAGCTTGTAAACCATTGAATTTACCACTCATATTAGAAGCATTATCATATGACTGACCACGACATTTTTTTATATTAAGATCATTGTCATTTAAAATACTGATTAACCCGTCATATATCTCTTGTGCTTTGTGACCTTGATTTGGTAAATAAATCAAAAATCTTTCAACAGGAGTGGCATCTTCAATGTAACGAAATACTATGACAGCTGATCCACGTGGCCTTCATCAGGTGTCGAATCAACTGATATCGAGTAGTAGCGAGATTGTTTAATACGTGAAATAATTTCTGCAAAAACACGTTTTCCCCATTAGTTCAATAATCTCATCACAAACTTTTGAAGAAAGGTAGTTGACATGACCACTTCCCTCGGTTTGCTTTATCAGCTATATGTTTTTTTTAAAAAGTCGTCATATTCAGCTATTAATTCGAGTAAACCCAAATAGTTTCCATTATCAGGTGATCCAAGAATTTCAGTGTCCCCACGGAATGCTAATCCTCGTTGGCATATAAACTTGATGACACTTAAAAGTCGTTGAAGCACATTTCGCCAATAATTTCTTGCTTCATCTGCTTGTTGAGTAAGTTCCACATCAATACGTCCTATATTTTTAGAACGTTTCGCATATTCAAAAACGGCTTCTAAATGTGATTTTGATAATTCGTGTTCTTGTAAGCGTTTGGAAGCATGCCTCCAATCACAGAATCCACCGTGTGAAAATTGAGTTCGTACATTGCTTAGTAATTTACACAGAAAGCAGTATAATCGTCCAGCACTTGGAGAGAAACAAAGCCATGAACGTTTTACCACTTCGCCGTTGCGAGTTTTTCTTTCAAACATGCTTCTTTGACATGTTCGAATGTAGCTACCGTCTGTTTGTTTAAATGAATTCGAATTCAAATACTTTTCGCCGCAATGTTGAAGATTTAAATTCCCAGTCTGTATCCAATAATTTTGGAATTCTCGCATATCTTCTGGCCACAGACCTATGTCCGTTGTCGTACCTTTAGATTCATTAATATGCTGTCCTGTAGACTGATCATCAGAGTCGAACTGCTCATTTACCACCCCGTTTATACAAATATAAATTTAAAGTATTAAATTAAAATAATATGTAATAAATAATAGTAAATTATGGAATAAATATTTACCGAATTCTTGACATCTGCATCAGATTCTGTTTCATAATTTTGTTCAAAACAAGATTTATTAACAGATGGAATATCCTTTTCTGAAGCCTAAAATATAAAGCATAAATTGACATAAATGCTTAAATCGTTTAATAAAAATAAATCACATAATAAATGTTAATTTGCAAAAGTAAATTAAAATAGCTTTTAATCAATGTATATATCGATAATAAACATTAAGTCTTAATCATCACACAATCAATATTTTTAATGAACTTATAATTTTATTTAATAGAAAAAGCAATAGTGGAAAATAAGGCTTTATAAAATCTAACGAATCACTGCCTTTGAATTTTTATCTAAGAAATGAATTTCCAGTTGTGTACGATAAGTATTTATTTTACAAACGTTATCAAAATAGCATTTGTTATCTTTATTATTTACCGTTTCTTGAGGAATATCAGATGAAGATTTTGCTAAAACTTGCATATAATTTTGTAATGTGGGTGTTTTGGATAACACAGACTTTAACTGTGTTTTCGCTTTATCTGCTTCTTTTCGTTTTTTGGAACCACTTAATTGTTTTCGTTTTCCGTTATGTCGGTCTTCTTTTCGATCCATTGTTTCTTCGTTGTCGTAGTTTCAAAAAACTGGATATCTGAAAATGTATAGTTTTACTTCATATCTATACAGTATTTGAACTGGATGAGATATATTAAAGTAATTAGAAACTTCATTTAATAGTAATTTTATATGAAACAGTTCATGAACTTACAAAATTGGCTTTAATTTATGAAATTTTCAAGGGATAAAAAAACTAAATTGTATCACCAAATATACATAATATAATTAGTATTTCTATAATTATTTATTTTTCATATATAGTTAAAAAATATTGTAAAATTCAATGTGTTTTTCATGCATTTTTCTATACAAATTATACATATTATGTATAATACATACCTTTTCCTTAAATTGCACACTAGTTACAACTATTTTGCACACACTATGTAACTATTCACCTTTATTAAAATATAGTTAACTCGCTTCCATATGCGATCGACAATCAAATACGACTGTCGACTATGAAATAATTTTTAAAGGAACAAAGGGTATTTGTTTATGAAATAGGAGACATGTATTTCACAGTTATCAATCGTTTATTTATGGTGAAGTCTTGAAACACAGTCATATTCGATTATGTATTACTTCGGACTATAAATAATCGGCACATATTAGTAAATGAAGTCAGATAAAATACGATCTCAGTAAAAGTAAAGTTTCAATAAATTTATTGCATTTATAAACTTTCAAATTCAAATATATCTAATCAAAATAAAAGTTACGTTATTCATAGTATAAAATCAGATCGGCTTAGCCAAAAGAGCAAGTCGAAACCGGTGATCATGTTTGAAACACGATATTCGGTTAGATTATGTGCGTTTAATACTGAATAAATGATAAATAACTTTGAATACATACTAAATAAGTAGATATTCTTGAGACTAAAAATGCATCATGAAATCTAAATTTAAAAAAATACAGATTACTACATAACAATGAAATTAAAAAGTTTTTGCAAAAAAATAGACCAAAATAAAAAAAAATAATTTTTTATTTGGTGGAGGCCCCTTTTTGGTGGAGTGCCCTGTGCTGCAGCACTGTCAGCACATGCATAAATCCGGCCCTGATGCTTCTCAAGTGAGTTCTTATCATTCAGTTCCACGAATAATGCAGTTGTGAACGTAAGGGGTTCAAAATGTTGACTTCCTTACCTCAAGACAGTATGTATGCTTTTTTTTTTGACATCCATGCCCCCGAAACGTCTCTGAACTGTGCGCTTGCACGTGTATAATATGCACGAACAATAGCAGACCTCCCCGTCATTTGCAGGCTGGGAGAGGCGTGCCGAGAGCTGCCGGCGGTAGATCGCATGTTCGTGTTCAACAAAATGGCGGTCCACTGGGGCATTTCAAGACGTCTCAGTCGCTTGGGAGCCACAAGCGATAAACAGCCCGTGAAGAACTCCCTTTCAAGGTGAGAAGCACCTTCCCTTGACTTAGGGTACATGAGGGGTTAACACCTACCGACTAAATGTAGTTAGGGGAGCTAGTACGTGTTAAGAAAACGTAAGCCCCAAGGGAAAATGAATGTAAAGGAGAGCCTCTGGATATGTCGAAACCAACTTCCTTGGGTGGGAAGGAGAACAGCAAAAAATAAAAAGTCCAAAAATCTTCGGGAGAGTATACTTTGTTTCCGTAGGATATAGGAAAAAAGCATCTCTTAGACGAAGAAAATTATACAAGCAGACTTAAATAGAAGTTTCCAGTATAACTTTTCCATTAACCTTGAGTGACGTCGGTAGTTCATTCAAGGAAAGGTCTCGCTCAAAATATTAGAGAAAACTGGGTAGGAATTTAAAGTATAAAAATGAGTGCGTTTGTTTGGCGCTGTTAGCTGAAGTCGTACATTTATGAAAAGGAAGAAAGAAAAAATATTTCATTTGAGTATTTCGTAATTTATTTATATGATCCTTACATAATAAACAGACCCATCTCAAAAATAGCCATTTTTTTACGTAAACCAAGGATCAGCGGCTATTTGATGAGGCTAATTTTTCTGTAACATAATGCACAAGATTGATGTAGATATATAACAGGGCTTGAAATGAATTGTTCCGCTCTGGGCTATTGCAAAATGTATTCTGTAATTTTTGTTCTTTTCCGACCAAAAGTACAGAGTCAAGACAGTTAATTATTTTTTTTAATTGGCAATTCTGTGTATTTCACTTTCTCGTGGCAAATCGTAGGAAGCACATTTTTATCACATTCCTGTACTTCTCGCGAAGGTAACTCTTAGTCTCAAGAAACGCTATTTCTTGCAGAATTGGTCCCTTTTGACAGTTAACAAATAATGTTCATCAGAAAAGGTATTGAGGGAATCTTTTAAATTATAAATTTCTGGGAAATAATTTTGTTGCAGGTTAAACGCGTTACTTGTGGCGGAGTCAAAGGAAGATGTATGGAATGAAAATGCAGAAGCTCTTTCTCCTAAGATTAGGTAAGAATTCTATTTAAACCTGACGGCATTAAAGACATCCATTTAAACATCTGAAACGTTGGAGAAAAAATCTAGGCGACCTAGCTCTTACGTAGACATTACGAGCATGTTTTATAAAATACTCTTCTTTTTTGGTTAGTTCTTTTTGTGGCATTGGACCGCAAAGCGATTCTGTCGCCTTTTCTTTCATGCGGTGGGTCGTTCGACGAGTGAAAAGGGGAAGGAGAGCGGGTAGGGAAGGGGCGGTAGTGGAACGGGTATTCAGATGACCCTGAATTAAATTATTACAGGACAGGAATTGAAGGAAGTGCGTGGCAAAAGGGTGTAATGTAAAGCTTCTGACTGAATTTGGCCAACTAGTTGATTAATGTTCGAATTGACCAAAATGGATAGAGACTGTTTAATGTAGTAACAGTTTTGAAGCACACTTGGGACTTGGAACGGGATGCAGTTCATATTAACCAACACAAGTTGCTGGAGTAAGTACGCTACAGACACTAGAAATGGAAGATAGGTGATTAACAGATGCGACAAGTGGTTGGAAATTTCCAAGTAAAGGGAGAGATAAGGTGTGAGTTTCGTGTGATAATGTCTGTTTACTATGCAAGCCGCTGAGGCTTCGCGACGCTCAGCCTTGGATCTGGATCAGATCTCTTAGGAGCAGACAGGAAGCACTCGGACCATCGGTCCTTAGCCAGTACTCAGGCCAAGACCAACATCCCTGGCATTCATACAGCCTTACCAACAGCATCGAATGTGCAAATTAACCAACTTCTAACATTAACCATTTTGGGGGACTTTGACAATTTAAATGGGCCGACATGTCACGGCCAATTTGTAGTTCAGTGACGAAATAAGTTTAGAACGTCTACTTTTACTAGCGCTGATTTCATAAAGATTTAGGAGGAATTTACTCTAAGAAGGCACCACTTGGACAAGTCGGAAAACAAATTAACACCACAATTTGTGCGTGTCATTGCCGTGCATGAAGCAAATTGCCAATGAACTAACTGTAAACGAACGCACTGACAAAATAAGTGCATGGCCATATCTAAAGTTGTTCTATTGCTAGCAGTGAGCAAGCAGTCGCAAGCGGTCTCTCTCTCTCTCTCTAGTTGGGAGTAGCTCGTGTCTCTCGCTGACGCCCGTGCGTGTGTCGCAGGGAGGTGCTGGCCGCCGCCGCCATCGAGTGCGAGCTGCAGGGCGTCGTCCCGGCCCTCGCCGCCGCCCCCGCCCCTGTCTCCGCCTCCAGCGGCGCTAGACGCCTGGTGGGTCGGAGGCCGCCGCATCGGGCGCCGGGGGGCACGCGGCGGCGGGGGGCGGGTTTCGCTTGCCCGCCATGAAGATCGCCCTGGGAGACACGAGGGCGCGCTCGGCCTTGGCCCCGCCCTGCGCTGAGCGGGAGCGCGGGCGGGGGCGGGGGCGACGGGTGGCGCTGTTTCGCCGGCAGAGGCGAGGACGGCGAGGACGGCGAGGACGCGGCCGACGGAGTCTGCGTAGGCGATTCGGATTCTGTGTCCGAATGGTCGCTAGCGTAAGAACGAATCCGATAGCCCACGTATTTGAGAGAATCTGGGATTGACTCTTCAAACATTTCCGAATCATCAATGAAGGAGTCGTGTTTGTAACCATCAGCGAGAGCGCGAAAGTCTGAGATGTTACAAAACGCTTTCTTGCGCCGAAAACTCGGAAGAAACTGATTGTCTTCTCTCATGGACTTCGGATGGGGCGGCAGAGGAGACCCTGTCCGCGTTTCTGCTCTACTGCTGGAGTCCGCCAAAGCCTGTATAAAGGGTGTCAATTGATTAATTCAGGTTTAAAGAGCGCTTTAGCAGCTATGTCATTGGCGTCCAGGTCGTAATTGAAAACGCTAGATTAGTCCAGAAAAAACAAACCCGTGGCAGATGCAAACTTTCACATTGACTAAAATCACATTAAAATCTAAAATTAAGTCCTAGAGGTCGCACAGAGGGGCTAATAGAAGTGAAAGAATTGTAAAACGTAAAACAAGGTTTATGAACTGGTTGTATAGAGGCAAAGTAACATACAGCAAAAACCACTCTCACCTTTTCTACCCAACTAAATGGCGAAGTTCACTTTCTCACAGAAAGAAAAGTATGTTTGGAAGTGTGGACGTCTCGTTGGCGAGCCCTTCCCTTAGGAGCAGTCACGAAACTTTTGAGTATATTGAATACCTCTCCACCTGAAATGTTCTATTGACCCCCCCCCCCCTAAATAATTTCGCAGCGCTTGCGACAACACCCCCTTCTTGTAAATACAAGAAGTGAAAATAAATTAGAGCCAGTAAACAAGTATTCATTTCATTTGTGTGAATTAAAATTTATGTTAATTTAAGTCGGAATTAGTTGTCGATGCTCTCTGCACGTAACAATAGGATTGGGGGCAAATTATGAGAAGGAAGGACGCACAGGCGAGGCAATTTCTGATCACAAGCTGTGCACACACTGCCGTTGTGGAAAGCGGATGGGCATGAGCCTAGTGCGTCAATTTAATTGGATTCTCCAAAAATACTACAGATAAGTTTTGAATATTTGTTCATAATCTTACAGAATCAATACAAAATTTATGAAAAAATATTTCCATTTATTGAAACAACTTGTAATAACTTTCAATGATTTACGTTTTTAAAACAAAATTGGACACCATTTGAATGATTTAATAGACGACTCAAAAAGTACTCATTACAAATGTTAAAAAAATGTAAAAGAAATTTAAAAAATGTTGCGTAACATTAATCGAATACTCCTTGCCTCTGTGTTACGCAACGTAACGCTGCCTTAAACCCCCACCCCCCTTTGGCCTTACGTAATTTGTCGACGACCCCTTTTAGTGCTTCGCAGACAGTGTCAGCTTCGCTGATATTAAATTTTACACTGTAGCGCGTTTCTGTGAAAGGTCCGTCAGTTATGACCGTCCGTCCTTCCATTTTCTAGGCTATCGCAGGTTAAATGCACTAAGTAACATGACAAATTCCACTTTGATGTTTTTTTGTTTTTTTCTTCAAAAATTACCAAGTGTAAGTTTTTGAAAACTAATTTTCGTGGACAAACTGGTGTTAGTAATCCCAGAAGACACCATTAAATGCAAGGCACAAGAAAAAATTAGACTCATCTAAAAAACTAATATTACCCCGTATATACGTACGAGAAAGTAATAAACGATTGAAACGGTGAAGAAAAAAAAGAAAGAAACTTGAAATCCGTGACGTCAAGTGCTGATTCCAGATCTTTACACTACGAGTGTATTCGTATGTGACCGCTCTCTACACTTAGTTTAAGTGAAGATTGTTGTTGACTTAACATGTTTGGTGGCCATTGCCCGAAAATGGCTTGAAAGGTTCTCCCATTGACTACGTGATGTCACTGCAGCTGTGTCCGATTAACGGTCGACTCTTTTCAATCATACCCCACCATCTCAGCATGATCCAGGTTATGTTTATTTTACTACCATTGTTTCAACATACTCTGCAGGGTTTATTAAATTATGTTATTAAATACTGTTGGGATTAATAATTGTATTGCAAATTCTTAACGAAAATGTTTTAACAATTGCCATTATTTCTAACGTTCAATAAATTTTTGTAGGTTTGTGAAGCCCATGTTTACCCAGAAGATGCTACAATGAAAACGCAAAGTCACTCCAAACATCACTACGAAAAACCAAAATTTAAAGATGACAATGCCATCAATAATTTCGTATTGTTCTAAATATTTATCTTCAGCAGTAACATCAAAATAGTATAGAAGAAATACGAGAAAGATTTAAGTATCAAAATTTGCAAGTGTAATTAATGCAAGTCTAGCATTGAAAGCGAATGAAAGGGCAAATTTTGTTCTGAAAATTTTCAGAATGTGATCATTGAACAAGTCAGTGCGTTTCATTGTAACAATTCATTGTGTTGGAGACGAGTAGAAAGCCAAATGTTTATAAATGTTACAAGAAAAAATTTTACTGTACATTATTGCTTTTTATTAGTTTTAAATACATAATAAACTTGAAACTACTTATGGGGTACCTTATGTTTGTGTTGTAGTTTAATCCTTACGTTTCCTCACATTTATTCATTTTGTCACATTCGAATATTTATATTACGACATTGGGAGTGCAGACTACGAGAAGAAAAATAGAAACAAATAGTAAATATTATTTAATGTATTTCCTTTATATTTAACATATTTTGTCCATATTTATTTATTTATTTATTTATTTATTTGAGAGTTTTAGCCCACTTCATTTTTGTATTTACATATAAAAGTTATTTCTGACATCTTACGTCCAAGGCTGATGGACCATGTGTATTATGTGCATTTCCAATGTCACTGATCTCGGAATGGCACATTTTTTTGTGAGTCACTGGCGTGGTCACTGTAGGTAACAAATACATTTTCTGAATCATCGGGTATTAAATAGCTCATTACAAACTAGTGCTTATTCTCTTTTGCCTTTTGGCAATAGTTTAGTCATCCGAGTAATCTTTAAAAAAATCATACCTGCAATCAAGAATGACTCTCAAGAATGGCCTTCATCAAATCAACTGAACATCGTGAAAAGTTAGCTAAGAAATCGTATGGAAACCGAAATGGTGAATGCTGTTTTAAACATTCGATTTAGTTTAAAACGGCATGGAAAATGTTGTAATAATTTTCGATTTCCAGATGAAGTTCTTAGGCTTATAGGTTCAAATGCGAAATATAATAAGCAAATAAATGAGGACAATAATGAAGTCCAAATAATAGACGAGCTTGTTTCAGAACTTGATAGTAGTGAATAGTAATGTAAAATTATAGTAATAATAAATCAATATTATTCAATTATTACTGCGATTCGTCTGTGTAAACTATTATATAGTTAGATTTAAGTTCTAAATTATAAATATAATTACACAAACATGTGCAATATTTAATCATTGCTTATATTTGTATATTTTATATATATTTAAAATAAGTTGTAAATATCGAATTTGTATTTTTATTATCATGTAATAAAATAAAAAAATTATAAATTATTTATTCTACATGCGTAATTAATATTATTTCTTACATGGCATATTTGTCACCCTAGTTCTGATTCATAAATTTCAAATATTTTAATTTTTAATACTTTTGTATCACATATTCATTTAATATTTATAAATTATTTATATAAACAATTACTCGATATTATAAATATTATTTATTAAAAACAACTTATATGTAAAATTAAATATCTTGATTTAGCGGAAAAGTTAGTGGCAAGAAGTTTTAAATTTAGTGGAATCTAGCGGAATTACGCGTGCCATCTAGCGGCCGAATGTCCATCGGACCTGGCAACACTGGTGCCGAAGTCTAAACAATCTCGCCTATGCTGACGCTAGCTGAGACGGTCCAGAAGAGTGCTCGTTTTTCTTTTTTTAGTTTCCGTGATGTTTGCGGAAAAAACAAATCCTCTGATATGCGAGAGTGTGTTCTGGCTGTAAATTAATTATAAATAATGTAGTGAACTATTGCCGCGAGGAAAAGAAACAGGATTTATTAATAGTATTAGAAACAATTATGCTGCAGTACAATAACATTGGTCAACAGTATTTTTGTAACAAAGAAAGTAAATGTTCTTAGCTAAGACTTCGATACTGAATTCAAATATGAAATCAGTTTTTGCCTATCGGGTTAGGTTTTCTTGTTACACGCTACTCTCTATTTACGGAGATGCTTGAAAACGCTGCATATTGGTTAATTTGGAGTAGTTTCACTTAATAATTCTGCAGATAGAATTGATCAGGAACAATCTAAATGTGTATATGGAATTCCTATACATGACACTGAATTCATAAAATTCACCTTTAGGAAATAGAAAAAAGGGTTGCCAACATTACTATTAGTCATGCTCGAACAGAGAATCGCGTTGTGTTCCTTGCCCGGTTGCGTTCCAGTATTGAGACATCTGACAGCGTGGAAAGCGGCTTGACTGCGACTGCTTGTGTTCGTGAAGGTTAGAGCGTTCTATTAAGTTCTGTAGAAATGCCTCTTATCTGTGTAAAAAGCTCGAATACGTGATTTTATATCCGAGGAAATTAAATCGCAAAACCTGAATCTAAATCCTCTGGTAAATAAGTATTATAAACTTTACTTCGGGTGTAAGGTAGGCGTACGGGACAAGAAATGGGCCTCCCACGCTGTGTGTTGTGTATTATACTCTGGCACGATGGTTAAATGGTTCACGCCATATGCCCTTTGCTGTTCCCATTATTTTACCCATTAGTTTACCTCAGTCCAATAAATCAAAGGAATAATTGTCGACCTTGATAGTATTTATACATAAAATATTTGAGGCAAAATGTATTGAAAGTGAAGGGAGAATTTTCTATTATATTAGAGTAATTGCCGAAGAACAAATAAAGTTGCATCCATACTTTTTGTTAACCATAAACATATGACATTGCAGATCTTTAGGTTAAATAACAGGTGTTCATAGCATATCTATTTGAGATTTCACTCATTATAAAATGAAAAATTGCAATTTTTTATTTATAATAAAAAAATATTATTAAATTATTATACCTAAAACACTACCATAGTCTCAAAGTGCAGTCTAAATTTCAAAATTGAATTTTGACTGAAAACGAGTTATGAAAAATCAGAAATTGACGCATAAAGTGATTCAATTGCTCCCGTTTTTTAATTGTTTATAGTTGAGCACGAAATTATTTATTTTGTTGCAGAATTAGTACATATATGTTAGAAGAATATAGACTAGTTAAATTGGAATTTCTGCGAAGGGGGATGCAGTGGCGGACACTTTGGTTTAGAGCCGCTCGCAATTTTTCGTGTTTTTAGACTGTAATATCTCAGTTGCAGGACTAGATAAAATTTTGAAATTATTATATGTAAAAGTTCACTATGATGTTAATCTGCATTATTAATTTGAACTTTAAACTTTCACTCTAAATATGTTTTAAAAAATCAGAAAATATGGGCGAAAAGTGCTTCATTGGCACCCGGTTTTTAATTGTTTATAGTCGAGTACAAAATTTTTAATTGTGGTAGGAAGTTAGTACATAATTAGTACAAAATTATAGGGTAGTTAATTTTGAATTTCGAACAAGTGGGGGTTGCAGCTTGACGGAGGTAACGACCATTTAGTGAACGATCACCTCTGTCGCCGGTCATCGCAAGGTCTTTATCACGGAGGTTATAATGTATGGAGGTGGCATCGGGCCCAGGGAGTGAAGCCAATTGCTGGTCCGTTCGCTTTGATTTGTTGCCCAAAACATTCTCACTGCGTTTCAGTGTTCAGGCTTGCGAGCTTTTCACTCCATTTTTTCTTGAGAAACAAATTGTTTGAACTTTGGAAGAATATTTAAAGGTGAGTATTACACAGTATTGCAGTAAAAATACACAGAAATAAAAAAAACACATAATTTACATAATTCGACTTCTTTTTTTAATTTCTCGCTTAACTTTTCTTTCTGAAAAAAAATTAATTTCTTTTGTAAATAATAAATAATTTACATGTTTCTGTTTTTGGAATGCAATGTTTTGTCTAAAAAGAATTTTTTCAAACCAACTTTTGTGTGCTTATTGCAGCTTAATTGCTAATACTGTTAAATCATATGTAGCTGTTACCTTAATTGTTATCATGTACTATTAGTATTACTATTATTATTATAATCAGAACACAGACGAGAGTGGTTTGTAAAAGCAGTAGGTTTATTCACAATCTAGACCGTAGTCACAATTAAGCAATTACACTGCTTACAATTTACTAAATAAATAGAACCCACTGCTTGGAGAGATAATTTACGGAACGGCTACCAACCGCAACATACGCTCAATATTTCCTGTGCGGAGCAGCGCTCTTCCCTGAGGCCATCTACACGTCTCGCTAGTCACGACGACGAATTGCCGGCCCCTTGCCCTCACGCCCCTCCTGCCGCCGACGCTGCCGCCTTCTACAGGCCCTCCGCCACGGAAAGTGCCAGTGCGTCGTCCCTCCGCCCTTTGTCAATCACCCGGCGATGCAGCGTGCTTCTCTCCGTGCTTTAGCGCGACACGACGGTACAGTAGTGGTTCTTCATATTTCAGAATACCCGTAAATTCCTATATGTACTCTCTGGAACCACGTGCCCAATGGCATTATTGAACGAATCATCCTATTCAACGAACTAGCAAATTTTTTTTGAAACAGTATTATCGAGAAATACGGGGTGAATCGTTCAATTATTTAGCTAATTTTAAATTTTATCCTGTCTTTAGTATTGTGCATGCACGTTTTCTTAAGCCTCGAATATCCACCCACACTCATTTAGATACATTAGTTAGTGCATAAAGAATAAATATTAGCGATGAGCATTGTCAAAATTTAATTACCAGAAATGATCGCTCACATATAATAGGAACTGTTTTGTATCGAAAAACGAGTTGCAGAATTAATCAATTGAATGGGTGAAAACTAGAACGGCATAAGTGACATTTTATAAAATCACGAAATAAAACATTATCACTGAAATATAGCCTAATATAAACACGTTTTTCTCAGAATTTATAAAATGTCACATAAACTGTGTAATCCTGTCGTCGCAATAACCAAAGCCCACTCCTCTCGCATCTTGCGGACAAAGGGCTCGCGACACCGCGCGCCGATAATGAGCGAAATGAGTAAGTAAATAAATAACATTCTATACAATTTCTTTGGTGGTTTCTTTAAAATAAATAAACGAAGTTTATTCATGTTCTTTTGTTTCACAGAACACTTTCAATTGTCTGGTGAGAAGGCGAGAATCCTCAGCATAAAAATGGAGGAAGAGGAGCCGATTCCTTCTGAGACGGCGCCTATGGTCTCCGCAGAGTACCTCGCACGCCACGAAGCTATCAACATTGCCCTTTTGGACATCGCTGCTTTAGGCAGGTTTGCTAAAACGCTGTCGGCTGACGTCTGCCTAGGCTGTTGTATTCCATAAATACAATAAATGGCTGTATGCCTACAGTTCGGCTTGTATACACTATACAGCTTTCATGCAGATTCTCATACAGTTAATGAATATCACATCAAGATCCCAAACTAGAAGTATAAAAGACAAAATTTGCGCATACATAGTCTGAACGTTTTCTCTATGAATAGTGTATGAATCGCCCCGAGTCGCCGCTAGGAAGTATTCCGGGAAACAACTGAATGGCGCCATCCGAGTACTTTTAGTGACGGTATTTCTGTGCGTCGGTGATCTTTATTAAGTATTAATTAACCATGAGGAGCATAGAAAAGAAAAATAGGAAGCCAGGAATAGGGAAAGAGGTAGTTTATCACAATATCACTTCACACAATCGCACTTTGAGACTTCTAACCACAAAATCGATATGGCCGATTATAATACCGTCGCGTCGAGTAAACAAATTCATTAGTGAACGATTCTGCCGCTGGAAGTGCTCGAGTCAAAATGTCCGCTTGCTGCATGAAAAATACGAACGTGCTCAAAAGATTTCATGCGGACATCCTGCGGTTTCGACTACACACGCTTTTCTCTACGCCCAATCTGCAAGAAAACTGTATCGGGTTAGAATTATTGCTTGTCAGATTGTAATTATTCAACGTAAAAAACTGTGTGACGTTTGGGGGAAAAGAATAAGTTATACATCTATTCTTGAGCCCCAGATCCTCTTATGCTATACCTACTTAGTTAAAAAAATGATTAATAGTAATAACAAGAGTTTTTGGAAAAAACTAGGTATGAAGTATGTTCTGAAGCAAAACTAGGATCTATCTCAGCATCATTGACCCAGAGGCTCCTTGTAAACGTAAACTGCAACTTAATGAAAGTAAATCGTATAAGATAAGGCATAGATGTGATATTTCATTTTCTTAATTGATAATTCCCGGATGTGTCAACTGCTAAGGTTACTAGTTCCGTAAGTATAGACCACGCTTCTATCGCGGGCAGTGGCATTGCTCAACCCCCCCGCTGGGCGATGCGATCCGGGCGTCGGCACCAGCAGAGCACGGCCGACGCCTCCCGACGAATGTGGCAGTGCAGTGCCTGTGAGTGCAGAAGTAAGGTCGGATCCTGCGTGAGCTTAGTCTTGCGACAGCGACACACGACCGCTTCAAGAGACGAATTCCAAACAGTCGCTAGCTGCCTGCGCGTCCTGCCCCAGCGAATCCGCAGGGAAGCGGAGATTCAATCGCGCTTGAACCTTGTAGATACTTGTCGCTGATTCTCGCTCGACGCGCCTATAGCTTCGCTGTTTTGGCCTTTTCAATTGGCCTTCTCAAATGGTCGATTTCCAAGGTACCGAATGGCGACAAAACGTAATGTTTAATTGGAGAAGTGAAAAATAGAAGGAAATTGTGGAACAAGTAATTGAATACCAAAATAGATTTTTGAGTGGTAAATTTTGAAAGGAAGTGGCGGATGCACTGAAAATAAAAAGGTAGTTTTTCTTTATTAAATGATGTTCATTTATATTATTTCCATTGAATTTGTCAGTTGCTAATTATATTTCGTAGCACATACCTCACTAAGTCATACAGTATCCATGTGTGAGTGAATGGAGTTAGGCTGTCCCCGCCGGCGGCGCCAGGGGCTGTGCTGGGCCAAGGAAGAGGAAGGAGGACCAGCCGAGCACCAACAGTCAGGTTGGGGTGGGGCGTTGCTTCGCAGAGAGGATCGTGGAGGAGAGCCAGGCGCCGATTCCTCTGGAGCTGCTGCGCAGCCTGGAGGAGGACTTCCGCTCGCTGGACGAGCTGCACCGCCAGCTGAGCACCAACAGTCAGGTTGGGGTGGGGCGTTGCTTCGCAGAGAGGATCGTGGAGGAGAGCCAGGCGCCGATTCCTCTGGAGCTGCACCGCCAGCTGAGCACCAACAGTCAAGTTGGGGTGGGGCGTTGCTTCGCAGAGAGGATCGTGGAGGAGAGCCAGGCGCCGATTCCTCTGGAGCTGCACCGCCAGCTGAGCACCAACAGTCAAGTTGGGGTGGGGCGTTGCTTCGCAGAGAGGATCGTGGAGGAGAGCCAGGCGCCGATTCCTCTGGAGCTGCACCGCCAGCTGAGCACCAACAGTCAGGTTGGGGTGGGGCGTTGCTTCGCAGAGAGGATCGTGGAGGAGAGCCAGGCGCCGATTCCTCTGGAGCTGCACCGCCAGCTGAGCACCAACAGTCAAGTTGGGGTGGGGCGTTGCTTCGCAGAGAGGATCGTGGAGGAGAGCCAGGCGCCGATTCCTCTGGAGCTGCACCACCAGCTGAGCACCAACAGTCAGGTTGGGGTGGGGCGTTGCTTCGCAGAGAGGATCGTGGAGGAGAGCCAGGCGCCGATTCCTCTGGAGCTGCTGCGCAGCCTGGAGGAGGACTTCCGCTCGCTGGACGAGCTGCACCGCCAGCTGAGCACCAACAGTCAGGTTGGGGTGGGGCGTTGCTTCGCAGAGAGGATCGTGGAGGAGAGCCAGGCGCCGATTCCTCTGGAGCTGCTGCGCAGCCTGGAGGAGGACTTCCGCTCGCTGGACGAGCTGCACCGCCAGCTGAGCACCAACAGTCAGGTTGGGGTGGGGCGTTGCTTCGCAGAGAGGATCGTGGAGGAGAGCCAGGCGCCGATTCCTCTGGAGCTGCTGCGCAGCCTGGAGGAGGACTTCCGCTCGCTGGACGAGCTGCACCGCCAGCTGAGCACCAACAGTCAGGTTGGGGTGGGGCGTTGCTTCGCAGAGAGGATCGTGGAGGAGAGCCAGGCGCCGATTCCTCTGGAGCTGCTGCGCAGCCTGGAGGAGGACTTCCGCTCGCTGGACGAGCTGCACCGCCAGCTGAGCACCAACAGTCAGGTTGGGGTGGGGCGTTGCTTCGCAGAGAGGATCGTGGAGGAGAGCCAGGCGCCGATTCCTCTGGAGCTGCACCGCCAGCTGAGCACCAACAGTCAAGTTGGGGTGGGGCGTTGCTTCGCAGAGAGGATCGTGGAGGAGAGCCAGGCGCCGATTCCTCTGGAGCTGCACCACCAGCTGAGCACCAACAGTCAGGTTGGGGTGGGGCGTTGCTTCGCAGAGAGGATCGTGGAGGAGAGCCAGGCGCCGATTCCTCTGGAGCTGCTGCGCAGCCTGGAGGAGGACTTCCGCTCGCTGGACGAGCTGCACCGCCAGCTGAGCACCAACAGTCAGGTTGGGGTGGGGCGTTGCTTCGCAGAGAGGATCGTGGAGGAGAGCCAGGCGCCGATTCCTCTGGAGCTGCTGCGCAGCCTGGAGGAGGACTTCCGCTCGCTGGACGAGCTGCACCGCCAGCTGAGCACCAACAGTCAGGTTGGGGTGGGGCGTTGCTTCGCAGAGAGGATCGTGGAGGAGAGCCAGGCGCCGATTCCTCTGGAGCTGCTGCGCAGCCTGGAGGAGGACTTCCGCTCGCTGGACGAGCTGCACCGCCAGCTGAGCACCAACAGTCAGGTTGGGGTGGGGCGTTGCTTCGCAGAGAGGATCGTGGAGGAGAGCCAGGCGCCGATTCCTCTGGAGCTGCTGCGCAGCCTGGAGGAGGACTTCCGCTCGCTGGACGAGCTGCACCGCCAGCTGAGCACCAACAGTCAGGTTGGGGTGGGGCGTTGCTTCGCAGAGAGGATCGTGGAGGAGAGCCAGGCGCCGATTCCTCTGGAGCTGCACCGCCAGCTGAGCACCAACAGTCAAGTTGGGGTGGGGCGTTGCTTCGCAGAGAGGATCGTGGAGGAGAGCCAGGCGCCGATTCCTCTGGAGCTGCACCGCCAGCTGAGCACCAACAGTCAAGTTGGGGTGGGGCGTTGCTTCGCAGAGAGGATCGTGGAGGAGAGCCAGGCGCCGATTCCTCTGGAGCTGCACCGCCAGCTGAGCACCAACAGTCAGGTTGGGGTGGGGCGTTGCTTCGCAGAGAGGATCGTGGAGGAGAGCCAGGCGCCGATTCCTCTGGAGCTGCACCGCCAGCTGAGCACCAACAGTCAGGTTGGGGTGGGGCGTTGCTTCGCAAAGAGGATCGTGGAGGAGAGCCAGGCGCCGATTCCTCTGGAGCTGCACCGCCAGCTGAGCACCAACAGTCAAGTTGGGGTGGGGCGTTGCTTCGCAGAGAGGATCGTGGAGGAGAGCCAGGCGCCGATTCCTCTGGAGCTGCACCGCCAGCTGAGCACCAACAGTCAGGTTGGGGTGGGGCGTTGCTTCGCAGAGAGGATCGTGGAGGAGAGCCAGGCGCCGATTCCTCTGGAGCTGCACCGCCAGCTGAGCACCAACAGTCAAGTTGGGGTGGGGCGTTGCTTCGCAGAGAGGATCGTGGAGGAGAGCCAGGCGCCGATTCCTCTGGAGCTGCACCACCAGCTGAGCACCAACAGTCAGGTTGGGGTGGGGCGTTGCTTCGCAGAGAGGATCGTGGAGGAGAGCCAGGCGCCGATTCCTCTGGAGCTGCTGCGCAGCCTGGAGGAGGACTTCCGCTCGCTGGACGAGCTGCACCGCCAGCTGAGCACCAACAGTCAGGTTGGGGTGGGGCGTTGCTTCGCAGAGAGGATCGTGGAGGAGAGCCAGGCGCCGATTCCTCTGGAGCTGCTGCGCAGCCTGGAGGAGGACTTCCGCTCGCTGGACGAGCTGCACCGCCAGCTGAGCACCAACAGTCAGGTTGGGGTGGGGCGTTGCTTCGCAGAGAGGATCGTGGAGGAGAGCCAGGCGCCGATTCCTCTGGAGCTGCTGCGCAGCCTGGAGGAGGACTTCCGCTCGCTGGACGAGCTGCACCGCCAGCTGAGCACCAACAGTCAGGTTGGGGTGGGGCGTTGCTTCGCAGAGAGGATCGTGGAGGAGAGCCAGGCGCCGATTCCTCTGGAGCTGCTGCGCAGCCTGGAGGAGGACTTCCGCTCGCTGGACGAGCTGCACCGCCAGCTGAGCACCAACAGTCAGGTTGGGGTGGGGCGTTGCTTCGCAGAGAGGATCGTGGAGGAGAGCCAGGCGCCGATTCCTCTGGAGCTGCACCGCCAGCTGAGCACCAACAGTCAAGTTGGGGTGGGGCGTTGCTTCGCAGAGAGGATCGTGGAGGAGAGCCAGGCGCCGATTCCTCTGGAGCTGCACCGCCAGCTGAGCACCAACAGTCAAGTTGGGGTGGGGCGTTGCTTCGCAGAGAGGATCGTGGAGGAGAGCCAGGCGCCGATTCCTCTGGAGCTGCACCGCCAGCTGAGCACCAACAGTCAGGTTGGGGTGGGGCGTTGCTTCGCAGAGAGGATCGTGGAGGAGAGCCAGGCGCCGATTCCTCTGGAGCTGCACCGCCAGCTGAGCACCAACAGTCAGGTTGGGGTGGGGCGTTGCTTCGCAGAGAGGATCGTGGAGGAGAGCCAGGCGCCGATTCCTCTGGAGCTGCACCGCCTGCTGAGCACCAACAGTCAAGTTGGGGTGGGGCGTTGCTTCGCAGAGAGGATCGTGGAGGAGAGCCAGGCGCCGATTCCTCTGGAGCTGCACCGCCAGCTGAGCACCAACAGTCAGGTTGGGGTGGGGCGTTGCTTCGCAGAGAGGATCGTGGAGGAGAGCCAGGCGCCGATTCCTCTGGAGCTGCACCGCCAGCTGAGCACCAACAGTCAAGTTGGGGTGGGGCGTTGCTTCGCAGAGAGGATCGTGGAGGAGAGCCAGGCGCCGATTCCTCTGGAGCTGCACCACCAGCTGAGCACCAACAGTCAGGTTGGGGTGGGGCGTTGCTTCGCAGAGAGGATCGTGGAGGAGAGCCAGGCGCCGATTCCTCTGGAGCTGCTGCGCAGCCTGGAGGAGGACTTCCGCTCGCTGGACGAGCTGCACCGCCAGCTGAGCACCAACAGTCAGGTTGGGGTGGGGCGTTGCTTCGCAGAGAGGATCGTGGAGGAGAGCCAGGCGCCGATTCCTCTGGAGCTGCTGCGCAGCCTGGAGGAGGACTTCCGCTCGCTGGACGAGCTGAACCGCCAGCTGAGCACCAACAGTCAGGTTGGGGTGGGGCGTTGCTTCGCAGAAAGGATCGTGGAGGAGAGCCAGGCGCCGATTCCTCTGGAGCTGCTGCGCAGCCTGGAGGAGGACTTCCGCTCGCTGGACGAGCTGCACCGCCAGCTGAGCACCAACAGTCAGGTTGGGGTGGGGCGTTGCTTCGCAGAGAGGATCGTGGAGGAGAGCCAGGCGCCGATTCCTCTGGAGCTGCTGCGCAGCCTGGAGGAGGACTTCCGCTCGCTGGACGAGCTGCACCGCCAGCTGAGCACCAACAGTCAGGTTGGGGTGGGGCGTTGCTTCGCAGAGAGGATCGTGGAGGAGAGCCAGGCGCCGATTCCTCTGGAGCTGCTGCGCAGCCTGGAAGAGGACTTCCGCTCGCTGGATGAGCTGCACCGCCAGCTGAGCACCAACAGTCAGGTTGGGGTGGGGCGTTGCTTCGCAGAGAGGATCGTGGAGGAGAGCCAGGCGCCGATTCCTCTGGAGCTGCTGCGCAGCCTGGAGGAGGACTTCCGCTCGCTGGACGAGCTGCACCGCCAGCTGAGCACCAACAGTCAGGTTGGGGTGGGGCGTTGCTTCGCAGAGAGGATCGTGGAGGAGAGCCAGGCGCCGATTCCTCTGGAGCTGCACCGCCAGCTGAGCACCAACAGTCAGGTTGGGGTGGGGCGTTGCTTCGCAAAGAGGATCGTGGAGGAGAGCCAGGCGCCCATTCCTCTGGAGCTGCACCGCCAGCTGAGCACCAACAGTCAAGTTGGGGTGGGGCGTTGCTTCGCAGAGAGGATCGTGGAGGAGAGCCAGGCGCCGATTCCTCTGGAGCTGCACCGCCAGCTGAGCACCAACAGTCAGGTTGGGGTGGGGCGTTGCTTCGCAGAGAGGATCGTGGAGGAGAGCCAGGCGCCGATTCCTCTGGAGCTGCACCGCCAGCTGAGCACCAACAGTCAAGTTGGGGTGGGGCGTTGCTTCGCAGAGAGGATCGTGGAGGAGAGCCAGGCGCCGATTCCTCTGGAGCTGCACCACCAGCTGAGCACCAACAGTCAGGTTGGGGTGGGGCGTTGCTTCGCAGAGAGGATCGTGGAGGAGAGCCAGGCGCCGATTCCTCTGGAGCTGCTGCGCAGCCTGGAGGAGGACTTCCGCTCGCTGGACGAGCTGCACCGCCAGCTGAGCACCAACAGTCAGGTTGGGGTGGGGCGTTGCTTCGCAGAGAGGATCGTGGAGGAGAGCCAGGCGCCGATTCCTCTGGAGCTGCACCGCCAGCTGAGCACCAACAGTCAGGTTGGGGTGGGGCGTTGCTTCGCAAAGAGGATCGTGGAGGAGAGCCAGGCGCCGATTCCTCTGGAGCTGCACCGCCAGCTGAGCACCAACAGTCAAGTTGGGGTGGGGCGTTGCTTCGCAGAGAGGATCGTGGAGGAGAGCCAGGCGCCGATTCCTCTGGAGCTGCACCGCCAGCTGAGCACCAACAGTCAGGTTGGGGTGGGGCGTTGCTTCGCAGAGAGGATCGTGGAGGAGAGCCAGGCGCCGATTCCTCTGGAGCTGCACCGCCAGCTGAGCACCAACAGTCAAGTTGGGGTGGGGCGTTGCTTCGCAGAGAGGATCGTGGAGGAGAGCCAGGCGCCGATTCCTCTGGAGCTGCACCACCAGCTGAGCACCAACAGTCAGGTTGGGGTGGGGCGTTGCTTCGCAGAGAGGATCGTGGAGGAGAGCCAGGCGCCGATTCCTCTGGAGCTGCTGCGCAGCCTGGAGGAGGACTTCCGCTCGCTGGACGAGCTGCACCGCCAGCTGAGCACCAACAGTCAGGTTGGGGCGGGGCGTTGCTTCGCAGAGAGGATCGTGGAGGAGAGCCAGGCGCCGATTCCTCTGGAGCTGCTTCGCAGCCTGGAGGAGGACTTCCGCTCGCTGGACGAGCTGAACCGCCAGCTGAGCACCAACAGTCAGGTTGGGGTGGGGCGTTGCTTCGCAGAAAGGATCGTGGAGGAGAGCCAGGCGCCGATTCCTCTGGAGCTGCTGCGCAGCCTGGAGGAGGACTTCCGCTCGCTGGACGAGCTGCACCGCCAGCTGAGCACCAACAGTCAGGTTGGGGTGGGGCGTTGCTTCGCAGAGAGGATCGTGGAGGAGAGCCAGGCGCCGATTCCTCTGGAGCTGCTGCGCAGCCTGGAGGAGGACTTCCGCTCGCTGGACGAGCTGCACCGCCAGCTGAGCACCAACAGTCAGGTTGGGGTGGGGCGTTGCTTCGCAGAGAGGATCGTGGAGGAGAGCCAGGCGCCGATTCCTCTGGAGCTGCTGCGCAGCCTGGAAGAGGACTTCCGCTCGCTGGATGAGCTGCACCGCCAGCTGAGCACCAACAGTCAGGTTGGGGTGGGGCGTTGCTTCGCAGAGAGGATCGTGGAGGAGAGCCAGGCGCCGATTCCTCTGGAGCTGCTGCGCAGCCTGGAGGAGGACTTCCGCTCGCTGGACGAGCTGCACCGCCAGCTGAGCACCAACAGTCAGGTTGGGGTGGGGCGTTGCTTCGCAGAGAGGATCGTGGAGGAGAGCCAGGCGCCGATTCCTCTGGAGCTGCACCGCCAGCTGAGCACCAACAGTCAGGTTGGGGTGGGGCGTTGCTTCGCAAAGAGGATCGTGGAGGAGAGCCAGGCGCCGATTCCTCTGGAGCTGCACCGCCAGCTGAGCACCAACAGTCAAGTTGGGGTGGGGCGTTGCTTCGCAGAGAGGATCGTGGAGGAGAGCCAAGCGCCGATTCCTCTGGAGCTGCACCGCCAGCTGAGCACCAACAGTCAGGTTGGGGTGGGGCGTTGCTTCGCAGAGAGGATCGTGGAGGAGAGCCAGGCGCCGATTCCTCTGGAGCTGCACCGCCAGCTGAGCACCAACAGTCAAGTTGGGGTGGGGCGTTGCTTCGCAGAGAGGATCGTGGAGGAGAGCCAGGCGCCGATTCCTCTGGAGCTGCACCACCAGCTGAGCACCAACAGTCAGGTTGGGGTGGGGCGTTGCTTCGCAGAGAGGATCGTGGAGGAGAGCCAGGCGCCGATTCCTCTGGAGCTGCTGCGCAGCCTGGAGGAGGACTTCCGCTCGCTGGACGAGCTGCACCGCCAGCTGAGCACCAACAGTCAGGTTGGGGTGGGGCGTTGCTTCGCAGAGAGGATCGTGGAGGAGAGCCAGGCGCCGATTCCTCTGGAGCTGCTGCGCAGCCTGGAGGAGGACTTCCGCTCGCTGGACGAGCTGCACCGCCAGCTGAGCACCAACAGTCAGGTTGGGGTGGGACGTTGCTTCGCAGAGAGGATCGTGGAGGAGAGCCAGGCGCCGATTCCTCTGGAGCTGCTGCGCAGCCTGGAGGAGGACTTCCGCTCGCTGGACGAGCTGCACCGCCAGCTGAGCACCAACAGTCAGGTTGGGGTGGGGCGTTGCTTCGCAGAGAGGATCGTGGAGGAGAGCCAGGCGCCGATTCCTCTGGAGCTGCTGCGCAGCCTGGAGGAGGACTTCCGCTCGCTGGACGAGCTGCACCGCCAGCTGAGCACCAACAGTCAGGTTGGGGTGGGGCGTTGCTTCGCAGAGAGGATCGTGGAGGAGAGCCAGGCGCCGATTCCTCTGGAGCTGCTGCGCAGCCTGGAGGAGGACTTCCGCTCGCTGGACGAGCTGCACCGCCAGCTGAGCACGGGCCTGGAGGAGTGCTGCATCGCCAAGTCGCAGCTCGCGCACCAGGTGGAGGAGGAGAAGAAGGAGCGGACGCAGAAGTTGGAAGGTTGGCGGCATTGGTTTTCTTCGTTCGATTGCGACGCCTCGTTGCTCGTCCTCCAGTGGGAGACGCTCCAAGCGACAGACTCTGGTAGAGTAGGGCTATTAGCTTTTAGACTCTGTCTGGTAGAGTAGAGCTATTAGCTCGTGTCGGGGGCCATTGAAGGGGACCTCCGCGCCAGAGGCACTGAGCCGAACATATGTGCGGCGGTTCCCTTCTCGGTTAGCCAGATATCCTTACCAATCAGTTCGAGGGGATCTACTTAACAACTGCCAGGATGAAGCAAACATAATTTAACAGCACCGTTATTTGAGATAAAATCAAATTTGTAAAAGGAGGCCAATGTAGCCTAGAAGGCCTAGTGGGGGGCCACCCTCTGGGCAAGCAGCCACGGACGCCGTCCACACCCTGTGCATCCGCCCACTCACCCAAGATCTTTTGATGAGGTCGCTCCCGGTAAAGATAAGAGAACACTACTGGGTGGGCCTTCACTGGCTCAAATTGTCAGGATTACGTTTAGGATCAGACGTGCTTCCTGGCTATGGAGTAGTGAAGTGCATCGGTGTGATTGAGAAGGAGCTCGTGGACCTAAGCACGTGGCGTGCCCGGAATCACGAGCAACCAACCCGAGCTCGCGCTCAAATGCGCCCAGGCAATCTCATGTGAAATTAGTTCCGACAAAACGAGCTTGGTTGCTTCAACCCCTGTAAAGTGTCCTAAACCTTATCACAATCCCAATTCCTTCCTAATTCTAACCGCTGGGTAGTGGCACAGAAGCGCGTAAGAGACGCGTACGCGGAGATGCTACCTGGCGGTCCTCTGATAACTGACTGAGACGAGACGGACCTAGTTAAGACTTAATGGAGGATTGCTTCGAAAAGCGCGAGGCGCTCAACGCTTGCAATGGGCTTGGAGACGCGTTGCGTCTGTGTACACGTAAAAATTAATTTGAAAATTCGCCCCTACACAAATTCCGGTGATATGTGGGCGAGGAGGGACGGAAGGGCGGTGCAGGCGCCGCGTGCACTCATAAGAAAAGGGTGGGGGCCTACGTAGGCGACGATTTAAGTTTCTTAGGGGGCGATCCAGTCGAAAAAGACTATAAAATATTTCAAGTTTTCTCACTAGATGAGGACCTCGGAAACGGGCCGCAGTGGTGTAGAGACGTAGTGCATCTCAGTATATTAATGTAAAGTATACGTACGTATATCGACTACAAAACACAAATTAGTGAAGCAAATGAATCATATAACACACGGAGTAAATCCAAAAGACATTAAAGCAAATACGTACTCCATGACAATAAAATTACAGCAGTATTTTCTGAGATAATATTTTGCGACAAACGTGGCTATTTGCTCGTATGTATCTTTGAAACGGTGTAAGTTAAATTTATGTTGAGTATTTAATCTGTACAATGATTTCAGCTGCCTTGCTAATTGTTCATGCGGTGCACACGGCGCCCACGAGAGCTCAATGAACACATCAACATTTTGAAATGCGAGTACCTGCGACGCGTGCACAAGTCTCATTCTGATCATATGTTAAGAGCAAACGAGCCTCAATCTGGCAGTATCTTTCTGAATGTTTATAATTTGATTATATTCAGTGTTTAATAATAATAACTCAACCTAGGGAGAACATGACCTTCAAGTTGTTGGTGGAACTTGTACTTTCAAAGTATAAGTTTATTTCATTCTATTCTTTCCATGTATTTATTACCAAAAACAGAAATTAGTTTGACGTTTGCTGGCTGTGAGTAAATATGTTAAAAAGTAAAGGTATTTTAAAAGTAAAAGTTGTTTTATTACAATCTCGAAGGTGAGGCGTTCCCAAATAATTTATAGACAAACAATTGCATAAAGTTTATTTTTCCGGTCTCGTCATGATTTGCTACAGTTTCGGTCATTGGTTGTCCCCATCATCTGGCAAACATTAGAGTCCATAGAATGAAATTATCGTCATGCGTCGGCAAGAGGCCATTGTCAGTGCAAGCTATTTTTTATTCTTATAATTATATTTTTTATACACTCATAAAGACGTACATCTTTTGAAGCTCTTACACAATGATGCAACTCTTTGAAGTTCTAAAACAATGGTGCAACTTCTCGCAATCATGCTTGTGTAAGCTTGCAGATCAGCACGTGTCGCAGAGCCTCATTCCTTGGAATTTTCCTCACGCCACATCGATGCAACCGACTCGCTTCGCTGGAAACCCCCACCACCGCACGGCAGCCACCGTGCAGCTGGCATTCCTAGAAAACTCCTACTCACGCCGTGTGGCGCAACATCTCTTGCAAGACGCTATCTTCCCAACGGCTGCTCGGGAGCTGGCCTGCCCGCCGCTCCTCCGTGCCAATGCTTCGTATTAATTTCTCCTTCTGTCACCAGAGCACTCCACCTCACAGCATCGCCTGCTCTGGCACGCTGCTGGTGACACGAGTTGCCGCCGCACGGCTGCTCTGCCCGCGCGCTCACGCTGTCGCCGGGCCCCCCTCCCTCTGGCGTGCCGCCGAAGGGTGGGGGCTGCCCCCTCTGCCGGCGCCTGCGAGCAGCCAGCAGCCTGCTTCCTTTCTATGAGTTTCCAGAACTTTTCGGTCACGCCACGCGGCCATGGCTCCCCACCACCGCGCTTCAGCAAGCGCCTCGCACAGCTGCGCGCGCTTGGGATTCCTGGAAAAACTTCGTTGCACACGACACGCCGGCGGCGCTACCGCTCTCGCCGTGCGGCGTCGCAACGGCAAAAAACTTCAGTTCTCGTCTGATCTCCGAGCTGAGCGGATGGGCTCCGCACTGCCTTCCTTGCGGTGCGCACTCAGTACTTGCTCTGCCGCTAAGATGGGCAGACGTGTTTTACGCCGCTCTCCACCCAAGTCGGGCGGACATGTCGCGCACTTGTAACTCTTTCTTTTGTGTAATGTCCAAGTTAAACGGACACGTTGCGCGTTGCTCCGCGACGTGCAAATGGCACTCATAGTTATGGACGCCTCTCAACAATGGTGCCTAGCTGTTATACGTGTGGAACCGGCTTACGCCACACATGTTCAGTGCCGTGCTGGTAACATTAGTGTAACTTACTAACGCTCACGCCATGTGGGCAAACAGTGCATTGTAACCATTTTCATATGTGTTAATTTCATGTTACGTGTAATTGGCTACTACTTAACAAGCTAATGCACAAAGCCACGTGTGCTAATTAATCTCATTATGTGTTATTTCCATGTTACGTGTATTCAGTTATTATCTACAAACTAATGCACCTACGCCACGTGTGCTAATCAATCTCATATGTGTTATTTCTATGTTACGTGTATTCAGCTACTACTTACAAGCTAATGCACAAAGCCACGTGCGCTAATTACTTTCATATGTGTTATTTTCATGCTACGTGTAATTAGTTACTACTTAACAAGCTAATGCACAACGCCACGTGCGCTAATCAGTCTCATTATGTGTTATTCCATGTTACGTGTATTCAGCTACTACTTAACAAGCTAATGCACAATGCCACGTGCGCTAATTACTTTCATATGTGTTATTTTCATGCTACGTGTAATTGGCTACTACTTAACAAGCTAATGCACAATGCCACGTGTGCAAATTGTTCTCATCATACATTAATCTCATGTCAAATATGTAACTTAGTTCATAGGTTAAGTTGTATCTTTATCATAGGTCAAATATGTATCTTTAATTTATAATATACGCTTATATGTTTTTGGTATTCTATCGTCTCATGGTAACAAGCACCCTATCATCTCCCCATCCTTGCAGTCCCAGACCTGCAAGGGTGATTATAACCTGTTCTTTCTTTACAGGAATCTGGGTGGTCCTTCGAAATTAATCTAATCAATCTAATTAATGGGCTATGGCAGGAATGTTTGGGAGGAGTTGAAGTTTCATTTCACAAACCAGTCCACTTCGCTCGACTCCCCCATCCATTTTGATCCTTCGAGCCTTGGATTTTGAACTAGCAAAATTTTTGTATACCTATGTTATTTTATATGTATGCCTAACTTCTATTTTTAATGCCTTCCAGGTACCAAGCTGATATTCACATCAGCACTTATTCCTTTTTGTACTTCCATTGTCAATGTCTACCAGGCATTAAAGCTGATACTTACATCAGCACTCCCTTGTATGTGCTTTCCGAGCCATCATATTTTGTCTGAGCGTGCTTGTTACTATATATACATACTTGTGCTAATTGCATATCAATGTACTTGTTTTTTGTGTAACATACTTGTGTTAATTGTATTTGCTTTGTCAATGTGCTTGTTCTTTATGCAACACACTGATGCCTGACTCAAAATGTTACATGTACTTACTGTCCTGTATCGTGTAACGTGGCTGCTTGCTCCTGTATCGTGTAACGTGGCTGCTTGCTCCTGTATCGTGTAACGAGGCTCTAGGCTGTACTACTGACTAATGCTGCCTGCTGCACCACTCAGCTTTCTTCAACAAATTTGTAAGTGTAATAACTTCATAGATGTGCGTCTATTCACGGGATTAACTTGCTTGCTTGCTTGTAAAGATTACAATCACTGATTGCTACCTTAACTTCATGTGTATACATTTGTGCACTTCCATTTGCAAGTGTTACATGTACATTTGTGGACTCACATTACGTGTGATCTTTAATCTCATATGTACACTTGTATTTACGCTCCACGTGTGTATCTCTTTAATTTGTACACACTGCTTATTCGCTTCCAAGTGTTACTTGTATACATTTGTGTTTTTACATTTTTATGTGCTTTCTTAATTTCATGTGTTTATTGTGTCACATACATACACATTTGTGCCTTTACTGCAATTTTCAAATGTCTCATGTATACACATCAGTGTTATTACTTGCTCTTTATGTGTCACATGTACATACAGTGTGCTTTGTTTAGTGTTTATGTATTTTTGGGGAAAGTCCAGTGTTAATTGCTATTAGGTTAGGGCTCCCTTCTGATCCCTCAACATTCCTGTATTATTCTGTGCCCATCAATTGCCAATTGCGCATCCAAGATGGCATCACAAACCCTTCCTAAAAAGGTTATTTACGCAATGACCAGGTTGAAGAATGGTTGTACCGACATTTCAAATTTTCTTACAGAAAATGAGCCACTCACCGCGCTCACGTGCCGACGATTAACTTTAAGAAAGGAATCGCTCATTGAAATCTTTAATAAACTCAACAATCTCATTGACAGTGTCGATCCATCTGATGAGACCTTTTCTCAAATAAATGATATCTTTAATGAATATTATGATGTTCTCGCTGCAGCTGATATGGCAGTGTCTAATTACAATTCAACTCTCGTTGACAATGATTCTGTTTCCAACAGATCAAGCCATTCTGACTGTACCTCTAGAAGTTCTAAGCGCAATGTTAAATTGCCTGAAATTAAATTGCCCACCTTTGATGGCAACCAAGCCAACTGGCTCACATTTAAAAACATTTTCGAAGGCCTTATATGTCAAGATGACATGCCTAATTCTAATAAATTTTATTACTTATCAGGCTCACTTGTAGGACAAGCCAAGGATTTATTGCACAACTTGCCTATTACCGATGACAACTTTACAGTTGCATGGGAATTACTGAAGCAACGGTATGACTCTCCCAGGGCTATCGTTAGCATTCACTTAAATTCGATTTTGAATCCTCCTGCACTTGCAAAAGGCTCCGCTTCTTCTTTGCAAAATTTAATTGACTACTTTAGACTACATGTGAATGCAATTAAGGGCATCAACGTTGATACTGATTTATCAGATTTGTTGCTCGTTGCACTAATTTCCAAAAGTCTTCCCACTGACATTCTCAAGCAATGGGAACTGTCCTTGAATAGTAGTGAACTCCCCACTTTCGATTCTTTGTTACAATATCTAGAACTGCATCAACGAAGCTTAAGAGTCTTTGACAATCCTAATGTATACGCTTCAAATTCTCACGTTAATGACAAGCCTCACACCGCCAGGGCAGGCAACGTCAACAACACGGGAAAAGGCAAGTCACTAATTTGTCCTAAATGCAATTCTGAACATTTGATTAAGGACTGTCCTTCATTTCTACAATTGTCACCTAAGGCTCGCCACGACTTCATTGTTAAGCAGGGTAGATGTTCTAGATGTTTTCACCCGAAGACCCATAGTCACTCTTGTGCTATAAAATGTGCCATTTGCAATAAAAATCACCACAAACTTTTGCATTTTGGTGATAAACCTCCTGTTAATCAACAAGCTCCATCGGCTGTTGCAACCAGTGCTGCCAAGGCAACCACTTCAACTCTCATTCCAACAGCTTTAGTAAGCTGTTCTTCTAATAATGGCAGGTCTAAGCCTTTTGTTGCTCTTCTCGACACTGGAAGTGGTATTAACTTAATTACTTGGAGCACGGTAAAATCTCTTAAGTTACCTACAACGAAAATGCCTGTGACTATTTCTGGTATTGGTCCGGAAGCTTTAACAAGCACTCACAGCGCTACTTTAACAATTAGACCTTGTAATGTTCCTGATAGCTGGTCTTGTAAGATAAATTGTTCGATCGTGCATAGCATTCCTGGCACTCTTTCACATAGTTTTAATTGCGACAATTGGAATTTGCCCGCAAATCTAGTCTATGCAGACCCTCACTTTGATAATATTAAGCCCATCGATCTCTTGCTTGGTGCGGATGTTTTCTTTGACATTTTACTGCCAGATAAGCTAACCAGATCCGATGGTGTCTATCCTGTGCTACAGCACACCAAATTAGGTTGGATTGTTGCGGGTCGCACCCCACGCTCCACTGCTCCCTCGCAAGCCCTTTGTAATCTGATTCAGACGCCCTTTGAGTTACCTGATCAGATCAAACACTTTTGGGAGGTAGAGGAAGTCTCGCCTCTGCACCCAATTTTACATGAGGAAGAAATAGCAGAATCTCACTTCGTAGCTACTCACTCGAGGGATGCCTCTGGCAGATACTCGGTCAAGCTCCCTGTTAATTCTAAATTAAATTCATTAGGCGACTCCAAACCTCAGGCTATTAAACGCTTCCTGGCAATTGAAAAAAGGCTTGAAAAGGATCCCGAATTGAAACGGGACTACCATGAGTTTATTAACGAATATATTCAATTAGGACATATGCAACCAGCACCCAGCTGTGACAGTCTTATTAGTTATTACATTCCTCATCATCCAGTGTTCAAACCTTCCAGCTCTACTACTAAAACTAGGGTTGTGTTTGACGCTTCGGCTAAGACCACTACTGGTATTTCCCTCAATGATGCGCTATTAAATGGTAGCAAAATTCAAGACGATCTCTTTGATCTTTTACTTAAATTTAGAACTCACAAAATTGGCATTGCCGCCGACCTCAAAATGATGTTTCGCCAAGTTAATGTAGACCCATCTGACTGGAGCCTACAACGTGTTTTATGGAGGGACTCTCCCTCTCAACCTATTCAGGATTTTGTCTTAACTACGGTGACGTATGGTCTAAAACCAGCCACCTTTCTTGCTGTTCGCACCTTGCATCAGCTAGCTACCGACGAAGGCGCTGACTTCCCTATCGGCTCACATGTGCTAACATCCAGTTTTTATGTTGATGATTTCTTACATTCATCTCCCAACCTGCATAGTGCCAAACGAACTATCTCTGAATTAAACAGTTTGTTGGCAAAGGGTGGTTTTCTTTTACGTAAATGGGCTTCGAATGACAAGTCTGTTTTGTCAGATCTTCCAGATCACTTGCTGGCCAAGTCAGGCCACAAAATCTTCGAGTCCAAAGCCCCCGAAGCAGTATCTACTTTAGGCATTTCTTGGAATACTGTGACTGACATGTTCACCCTAGTGCTGTCAGACAAAATTAATTTTAATGTCACAAAGTTTACTAAAAGAACTATGCTGTCTGTGATATGTTCTTTATTCGATCCACTAGGCCTATTGGCACCTTGTATAATTGTTTGCAAACTGTTATTTCAAAGACTCTGGGAATATTCCCTCAATTGGGACCAATCACTCCCACCTGATATCGCCCTTAAATGGCAAGAAGTCTTTACGTCACTAATTGACATTCCCACAATTAATGTTCCACGATGCATTCTGCCATCTGACTACTCTTCCGTCGAATTGCATGGCTTTTCCGACAGCAGCCTGACAGCTTACGGAGCAGTGATTTACGTACGCTCTGTTAATGAGCACGGCACACATACTGTAAATTTACTCTGTGCCAAATCCAAGGTAGTGCCCTCTAATATGAAGTGCAAGGGTGACACCGCATTAACTATTCCTCGCTTAGAGCTCTGTGCTGCCGTCCTTCTGACCAAACTTATGATTAAAACTATTAAAATTCTTTCTCATGAACTTTCTCCCAATGCTGTCCTATTGTGGACTGACTCCAGGATAGTGTTGGACTGGATTCACTCACCACCCCTCAAGGGCAATGTGTTTGCGCGTAATCGTGCACAGTTTATTAGGGAGAATGCAAACGGCTTCACTTGGCGTTACATTCAATCTTCTCTTAATCCTGCGGATTTACTTTCACGTGGCGTCAAGCCCAAAGATTTGTTAAATTCAGATATCTGGTGGCACGGTCCACAATTCTTAACTCTTGAGTCAGCCTCATGGCCAAATGGCATTTCTGTAACTGTCAACAACGCACCTGTGCTAGTCTGCAAGCCTTGCGACTCGTACCTAAACGAAAGACTGTGCTCTTACTACAGTTCCTTTCAAAAATCACTTCGCGTTATGGCATATGTTCTTCACTTTATCACATGTCTTAAATCCGCCAAGTCAAAATTAGCTTCGGATTCCACTAAATCCACTAAATCTCTTTCTGCTCACCAGCTTAATCATGCAAAATTAACATGCATCAAAATCGTACAACATCATGCCTTTCTCCCTGTGTTCAAGGCGCTCAACGACGGAGCCACATGTCCCTCTAGCAGTGGCCTCCTTTCGCTCAATCCTTTTATTGACAATGATGGCTGCCTGCGTGTAGGTGGCAGAATCTCAGAGGCCGAGCTGTCTTTCGACACTCTCCACCCTCTAATTTTACCTTCCAAGCATCACTTTACTAGGGCACTCATTAATGACGCCCATTTGAAACTGGCCCATGCCAATGTTCAGCTTCTAACCGTCCATTTGCGACAATCTTATTGGATACTTTCCATTAGGAAGACAATCAAATCTGTGATACGTAAGTGTATCACATGTTTTCGCCATGCTCCTACATCAGCACAACAGCTTATGGGAAACCTCCCAGCTATACGTGTGACCCCTTCTCCCACCTTTGGCATTGTGGGGGTGGATTATACAGGGCATTTTTGGCTTAGGCATGGAATTCGCGGCAAATCCCGCACCAAGGTGTATCTTGCGCTTTTCGTGTGCATGGTCACCAAAGCCGTACACATCGAAATAGTCTCCTCTTTAACTACAGAAGCTTTTTTAATGGCCCTTAAGCGATTTGTATCACGTCGCGGCATTCCCACTAAGATTTTTTCGGATAACGCTACCACCTTCGTGGGAGCCAATTCACGGCTGCATGCCCTTTACAACCTTTTCCAATCTTTAGCTTTCCAAAAACAAATTACTGATTTTTGCTCTAATTCCTCCATTGACTGGACATTCATTCCACCCAGGTCCCCTCACGTTGGCGGCATCTGGGAAGCCGGCATCAAAATCCTAAAACGTCACTTGCTACGTGAAATAGGCGAAGCCGTGCTTTCTTATGAAGAATTGTTAACAACTGTCACGCATGTTGAGGCGATCTTAAATTCCAGACCTCTCATACGTCCATCGGATGACGCAGCTGAGTTTAATTATCTCACGCCTGCTCATTTCTTAATTGGCAGACCTCTTACAGCCTTGCCCGATCCCAATGCACTACAGCAGCAATCTGTACGCTGTCATTGGAATCAAACACAAAATGCACTTGCCAACATTTGGACGCGCTGGACGAAGGAGTATCTGTTATCCCTTCAACAACGCTCCAAATGGACAGCTGTCTCTCCCAACATCAAATCGGGCACTCCCGTTTTGTTGATTGATGACAATCTCCCTCCTCTTGAGTGGAGGTTAGGGGTAATCACCCAAACTTTTCCCGGTCGTGATGGTCGCACTCGAACTGTACAAGTTCAAACCAAGGCAGGCTCCTTTGTGAGGCACATCCATCGCTTGTGTCCTCTACCCATTCATGATTAGTACATGTCTTTCATAGTCATTTTCCATTGGTTATTTGTAGTTAGTTGTTTATTGTTTTGTTAGCTGTAAGATTCGCTGTGTCGTATTGTAAATTTGTTAGTATTTAGGATTTGTGTCACATTAAGATTTTGCATTGTCACACTTACGCCTCTCCGAGGTCTTACTATGTCGCTTACATGCCTCACTATGTCGACATTTCGCATTATTGCATTTGCAACCTCTCCGAGGTGCACTCCCTCACATCTCATCCGAGATGTGCCTCACTAGCCTTTGCTATGGCAACATTGCTGTTTAGTGTTGGTTATTCCGCCCCAGTTCTGAGCTGAGTTATTCCGAGTTAGTTGTTAAGTTGATCGTTAAGACTTTTGCATTATTGCACTTGCTACCTCCCCAAGGTGCAACCACTAACGTCTCATCCGAGAGATTGCCTTATTAGCCTTGCTATGGCAACATTGCTGTTTAGTGTTAGCTATTCCGCGCTAATTCTGAGCTGAACCATGGTAGGCATTCATTGTCATTTCTGTCACCTCTCCGAGGTGCACTCACTACCTCCCTGAGGTGCAACGTCTCTCCCGAGACAGGTCTCATTGCCCCATGTGCTCATGGTAACATGTCGCATTACCGCACTTGTCACCTCTTCGAGGTGCCCCATCTCCTTCGAGATGCTCTATCAACCTTAATGTGTTAAAACTCTGCATTTGCACCTGCCACCTCTCCGAGGTGCACAGTTTACTCAAGGACAGTATCCTCATTTCATAGTTACTTCATAGCTTACAGAGTCATAGTTACTAGGTCATAGTTGTTTAGTGCTGGTTTAAAACTATTGCCTTTATTTGTTTATCATTGTGTTAGTTATAAGATTGATTGCTATTATATTGTGTACTCGTTAGTCGTCAAGACTACCATCCGCCTCTGCCACCTTGGTAGGCACTCGTCGTCATTTTATTTTCATTTCTGTCACCCTTTGAGGTGTCCGATCTCATTCGAGATCACTTAATTGTTTTAAGATTCGCCATTTTCCGCCACCCGCGCTTGCTTGCAATTGTTTCTTTTGACAACATCTCGCCACCTCTCCGAGGTGCTCAATCTCATTCGATTTCGCTTAGCTGTGTTCAGATTTGCTACTTACTGCACTTCCGCGTTTGCCACCTCGCAAGGCACCCGTTGCCATTTTAGTTGTCAACATCCTTTTTACCACCTTTACGAGGTGTCCAAGCTCATTCAAGATTACTTATTATTATGTAATATGTCAGATTACTTACTACATCTTGTGCTATCGCACTTGCCACCTCTTCGAGGTGCTCACTTGGCTAAGGTCAATTATGCCTCTCTAATACCAACGGCTACATTCACTATCCTTGCCACATATCTCCATACACCCTACCACTCCCATCTATACCTAACTACCTAGCTTGCCCTAACATCTTTTTTGTCGAACGACCTAATCGTTCTGTGGGGGTGTATGTCAGTGCAAGCTATTTTTTATTCTTATAATTATATTTTTTATACACTCATAAAGACGTACATCTTTTGAAGCTCTTACACAATGATGCAACTCTTTGAAGTTCTAAAACAATGGTGCAACTTCTCGCAATCATGCTTGTGTAAGCTTGCAGATCAGCACGTGTCGCAGAGCCTCATTCCTTGGAATTTTCCTCACGCCACATCGATGCAACCGACTCGCTTCGCTGGAAACCCCCACCACCGCACGGCAGCCACCGTGCAGCTGGCATTCCTAGAAAACTCCTACTCACGCCGTGTGGCGCAACATCTCTTGCAAGACGCTATCTTCCCAACGGCTGCTCGGGAGCTGGCCTGCCCGCCGCTCCTCCGTGCCAATGCTTCGTATTAATTTCTCCTTCTGTCACCAGAGCACTCCACCTCACAGCATCGCCTGCTCTGGCACGCTGCTGGTGACACGAGTTGCCGCCGCACGGCTGCTCTGCCCGCGCGCTCACGCTGTCGCCGGGCCCCCCTCCCTCTGGCGTGCCGCCGAAGGGTGGGGGCTGCCCCCTCTGCCGGCGCCTGCGAGCAGCCAGCAGCCTGCTTCCTTTCTATGAGTTTCCAGAACTTTTCGGTCACGCCACGCGGCCATGGCTCCCCACCACCGCGCTTCAGCAAGCGCCTCGCACAGCTGCGCGCGCTTGGGATTCCTGGAAAAACTTCGTTGCACACGACACGCCGGCGGCGCTACCGCTCTCGCCGTGCGGCGTCGCAACGGCAAAAAACTTCAGTTCTCGTCTGATCTCCGAGCTGAGCGGATGGGCTCCGCACTGCCTTCCTTGCGGTGCGCACTCAGTACTTGCTCTGCCGCTAAGATGGGCAGACGTGTTTTACGCCGCTCTCCACCCAAGTCGGGCGGACATGTCGCGCACTTGTAACTCTTTCTTTTGTGTAATGTCCAAGTTAAACGGACACGTTGCGCGTTGCTCCGCGACGTGCAAATGGCACTCATAGTTATGGACGCCTCTCAACAATGGTGCCTAGCTGTTATACGTGTGGAACCGGCTTACGCCACACATGTTCAGTGCCGTGCTGGTAACATTAGTGTAACTTACTAACGCTCACGCCATGTGGGCAAACAGTGCATTGTAACCATTTTCATATGTGTTAATTTCATGTTACGTGTAATTGGCTACTACTTAACAAGCTAATGCACAAAGCCACGTGTGCTAATTAATCTCATTATGTGTTATTTCCATGTTACGTGTATTCAGTTATTATCTACAAACTAATGCACCTACGCCACGTGTGCTAATCAATCTCATATGTGTTATTTCTATGTTACGTGTATTCAGCTACTACTTACAAGCTAATGCACAAAGCCACGTGCGCTAATTACTTTCATATGTGTTATTTTCATGCTACGTGTAATTAGTTACTACTTAACAAGCTAATGCACAACGCCACGTGCGCTAATCAGTCTCATTATGTGTTATTCCATGTTACGTGTATTCAGCTACTACTTAACAAGCTAATGCACAATGCCACGTGCGCTAATTACTTTCATATGTGTTATTTTCATGCTACGTGTAATTGGCTACTACTTAACAAGCTAATGCACAATGCCACGTGTGCAAATTGTTCTCATCATACATTAATCTCATGTCAAATATGTAACTTAGTTCATAGGTTAAGTTGTATCTTTATCATAGGTCAAATATGTATCTTTAATTTATAATATACGCTTATATGTTTTTGGTATTCTATCGTCTCATGGTAACAAGCACCCTATCATCTCCCCATCCTTGCAGTCCCAGACCTGCAAGGGTGATTATAACCTGTTCTTTCTTTACAGGAATCTGGGTGGTCCTTCGAAATTAATCTAATCAATCTAATTAATGGGCTATGGCAGGAATGTTTGGGAGGAGTTGAAGTTTCATTTCACAAACCAGTCCACTTCGCTCGACTCCCCCATACAGCCATGTCAGACTGCCAACATGGCAAAAAATTCATATAATGGAGTCTACTGAGTTTGCCTGATGATGGGGACAACCAATCGCCAAAACTGTAGCAAATCATGACGAGACCCGAAATATTAAGAAACTGTAGGCAATTGTCTGTCTAAAAAATTATTTGAGGACCTCTACCTTCACAATTGCAATATTTTTGAAGAAAAGGTTGTTTTAAAATATTATAATTGATAGACGTCGTGTTGTCGCAGATGAGAAGAAACAAATGGAAGCGGACAACAAGAGAAAGGTCAAAGAACTTAAGAAACAAATGAAGGAACTAGCCACGGAGGTGTGTGGCATTGACGAAGAAATCAAGCATCTGCGCGAACAGGCGATCCAAGCATGGTGCGTCGGCATTTCTTTATAATTTTATTTCTTTGGAATTTATTTCCACAGAGCCCCCCCAGAGTTCAGAACAGGAAAATTGGAAGGGACCGTGGCCGCCATTGCAATGGAGGGTTTGCACTCGTTGTCATCATTATCTTTGTGTTGGGATGAGTGTAACAGAAATAAAAATATAAAATGAAAAATTAAAATATTACTTATATTTCGATATTGTTTAGATACACGTTTGATACCAGCTGCCATTTGCCTTTAACACTAAATATGCAAGTTCTCACACGAAAGGTCTTCAACATTTACAATTAATTACGGATTAAGGAACATCAGAGATGTACCCCTCGTAATATTTCGTTTTGAAGATTCGAACTGTGCATACTTTTGGGTTGAGATAAATGAATGAATAATTTGAGTTTCGGGCAATGAATTTTTCGTGCATTTAATATACGTCGGAAAACTCTTAACCATGTTATATCACGTATATTTTCATACAGTTAAATAATAACGAAGGGAACATATCGTTATTCTAAACAACTAACTTGATCCTATTACAGTCGCAGCGATGGCTATGAGATACGCACGTTTCACTACAATGGCGGCTTTCAAATGTTTCTGCGATAGCAGCCCTTACAGTGAGCCTCGATTGACTCTATTCCAACGTCTTTGATTTCCACATAAATATTAGGCACATTGTTGAAATGTATAAGAGTAGTATTGTTACTCAACTGCGGTATCCCTATTTGTTTAAACACAAATCGATAAGTTCTATCGAGTTGAAGAAGTTGCTGTAGTCTTGTTTCTTCACAATTATCATCTTTAAGCTGCGGATTTGTGTCTGTATTTTTAATTTTTTGTTTTAAGTGGATACGAATTATTAAGAATAGGCAACTTATCTATTCTGAAGAATTAGGAGTATTAAACCCAAATACTACAGTGCCTATGAACACCTGTTTGTCCAATAAATACCTATTCACTACAAATTCTTGTGTGCAGCGTACTGTTGTACTATGTGTCTATTTTAGACATTCAAGTGCCTACATTTTGCCTGCCTACTTTTACAATATTTTCAGTGCCTACAAATGTGCATCTTATTCGTGAAGATATAAAGTCCTTCGTTGGCGAGTTGGTCTCGTGCAGAGATTCCTGGCTTCGTAACTCATCGCTGTGAAAGCGAGAGTAGTTCCTTTCGGATAGCCTCCTTAACATAGTGATTGTCATATCGCAGCAAATGGCGGCGATGTGCCCCCGCTCCATGGTGAGGCCACCAGGTACCTCCCTCCGGCGGGGCGCCGGAGAGAGGAGGAAAGGTTGCGACACGACAGACTTACGGACTTTCATTTTATTTTTATTCAAGGATACAAATTACTTAACGATGCATTAAGGTTAGCAGTAGCTGATACAGTGTGACGAAATTGTTTTGTTATCCTTCTGAGGGCTCATGGCCAGAAAGAGAACTGCTCACGTGGCTCAATGGCGAAGTCGCTTGCTTTTCACTGGGTTCCAAGTTCGATTTCCGTAGAATCTCATGCAAAATTAGTTCCGACCAAACGAGCTTAGCTGCTTCACAGGGGCTAGTCCAACCCCTGTGAAGTGTCCTAAACCTTATCCCAATCCTAATTCCTTCCTCATTCTGGCCGCTGGGTAGTGACGCAGGAACGCATAAGAGAGAGGCGCGCACGCGGGGATGCTAACTGGCGGTCCTCTTGACAGCTGACTGAGACGAACCGAGACGGACTATGTAATTAATGGAGGATTACTCCCGCGCTGCAATTAATGGAGGATAACCTTGAATATAAAAAAGAAATAGTTTAAGATAAGAATGGCAGGGTAAAGTTGATAGAAAAATTGACCAAGATCCCTGCAGACTTGAATATGTGAATATATTCTTCACAGATGATATGGTGTGCTTCCACATGCTTATATATGCGCACAAGTTGACAATGCATGTTAGTTTTAAAATTCAATGTTACTTACTTTTTTAAAAACTGTTTTTAGAAGAATTTTAACGAAAGTTTTACAATCATATTACAGTTAAAATTGTTTTTAAAACAATTCAGGTACCAGATAATGAGTAGAAAACCTCCACCAAAAACGTGGTGTATATATATTCAAACAGCCCCTCCTATCACACGAACTGTATACCTTCTGCACACACAGCCGCATGAACTGTAAGCGGGTTGCTAAGATATTATGCTCGTGAAGCGAGCTTAGAATCTCGGGAAGCAGGATCTTTAGGGTACGAGAAAGGTTTGAACCCTTGACACAATAAAAGTCACACAAATTACACATAAACGAGCATATAATTCAGCCAAAACTCTGTGGCATGAGTTAATGACAAAGAAAACAAATCAAAAATAGAATCACACTCTTCAAAAATAATCAAATAAACACAAATAGCAACCTTTACAGCCTATTCAATGAATGAACACTTAATTTTCTTCAGAACTAATTTTCTGAAACAATTTCTCTAACCAGTACTGGGAATTCCCTTTGAAAATTAATTATGCCTAAATTTAATTTATCCTAGTTACAATTGCACGTGAAATTAAACTTAATTTACAATCTCTTGCTTTTCTTTAAAATATTACATACAATGAACAAAATATGGGCAAGTGCACTACTCTCAATTTATCTTTTATTTATAACCGCTAATAACAGAATAATGACTGCTCCAATAGAATGGTTTAAGGCAAGCAATAACGCATCAAAATCTCCCACTACAAAGCTGCAAATTATTACCACCCGTGTCCTCAGTTTCCTAACACTTCTGGAACTAGTCTTTTCCCTGCCGACGTGAACTTGACCTACTTCGCAGTTCTAAGGTTACCTCGAAACTGTCCACTTTCCAACCTTGAAGTCGCGTGCTGGGTTCTGCACGACGTTGCTCGATTCCAACTTCTGCGTTGCCTGCGCTGTCCTCTGGCGTCTTTTTCTGTCTTCCTAAACGGCGTCTTCTCCCCGGTCGACTCGCGTCTTCTTCCGTCTCGCTAATCGGCCTCTTCTCCTTCCTCGGCTGCTACCGGCGCCTTCGATTACGCCCACGTTGTAGAAAATTGTCCCTTGCACTTCCCTGAATGCTAGTGCAAGTGACTCGCTCGTTCCTAACTTTTACTCCGTTAATCAAGAACTTTCAGAGCTTTCCTCACAACGGGCAACTTTTTACTTCCCGTATTAGTTAATAGAAGAACACTTTACTAATTCCTCACTACTTCGCGGACGACTAACTAGGACGTCTTTGCAACGCCGTAAACTCCTATCTAAACAGTCGTTGCGGCGGCAAATACTATCTAAGCTGACGAGCGTTGATGAAAATCTGCTTACTTGGCGAGCGGTGACCACTAGGAGAGCTGCTTCTTCGACGAACGCTGATAGGAAAAAGAGGGCTTCCGCTTGCGCGTCAGCCTATTTATTGGCGTCGCCTGGGGAAATTCTCCGTGGCGGGGGTATTTTCTCCTCCTTCAACCCTTCACCAAGAAAAACGTTGCTTGATAGTTCGTGGTGACTAGTACGAGCAACGGAGTTTAGATACTCTGGTTTTCGGCTGCTCTTCTCGCCGCCTGTGGGTGTTCATGCCGACGAAACGGTGGTGTTATGGGGTTGTATAATCCCATAACGCCACAATATATATATATATATATATATATATATATATATATAATTTTAATTGAGACGTAATTTTAATCGAAACGTAAATAACTGTTTAAAAGAGAAAAATAGGACATAAGAAATTACGGGTAATGTAATGAAAAACTCAGAACAATATAAAGATTTCCAGTTTCTTAAAAACTTGGAAAAACGTGGTATTCTCTTAAATCAGTTACCGAATCTGATGTTCATTAATAATGTTAGAACAATTTCGATCTGTCGATTTTGGCAGGTTACATCTAGTTTCTTCGCAAGTAGAATCGCCCCGAATGTTTCATTCTCTCTCGAATTCGAATGAAATGTCTAGCGAAAAAACGTTTCTGTTGCAGCGAGCAGAAGCGGCAGGAAAAGAAGAAGTACGAGGAGTGCGTCAGCAAACTCAATGAGCTTCTCAAAACAAACGAAGTGAAACGCGAAGCCGAGGAAGACGCCACCAGAGGACTCGAGGAACTTCAGGAAAACGTCAGTGCTGAAGTTGATGTCAGCCGTACAGATAACTATACTTCGGGTTTTATAACGTATCGCGTCGGGTCTGCCTTCACCTTGGAATATATCACGGCATTTCGCGTCTTTCGCAGTCGTGCCGACACACATCGCACTGCATGGTACGGTCGCGATCATTCGACATCTACCAGCGTAACAGAGAAAACGCGAAATGTCTGAGATATTCCATCGTGAAGATGATCTTCGGGCGCCATGTTATAAACACCGAAATATAGGTAACGGTTGTCTATGATTTTGCACAGTAGCGTCTCGTGGTTTCTAAATGAGGAAGGCTGAGAACGCATGGCATCAAATGTCTATACGCAACCTCTTTCGATTTGCGCATGGGAGAGTAACGCTCTTTGGCAAAATTAGTCGACGCTCAATGCGATTCGCTGAGCTGCATAGTAATGTCTGGTGAACACGTCTTCTTTAGGCCCTATGCCCCACCCTCCAAGGCTGCCTGCCGTAGCCTTGCGCTTCGTCCTTGTGCACAGGTCTTGTGGCGGAATGAAGAGGGAGCCGAACGCTTGTCTCTTTGTTAATTACTTACGTCAAAAACAGTTCATAACTGTGTGTGACGTGCTCTGGGGAGTAGTTAATTTGAAGTTACATTTATGCCCAGAAGCAAAACAAGGGGCCATCTCAGCTCGATGATCAGGGAAACTGGATGAAAACCTGATCGAGATGGGAGTTATTGACCCCAGAAGCTGAAGTACAACACTTGTTACAAATTCTTTAGAATTATACAATCCAAATGGTATATAATACATTAAATGTCGTTGTTAAAATTAATATTACTCTCCTTTTGGATGCTCGGTATAGTCTCTAATTGTATAGAAACAGTTGTGCAGCAGAAAAGATTTTACTTGGGACTTGAAGTTTTGTATCGAATTTGATCGTTTCGTGTCATCTGGCAAGATGTAAAATAAGTACATGTATTGTGTGTGATTTTTTGTAGTGAGCTGTTGATACTGTCAGCTGATGAATATGATTACTAAGTCGACTGTTGTAGTTATAGACAACGACATTTGCTTGCCCTTAAGTAAGTCATTTTTGACAAAAACCACTGATTCATATATCAAGAGACAAGGTAATGGTAAAATACCTTGATGAATAAAGAGAGGCGTACAAGAATCATGTGGGTGGGATTTGCTTATTATTCGTTGAATTCGTTTTTGTAATCTAAAAGTCTGTGCGTTATAAGTTGTATTTACCGAGAATATTATACCATATCTCAGGCGTGAATGAACATTCGCAAAATATACACTACGAGCAGTATGGAGGTTGACTGAATTTGAAAGAATTCTGAAAGCGTAGCAAACAGAGTTTAATTTAGTGTTCAATTCATTTAAATGGACGTTCCATTTAAGGTTTTGACTGAATTGAAAGACCTAAAAATTTTGTTACCTTAACTTCATTCAATAGCACTTTGTTCATTTTCAGTGGAGTGCAAAGCTGTTTATTTGAAATGTAAAACAGCATTGAAACCGTTTTCTTTTCATTTACTATTAATTTGTTATTACGGAACCAATTTGAAATATCTGCTATTGTACTATTTCCTGTTTCTTTATTACAAAGAATATTCGTATCATCCGCAAAGAGAACTGTTTTTTCTGTTTCTAATCCTCGAGGGCATATCGTTTACGTACAGTAGGAAGAGAATAGAGCCTAAAATCGATCCCTGCGGGACTCCACATGCAATTGAAAAGAATCAATATCTTACCTGTCAACAGCTTCAAGTGCGTTGCGAGCGATCGTTATAGAATTCATAAACAAAAATTTTGAAATGATTGTTACGTAATATAACTTAGAAAGCTTTTATCAATAAATAAATACATTTATAAACATATTTTTAAATTTCTTTTGAGGCGATTTCTATTGGAGAGGCTCTGCCTTACAGCCTGTAATGACGAGCCAAGCCTGATTCTGTATAATTTTTCCGTCGCTTCAGTGCATAGCTGAGTGAAATTTCTTGACAGTTGGTTAGAATTGGATGCTATGGAAATTAGTGCATATTTGTGTTTGTGCATATTTGATAGATTTTTCTCTTGGTGCATATTCGTGTAATTATAGGCGCAAATTTTAAATATTTCGTTGAAATAGAGACTTATGTATAAAATATTTCATATTTTCATAAAATCTATTTATTTGTGAGCGTTCATTGATTCCAAAGATCTTTTATTATTTTGTGACTTTTTTGTCAATAGATGATAAAATATTTGTGCAAATTTATACTTCTTTATAACAATTTTTAAACCAGTCAGAAGAAATACGACGAGATATACAATATATTTCAGAGGAGGTTGTACTGCCTATCTGTGTAATGTTAATTGTGTTTATGTACCTTTATCTGTAAAACTATTTTATGAAGCTCTTTGAAAATTTAAACACTATTTTATAGCACTGTTCTTAAACCACAGAGCATTTTCCAACGATTCAACGCTTTTTCACAACAATACTTTTTTGCCTAACATACTCCTTTTTAACTTTTTTGTGAATATTCTCAATATCTAGATTTGAATAATTTAATTATTTTATTAAATACAACAAATCACGGTAAATGCATTATACATGAATGGTGAAAATTTCTTAGCGTTATGTGCAATAGTTTATGAGAAAAAGGTACATGAAGACAAAAAATTATAATTTTTGGGAAATGCAGGATTTGTGACAACAATACTATAAGACAATGCTGATGCATATTCTGGCTCTTCAACATCTTCCATATCATTCTCTGAACATTTCCTCTTTGTTCCTACAATCTTACTTTCCATCATTTTTTCTACCTCTTCTGCCTTTTGACGCTGTGACCAAGTATCGTAGCGTTGCGTAGCGTAGCGTAGGGTAGCGTAGCGTAGCGTAGCGTAGCGTAGCGTAGGGTAGCGTAGCGTAGCGTAGGGTAGTGTAGCGTAGCGTAGGGTAGTGTAGCGTAGCGTAGCGTAGTGTACTGTAGTGTAGGGTAGTGTAGCGTAGCGTAGCGTAGGGTAGCGTAGCGTAGTGTAGCGTAGCGTAGGGTAGCGTAGCGTAGTGTAGCGTAGCGTAGGGTAGCGTAGCGTAGAGTAGTGTAGTGTAGTGTAGCGTAGCGTAGCGTAGTGTAGTGTAGTGTGGTGTAGTGTAGTAATGTCTTGTAGTGACCAAGACACTTGGCGCGACTAGATATGTAAATGGCATTTTCAATCCCTTAGGAACAAAATATCTTGAAAATGTATATTACACTATGTCAAGTGAATATTGAAGATTCAAAATAACAAAGAACGAAAATATAAAATTTGATCCTATGACATATACAACCCCTTCAGTGAGGTGAATATTTACTTCAATTATTTCTTTCGCAAAGTAGGGCAGATTATATCATGTTTGCACAAAATTTTTTTTTTTCATTCCGAGCATCCTGAATTTTATCAAGAAATGTTTATTGAGGAAATGAAATATTGTTAATTTTAATTACATACTAAGTGCATATTTCAGAATTTTTAGGTCATAAGTGCACATATTTATAAGCATATTTCAATTCTTTTGGCATAAAAATCCTCTCCCTACTGATTAGCAAGCAGGGGAAGATCACAGCCACCTCCTGAGCAAAACACACACTACACTTACGGTTTTAGCCGTTGACTCGCTCGAATATTATCAGTTAATCGTGCTGAAAATTATCAATCACTAAAGCAACAGCTCTCTCAATTTCTCATCGCCTCGCCGTTCCTCGCTATGTTCGCGATGACACAAGGCAGCAACACTAACTTCACCGAAGAACCATTATATCTTCTCCAGGAAGCTTTATTGTATTCGATATATCAATGAACTGTTTAATCCACCCCAAACCTGTAAGTAAACAGATTACAAAGTCGATAGGATAAGATTAGTACAACGACACATACAAATAGAAGGAGCCGTGATGTAAATAACATGAAAATATCCATTTCTTAGTGCTTGAAGCTAACTCAAGAGATCCAGGAGCTGAAGGAAATAAGCGAGAAGGAAGAGGCGGAGTACGAAAAGCAGAAGCAGGAGTGCGAGGAGAAGATCGCTGAACTTTCCAAAAAACTTGGCGCACAAAAGGAGGAGAACATGCGGTTGACGATGTGAGTACCCACTCTGTAGTAGATAAAACAAAAAATCTGTGTAAACCGGAATCTATCAAGAGAAAACAAATTAGGTTTGGGGAGGCTTCCGTTTTATGCACGGTTGCCCATTTTACGACACATGCGATATTGAAATTTCTGTTCTAGAACTAGTAAATTAATGTAAGAATCTAAAAAAATAATTAAAGTGAAGTAAGAATTACATGATTTTATTATTATTAAAAAGATTTTCATGTAACGAATTTAAAAAAATCACCAATAAATAAATATTAAACATTCTTCAATGACAGCTTCTGAGTTTCTCTTGCTTCCATAAGTTTTGATCTAATGTCAGAGTTTTATGGTTTTCGCATTGTCAAAGTCGTTGTGAAACTCCTAAAAACACACTACTTCACTGCCTAATGGGTGCAATCGGACTGCTTGCTAACTCAACATCCAAGGCATCACGTCCCATTTCTATGATTTCATGATTCCATCGCAGCGCCTTGAGCGTTTCGTCTCTGGCCGAGGGTCGAATTCTACGCTGTCAGCTGAAGCTCCCACGTAGAAATCCCCTGGGATAGAGAACTTAAAACAGTCTTGCAGGTGCATTCAATACATTAAGAAAATCTCGCGTCTCTGCCAATTGCATTAAATTCACGGGAATTCCGTTTTATAATGACTTTTCCCCCTATACGACCTGAAAAACCGTTCCGTTTCCACGTTGGACCGGTTCCGTTTTATGCTGTGTAAAATACTATTTAACTTCACGGGGAAGAGAAATTTCCTGGATTAGGCAGATTTCCCACTTGTTCCGGTTTAGACATGTTACTGTAATTATATTTATAAAAATGATAATAACAGAGCCGCACCGAGTCCTTCGTAAGGTCGTATTTGTGATTGTCCTTATTGGGTCATATGAATAAAACGTAGCACTTGCTCCGGAGCAAAGCGAGCCCACTCCGCGCCACTGAGCAGAAGTTCCATTTCGTAAGTATAAAAACTTCGTATGACTCCAAAGAACTTACTCATGTCTAGTGAGCATCGGCTCATCGTTAACAAGAGATAGTGTAGGCTAAGAGTTTTAAAAATTGGCTTCTTGAGTAACAAAGAGGTTACATACGTTACCCGCGGCGCGCACCAACGAGTTACAGATGCAACGTAAGTCATTTTCCCTCCGAATACTTCGGCGCTTCCTTATTTAGTTAACGCAAATTTTATTGGAGCGAGCGCTGCACAAAATAAATCTAAGCGGACACTCGTCCAGCATTTGAAACGCACTTGAAGATTTCCTGTTGTAGTAGAGTTCTTTTCCCTCCTCTGCTTCTCACCGAACAGCGGCGCAGACCTCTCCTCGCGCACACATTGCGGCGCCACCGCCGCCGGCTCCTCGCCCACACCCGCTGCCTCCTCACATTTGCAGAACATTTGCTCAACACACACAGTTCCACTTTCACCACGTTTTGCAAATGAGCTCCGACTTTCTCCACTATTTCACATACAAATCCTGACGACTAATTTCATACGAATTACCATTCTCTGCGCTACGCAAAATCCACTATCTATTACGAAGATGGAGAACTCGAACCGGGACACTGTACGCTCGTTTATTACGACTGCCTGCGCCGGCAACCAAACAAAGAAGGGCTACAGGTACTCTGTTCGGCGCGTTTGTGTGCCGTGGGGAGCGGGGCGTTTGGAACTTGGCAATACGCGCGCTGAGCCACAAGGCGTGGGGGCGGGGCGTTTGGCGCTTGGCGATGCGCGCGCTGAGCCCCAAGGCGTGGGGGCAGGGCGTTTGGCGCTTGGCGATGCGCGCGCTGAGCCCGAAGGCGTGGGGAGCGGGGCGTTTAGCACATGGCGATACGCGCGCTGAGCCACAAGGCGTGGGGGCGAAGCGTTTGGCGCTTGGCGATGCGCGCGCTGAGCCCCAAGGCCTGGGGGGCGGGGCGTTTGGCACATGGCGATGCGCGCGCTGAGCCCCACGGCCTGGGGGGCGGGGCGTTTGGCACTTGGCGATGCGCGCGCTGAGCCCCAAGGCGTGGGGGGCGGGGCGTTTGGCGCTTGGCGATACGCGCGCTGAGCCGCAAGGCGTGGGGGGCGGGGCGTTTGGCGCTTGGCGATGCGCGCGCTGAGCCGCAAGGCGTGGGGGGCGGGGCGTTTGGCGCTGGCGATGCGCGCGCTGAGCCGCAAGGCGTGGGGGGCGGGGCGTTTGGCACATGGCGATGCGCGCGCTGAGCCGCAAGGCGTGGGGAAAGGGGCGTTTAACGCTTGGCGATGCGCGCGCTGAGCCGCACGGCGTGGGGGCGAGGCGTTTGGCGCTTGGCGAGGCGCGCGCTGAGCCGCAAGGCGTGGGGGCGGGGCGTTTGGCGCTTGGCGATGCGCGCGCTGAGCCGCAAGGCGTGGGGGGCGGGGCGTTTGGCGCTTGGCGATGCGCGCGCTGAGCCGCAAGGCGTGGGGAAAGGGGCGTTTAACGCTTGGCGATGCGCGCGCTGAGCCGCACGGCGTGGGGGCGAGGCGTTTGGCGCTTGGCGAGGCGCGCGCTGAGCCGCAAGGCGTGGGGGCGGGGCGTTTGGCGCTGGCGATGCGCGCGCTGAGCCGCAAGGCGTGGGGAAAGGGGCGTTTAACGCTTGGCGATGCGCGCGCTGAGCCGCACGGCGTGGGGGCGAGGCGTTTGGCGCTTGGCGAGGCGCGCGCTGAGCCGCAAGGCGTGGGGGCAGGGCGTTTGGCGCTTGGCGATGCGCGCGCTGAGCCGCAAGGCGTGGGGGGCGGGGCGTTTGGCGCTGGCGATGCGCGCGCTGAGCCGCAAGGCGTGGGGGCGGGGCGTTTGGCACATGGCGATGCGCGCGCTGAGCCGCAAGGCGTGGGGGCAGGGCGTTTGGCGCTTGGCGATGCGCGCGCTGAGCCGCAAGGCGTGGCGGCGGGGCGTTTGGCGCTTGGCGATGCGCGCGCTGAGCCCCAAGGCGTGGGGGGCGGGGCGTTTGGAACATGGCGATGCGCGCGCTGCGCCGCAAGGCGTGGGGGCGGGGCGTTTGGCGCTTGGCAATGCGCGCGCTGAGCCCCAAGGCGTGGGGGGCGGGGCGTTTGGCGCTTGGCGATGCGCGCGCTGAGCCCCAAGGCGTGGGGGCGGGGCGTTTGGCACATGGCGATGCGCGCGCTGAGCCGCAAGGCGTGGCGGCGGGGCGTTTGGCGCTTGGCGATGCGCGCGCTGAGCCGCAAGGCATGGGGGCAGGGCGTTTGGCACATGGCGATGCGCGCGCTGAGCCGCAAGGCGTGGCGGCGGGGCGTTTGGCGCTTGGCGATGCGCGCGATGAGCCCCAAGGCGTGGGGGGCGGGGCGTTTGGCCCTTGGCGATGCGCGCGCTGAGCCCCAAGGCGTGGGGGGCGGGGCGTTTGGCGCTTGGCGATGCGCGCGCTGAGCCCCAAGGCGTGGGGGGCGGGGCGTTTGGAACATGGCGATGCGCGCGCTGAGCCCGAAGGCGTGGGGGGCGGGGCGTTTGGCACATGGCGATGCGCGCGCTGAGCCGCAAGGCGTGGGGGGCGGGGCGTTTGGCACTTGGCGATGCGCGCGCTGACACCAAGGCGTGGGGGGCGGGGCGTTTGGCACTTGGCGATGCGCGCGCTGAGCCCGAAGGCGTGGGGGGCGGGGCGTTTGGCGCTTGGCGATGCGCGCGCTGAGCCGCAAGGCGTGGGGGCGGGGCGTTTGGCGCTTGGCGATGCGCGCGCTGAGCCCCCAGGCGTGGGGGGCGGGGCGTTTGGCACATGGCGATGCGCGCGCTGAGCCGCAAGGCGTGGGGGCGGGGCGTTTGGCGCTTGGCGATGCGCGCGCTGAGCCATAAGGCGTGGGGGCGGGGCATTTGGCGCTTGGCGATGCGCGCGCTGAGCCCCAAGGCGTGGGGGGCGGGGCGTTTGGCGCTTGGCGATCCGCGCGCTGAGCCCCAAGGCGTGGGGGGCGGGGCGTTTGGCACTTGGCGATGCGCGCGCTGAGCCGCAAGGCGTGGGGGCGGGGCGTTTGGCACATGGAGATGCGCGCGCTGAGCCGCAAGGCGTGGCGGCGGGGCGTTTGGCGCTTGGCGATGCGCGCGCTGAGCCATAACGCGTGGGGGCGGGGCATTTGGCGCTTGGCGATGCGCGCGCTGAGCCCCAAGGCGTGGGGGGCGGGGCGTTTGGCGCTTGGCGATGCGCGCGCTGAGCCCCGAGGCGTGGAAGGCGGGGCGTTTGGGACTTGGCTTTGCGCGCGCTGAGCCATAACGCGTGGGGGCGGGGCGTTTGGCGGTTGGCGATGCGCGCGCTGAGCCGCAAGGCGTGGGGGCGGGGCGTTTGGCGCTTGGCGATGCGCGCGCTGAGCCCCAAGGCGTGGGGGGTGGGGCGTTTGGCACATGGCGATGCGCGCGCTGAGCCCCAAGGCGTGGGGTGCGGGGCGTTTGGCACTTGGCGATGCGCGCGCTGAGCCCCAAGGCGTGGGGGGCGGGGCGTTTGGCACTTGGCGATACGCGCGCTGAGCCGCAAGGCGTGGGGGGCGGGGCGTTTGGAGCTTGGCGATGCGCGCGCTGAGCCCCAACGCGTGGGGGCGGGGCGTTTGGCACATGGCGATGCGCGCGCTGAGCCGCAAGGCGTGGGGGCGGGGCGCTTGGCACATGGCGATGCGCGCGCTGAGCCGCAAGGCGTGGGGGGCGGGGCGTTTGGCACATGGCGATGCGCGCGCTGAGCCGCAAGGCGTGGGGGGCGGGGCATTTGGCGCTTGGCGATGCGCGCGCTGAGCCCCAAGGCGTGGGGGGCGGGGCGTTTGGCGCTTGGCGATGCGCGCGCCGAGCCCCAAGGCGTGGGGGGCGGGGCGTTTGGCGCTTGGCGATGCGCGCGCTGAGCCCCAAGGCGTGGGGGCGGGGCGTTTGGCACATGGCGATGCGCGCGCTGAGCCGCAAGGCGTGGGGGCGGGGCGTTTGGCGCTTGGCGATGCGCGCGCTGAGCCCCGAGGCGTGGAGGGCGGGGCGTTTGGCACTTGGCGATGCGCGCGCTGAGCCGCAAAGCGTGGGGGGCGGGGCGTTTGGCGCTTGGCGATGCGCGCGCTGAGCCCCGAGGCGTGGGGGGCGGGGCGTTTGGCACTTGGCGATGCGCGCGCTGAGCCGCAAAGCGTGGGGGGCGGGGCGTGGCGTTTGGCGATGCGCGCGCTGAGCCGCAAAGCGTGGGGGGCGGGGCGTTTGGCGCTTGGCGATGCGCGCGCTGAGCCCCAAGGCGTGGGGGGCGGGGCGTTTGGCGCTTGGCGATGCGCGCGCTGAGCCCCAAGGCGTGGGGGGCGGGGCGATTGGCGCTTGGCGATGCGCGCGCTGAGCCGCAAGGCGTGGGGGGCGGGGCGTTTGGCGCTTGGCGATGCGCGGGCTGAGCCCCAAGGCGTGGGGGGCGGGGCGTTTGGCGCTTGGCGATGCGCGCGCTGAGACACAATGCGTGGGGGGGCGGGGCGTTTGGCGCTTGGCGATGCGCGCGCTGAGCCCCAAGGCGTGGGGGGCGGGGCGTTTGGCACATGGCGATGCGCGCGCTGAGCCGCAAAGCGTGGGGGGCGGGGCGTTTGGCGCTTGGCGATGCGCGCGCTGAGCCCCAAGGCGTGGGGGGCGGGGAGTTTGGCGCTTGGCGATGCGCGCGCCGAGCCCCAAGGCGTGGGGGCGGGGCGTTTGGCGCTTGGCGATGCGCGCGCTGAGCCGCAAGACGTGGGGGCGGGGCGTTTGGCGCTTGGCGATGCGCGCGCTGAGCCCCGAGGCGTGGAAGGCGGGGCGTTTGGGACTTGGCTTTGCGCGCGCTGAGCCCCAAGGCGTGGGGGCGGGGCGTTTGGCACATGGCGATGCGCGCGCTGAGCCGCAAGGCGAGGGGGGCGGGGCGTTTGGCGCTTGGCGATGCGCGCGCTGAGCCCCAAGGCGTGGGGGGCGGAGCGTTTGGCGCTTGGCGATGCGCGCGCTGAGCCCCAAGGCGTGGGGGCGGGGCGTTTGGCACATGGCGATGCGCGCGCTGAGCCCCAAGGCGTGGGGGGCGGGGCGTTTGGCGCTTGGCGATGCGCGCGCTGAGCCGCAAGGCGTTGTGGCGGGGCGTTTGGCGCTTGGCGATGCGCGCGCTGAGCCGCAAGGCGTGGGGCCGGGGCGTTTGGCGCTTGGCGATGCGCGCGCTGAGCCGCAAGGCGTGGGGGCGGGGCGTTTGGCGCTTGGCGATGCGCGCGCTGAGCCGCAAGGCGTGGGGGGTGGGGCGTTTGGTGCTTGGCGATGCGCGCGCTGAGCCGCAAGGCGTGGGGGCGGGGCGTTTGGCGCTTGGCGACGCGCGCGCTGAGCCGCAAGGCGTGGGGCCGGGGCGTTTGGCGCTTGGCGATGCGCGCGCTGAGCCGCAAGGCGTGGGGGCGGGGCGTTTGGCGCTTGGCGATGCGCGCGCTGAGCCGCAAGGCGTGGGGGGCGGGGCGTTTGGCGCTTGGCGATGCGCGCGCTGAGCCGCAAGGCGTGGGGGCGGGGCGTTTGGCGCTTGGCGATGCGCGCGCTGAGCCGCAAGGCGTGGGGCCGGGGCGTTTGGCGCTTGGCGATGCGCGCGCTGAGCCGCAAGGCGTGGGGGCGGGGCGTTTGGCGCTTGGCGATGCGCGCGCTGAGCCGCAAGGCGTGGGGGTGGGGCGTTTGGCGCTTGGCGATGCGCGCGCTGAGCCGCAAGGCGTGGGGGCGGGGCGTTTGGCGCTTGGCGATGCGCGCGCTGAGCCGCAAGGCGTGGGGCCGGGGCGTTTGGCGCTTGGCGATGCGCGCGCTGAGCCGCAAGGCGTGGGGGCGGGGCGTTGGGCCGGGCAGGGCGGCGGGGAAGGCGGTGGGCGAGGGCGAGCGGTGGTGGGCGGAGGCGTGGGGGCGGGGCGTGTGGCACAAGGCGTGGGGGCGGGGCGTTGGGCCGGGCTGGGCGGCGGAGAAGGCGGTGGGCGAGTGCGAGCGGCGGTGGGCGAAGGCGTGGGGGCGGGGCGTGTGGCACAAGGCGTGGGGGCGGGGCGTTGGGCCGGGCAGGGCGGCGGAGAAGGCGGTGGGCGAGGGCGAGCGGTGGTGGGCGGAGGCGTGGGGGCGGGGCGTGTGGCACAAGGCGTGGGGGCGGGGCGTTGGGCCGGGCTGGGCGGCGGAGAAGGCGGTGGGCGAGTGCGAGCGGCGGTGGGCGAAGGCGTGGGGGCGGGGCGTGTGGCACAAGGCGTGGGGGCGGGGCGTTGGGCCGGGCAGGGCGGCGGAGAAGGCGGTGGGCGAGGGCGAGCGGCTGCGCGCCGAGGCGGCGGTGCTGGAGGCCGAGGCGAAGGCGTGGGGGCGGGGCGTATGGCACAAGGCGTGGGGGCGGGGCGTTTGGCACAAGGCGTGGGGGCGGGGCGTTTTGCACAAGGCGTGGGGGCGGGGCGTTGGGCTGGGCAGGGCGGCGGAGAAGGCGGTGGGCGAGGGCGAGCGGCTGCGCGCCGAGGCGGCGGCGATGGAGGCCGAGGCGGAGGCGTGGGGGCGGGGCGTTTGGCACAAGGCGTGGGGGCGGGGCGTCAGGCACAAGGCGTGGGGGCGGGGCGTTGGGCCGGGCAGGGCGGCGGAGAAGGCGGTGGGCGAGCGGCGGTGGGCGGAGGCGTGGGGGCGGGGCGTGTGGCTCAAGGCGGGGCGGGGCGGCTGAGAAGGCGGTGGGCGAGGGCGAGCGGCGGTGGGCGGAGGCGTGGGGGCGGGGCGTGTGGCACAAGGCGGGGGGCGGGGCGTTGGGCCGGGCAGGGCGGCGGAGAAGGCGGTGGGTGAGAGCGAGCGGCGGTGGGCGGAGGCGTGGGGGCGGGGCGTGTGGCTCAAGGCGAGGCGGGGCGGCGGAGAAGGCGGTGGGCGAGGGCGAGCAGCGGTGGGCGGAGGCGTGGGGGCGGGGCGTGTGGCACAAGGCGGGGGGCGGGGCGTAGGCGCTGTGCAGGGCGGCGGAGAAGGCGGTGGGCGAGGGCGAGCGGCGGTGGGCGGAGGCGTGGGGGCGGGGCGTGTGGCTCAAGGCGGGGTGGGGCGGCGGAGAAGGCGGTGGGCGAGGGCGAGCGGCTGCGCGCGGAGGCGTGGGGGCGGGGCGTGTGGCACAAGGCGTGGGGGCGGGGCGTTGGGCCGGGCAGGGCGGCGGAGAAGGCGGTGGGCGAGGGCGAGCGGCGGTGGGCGGAGGCGTGGGGGCGGGGCGTGTTGCACAAGGCGTGGGGGCGGGGCGTTGGGCCGGGCAGGGCGGCGGAGAAGGCGGTGGGCGAGGGCGAGCGGCGGTGGGCGGAGGCGTGGGGGCGGGGCGTGTGGCACAAGGCGTGGGGGCGGGGCGTTGGGCCGGGCAGGGCGGCGGAGAAGGCGGTGGGCGAGGGCGAGCGGCGGTGGGCGGAGGCGTGGGGGCGGGGCGTGTGGCACAAGGCGTGGGGGCGGGGCGTTGGGCCGGGCTGGGCGGCGGAGAAGGCGGTGGGCGAGTGCGAGCGGCGGTGGGCGGAGGCGTGGGGGCGGGGCGTGTGGCACAAGGCGTGGGGGCGGGGCGTTGGGCCGGGCAGGGCGGCGGAGAAGGCGGTGGGCGAGTGCGAGCGGCGGTGGGCGGAGGCGTGGGGGCGGGGCGTGTGGCACAAGGCGTGGGGGCGGGGCGTTGGGCCGGGCAGGGCGGCGGAGAAGGCGGTGGGCGAGGGCGAGCGGCTGCACGCCGAGGCGGCGGTGCTGGAGGCCGAGGCGAAGGCGTGGGGGCGGGGCGTATGGCACAAGGCGTGGGGGCGGGGCGTTTGGCACAAGGCGTGGGGGCGGGGCGTTTTGCACAAGGCGTGGGGGCGGGGCGTTGGGCTGGGCAGGGCGGCGGAGAAGGCGGTGGGCGAGGGCGAGCGGCTGCGCGCCGAGGCGGCAAAGATGGAGGCCGAGGCGGAGGCATGGGGGCGGGGGGAGTTTGGCACAAGGCGTGGGGGCGGGGCGTCAGGCACAAGGCGTGGGGGCGGGGCGTTGGGCCGGGCAGGGCGGCGGAGAAGGCGGTGGGCGAGTGCGAGCGGCGGTGGGCGGAGGCGTGGGGGCGGGGCGTGTGGCACAAGGCGTGGGGGCGGGGCGTTTGGCACAAGGCGTGGGGGCGGGGCGTTGGCGCTGGGGAGGGCGGCGGAGAAGGCGGTGGGCGAGGGCGAGCGGCTGCGCGCGGAGGCGTGGGGGCGGGGCGTTTGGCACAAGGCGTGGGGGCGGGGCGTTGGCGCTGGGCAGGGCGGCGGAGAAGGCGGTGGGTGAGGGCGAGCGGCGGTGGGCGGAGGTGTGGGGGCGGGGCGTGTGGCACAAGGCGTGGGGGCGGGGCGTTGGGCCGGGCAGGGCGGCGGAGGAGGCGGTGGGCGAGTGCGAGCGGCGGTGGGCGGAGGCGTGGGGGCGGGGCGTGTGGCACAAGGCGTGGGGGCGGGGCGTTTGGCACAAGGCGTGGGGGCGGGGCGTTTTGCACAAGGCGTGGGGGCGGGGCGTTGGGCTGGGCAGGGCGGCGGAGAAGGCGGTGGGCGAGGGCGAGCGGCGGTGGGCGGAGGCGTGGGGGCGGGGCGTGTGGCACAAGGCGTGGTGGCGGGGCGTTGGGCCGGGCAGGGCGGCGGAGAAGGCGGTGGGCGAGGGCGAGCGGCGGTGGGCGGAGGCGTGGGGGCGGGGCGTGTGGCACAAGGCGTGGGGGCGGGGCGTTTGGCACAAGGCGTGGGGGCGGGGCGTTGGGCTGGGCAGGGCGGCGGAGAAGGCGGTGGGCGAGGGCGAGCGGCGGTGGGCGGAGGTGTGGGGGCGGGGCGTGTGGCACAAGGCGTGGGGGCGGGGCGTTGGGCCGGGCAGGGCGGCGGAGGAGGCGGTGGGCGAGTGCGAGCGGCGGTGGGCGGAGGCGTGGGGGCGGGGCGTGTGGCACAAGGCGTGGGGGCGGGGCGTTTGGCACAAGGCGTGGGGGCGGGGCGTTTTGCACAAGGCGTGGGGGCGGGGCGTTGGGCTGGGCAGGGCGGCGGAGAAGGCGGTGGGCGAGGGCGAGCGGCGGTGGGCGGAGGCGTGGGGGCGGGGCGTGTGGCACAAGGCGTGGGGGCGGGGCGTTGGGCCGGGCAGGGCGGCGGAGAAGGCGGTGGGCGAGGTCGAGCGGCGGTGGGCGGAGGCGTGGGGGCGGGGCGTGTGGCACAAGGCGTGGGGGCGGGGCGTTGGGCCGGGCAGGGCGGCGGAGAAGGCGGTGGGCGAGTGCGAGCGGCGGTGGGCGGAGGCGTGGGGCGGGGCGTGTGGCACAAGGCGTGGGGGCGGGGCGTTGGGACGGGCAGGGCGGCGGAGAAGGCGGTGGGCGAGGGCGAGCGGTGGTGGGCGGAGGCGTGGGGGCGGGGCGTGTGGCACAAGGCGTGGGGGCGGGGCGTTGGGCCGGGCAGGGCGGCGGAGAAGGCGGTGGGCGAGGTCGAGCGGCGGTGGGCGGAGGCGTGGGGGCGGGGCGTGTGGCACAAGGCGTGGGGGCGGGGCGTTGGGCCGGGCAGGGCGGCGGAGAAGGCGGTGGGCGAGTGCGAGCGGCGGTGGGCGGAGGCGTGGGGCGGGGCGTGTGGCACGAGGCGTGGGGGCGGGGCGTTGGGCCGGGCAGGGCGGCGGAGAAGGCGGTGGGCGAGGGCGAGCGGTGGTGGGCGGAGGCGTGGGGGCGGGGCGTGTGGCACAAGGCGTGGGGGCGGGGCGTTGGGCCGGACAGGGCGGCGGAGAAGGCGGTGGGCGAGGGCGAGCGGCGGTGGGCGGAGGCGTGGGGGCGGGGCGTGTGGCTCAAGGCGGGGTGGGGCGGCGGAGGAGGCGGTGGGCGAGGGCGAGCGGCTGCGCGCGGAGGCGTGGGGGCGGGGCGTGTGGCACAAGGCGTGGGGGCGGGGCGTTGGGCCGGGCAGGGCGGCGGAGAAGGCGGTGGGCGAGGGCGAGCGGCGGTGGGCGGAGGCGTGGGGGCGGGGCGTGTGGCACAAGGCGTGGGGGCGGGGCGTTGGGCCGGGCAGGGCGGCGGAGAAGGCGGTGGGCGAGGGCGAGCGGCGGTGGGCGGAGGCGTGGGGGCGGGGCGTGTGGCACAAGGCGTGGGGGCGGGGCGTTGGGCCGGGCAGGGCGGCGGAGAAGGCGGTGGGCGAGTGCGAGCGGCGGTGGGCGGAGGCGTGGGGGCGGGCGTGTGGCACAAGGCGTGGTGGCGGGGCGTTGGGCCGGGCAGGGCGGCGGAGAAGGCGGTGGGCGAGGGCGAGCGGCGGTGGGCGGAGGCGTGGGGGCGGGGCGTGTGGCACAAGGCGTGGGGGCGGGGCGTTGGGCCGGGCAGGGCGGCGGAGAAGGCGGTGGGCGAGTGCGAGCGGCGGTGGGCGGAGGCGTGGGGGCGGGGCGTGTGGCACAAGGCGTGGGGGCGGGGCGTTGGGCCGGGCAGGGCGGCGGAGAAGGCGGTGGGCGAGTGCGAGCGGCGGTGGGCGGAGGCGTGGGGGCGGGGCGTGTGGCACAAGGTTTGGGGGCGGGGCGTTGGGCTGGGCAGGGCGGCGGAGAAGGCGGTGGGCGAGGGCGAGCGGCGGTGGGCGGAGGTGTGGGGGCGGGGCGTGTGGCACAAGGCGTGGGGGCGGGCGTTGGGCCGGGCAGGGCGGCGGAGGAGGCGGTGGGCGAGTGCGAGCGGCGGTGGGCGGAGGCGTGGGGGCGGGGCGTGTGGCACAAGGCGTGGGGGCGGGGCGTTGGGCCGGGCAGGGCGGCGGAGAAGGCGGTGGGCGAGGGCGAGCGGCGGTGGCGGAGGCGTGGGGCGGGGCGTGTGGCACAAGGCGTGGGGGCGGGGCGTTGGGCCGGGCAGGGCGGCGGAGAAGGCGGTGGGCGAGGGCGAGCGGCGGTGGGCGGAGGCGTGGGGGCGGGGCGTGTGGCACAAGGCGTGGGGGCGGGGCGTTGGGCTGGGCAGGGCGGCGGAGAAGGCGGTGGGCGAGGGCGAGCGGCGGTGGGCGGAGGCGTGGGGGCGGGGCGTGTGGCACAAGGCGTGGGGGCGGGGCGTTGGGCCGGGCAGGGCGGCGGAGAAGGCGGTGGGCGAGGGCGAGCGGCGGTGGGCGGAGGCGTGGGGCGGGGCGTGTGGCACAAGGCGTGGGGGCGGGGCGTTGGGCCGGGCAGGGCGGCGGAGAAGGCGGTGGGCGAGGGCGAGCGGTGGTGGGCGGAGGCGTGGGGGCGGGGCGTGTGGCACAAGGCGTGGGGGCGGGGCGTTGGGCCGGACAGGGCGGCGGAGAAGGCGGTGGGCGAGGGCGAGCGGCGGTGGGCGGAGGCGTGGGGGCGGGGCGTGTGGCTCAAGGCGGGGTGGGGCGGCGGAGGAGGCGGTGGGCGAGGGCGAGCGGGCTGCGCGCGGAGGCGTGGGGGCGGGGCGTGTGGCACAAGGCGTGGGGGCGGGGCGTTGGGCCGGGCAGGGCGGCGGAGAAGGCGGTGGGCGAGGGCGAGCGGCGGTGGGCGGAGGCGTGGGGGCGGGGCGTGTGGCACAAGGCGTGGGGGCGGGGCGTTGGGCCGGGCAGGGCGGCGGAGAAGGCGGTGGGCGAGGGCGAGCGGCGGTGGGCGGAGGCGTGGGGGCGGGGGCGTGTGGCACAAGGCGTGGGGGCGGGGCGTTGGGCCGGGCAGGGCGGCGGAGAAGGCGGTGGGCGAGTGCGAGCGGCGGTGGGCGGAGGCGTGGGGGCGGGGCGTGTGGCACAAGGCGTGGTGGCGGGCGTTGGGCCGGGCAGGGCGGCGGAGAAGGCGGTGGCGAGGGCGAGCGGCGGTGGGCGGAGGCGTGGGGGCGGGGCGTGTGGCACAAGGCGTGGGGGCGGGGCGTTGGGCCGGGCAGGGCGGCGGAGAAGGCGGTGGGCGAGTGCGAGCGGCGGTGGGCGGAGGCGTGGGGGCGGGGCGTGTGGCACAAGGCGTGGGGGCGGGGCGTTGGGCCGGGCAGGGCGGCGGAGAAGGCGGTGGGCGAGTGCGAGCGGCGGTGGGCGGAGGCGTGGGGGCGGGCGTGTGGCACAAGGTTTGGGGGCGGGGCGTTGGGCTGGGCAGGGCGGCGGAGAAGGCGGTGGGCGAGGGCGAGCGGCGGTGGGCGGAGGTGTGGGGGCGGGGCGTGTGGCACAAGGCGTGGGGGCGGGGCGTTGGGCCGGGCAGGGCGGCGGAGGAGGCGGTGGGCGAGTGCGAGCGGCGGTGGGCGGAGGCGTGGGGGCGGGGCGTGTGGCACAAGGCGTGGGGGCGGGGCGTTGGGCCGGGCAGGGCGGCGGAGAAGGCGGTGGGCGAGGGCGAGCGGCGGTGGGCGGAGGCGTGGGGGCGGGGCGTGTGGCACAAGGCGTGGGGGCGGGGCGTTGGGCCGGCAGGGCGGCGGAGAAGGCGGTGGGCGAGGGCGAGCGGCGGTGGGCGGAGGCGTGGGGGCGGGGCGTGTGGCACAAGGCGTGGGGGCGGGGCGTTGGGCTGGGCAGGGCGGCGGAGAAGGCGGTGGGCGAGGCGAGCGGCGGTGGGCGGAGGCGTGGGGGCGGGGCGTGTGGCACAAGGCGTGGGGGCGGGGCGTTGGGCCGGGCAGGGCGGCGGAGAAGGCGGTGGGCGAGGGCGAGCGGCGGTGGGCGGAGGCGTGGGGGCGGGGCGTGTGGCACAAGGCGTGGGGGCGGGGCGTTGGGCTGGGCAGGGCGGCGGAGAAGGCGGTGGGCGAGGGCGAGCGGCGGTGGGCGGAGGCGTGGGGGCGGGGCGTGTGGCACAAGGCGTGGGGGCGGGGCGTTGGGCCGGGCAGGGCGGCGGAGAAGGCGGTGGGCGAGGGCGAGCGGCGGTGGGCGGAGGCGTGGGGGCGGGGCGTGTGGCACAAGGCGTGGGGGCGGGGCGTTGGGCCGGGCAGGGCGGCGGAGAAGGCGGTGGGCGAGGGCGAGCGGCGGTGGGCGGAGGCGTGGGGGCGGGGCGTGTGGCACAAGGCGTGGGGGCGGGGCGTTGGGCCGGGCAGGGCGGCGGAGAAGGCGGTGGGCGAGTGCGAGCGGCGGTGGGCGGAGGCGTGGGGGCGGGGCGTGTGGCACAAGGCGTGGGGCGGGGCGTTTGGGCCGGGCAGGGCGGCGGAGAAGGCGGTGGGCGAGGGCGAGCGGCGGTGGGCGGAGGGCGTGGGGGCGGGGCGTGTGGCTCAAGGCGGGGTGGGGCGGCGGAGAAGGCGGTGGGCGAGGGCGAGCGGTGGTGGGCGGAGGCGTGGGGGCGGGGCGTGTGGCACAAGGCGTGGGGGGCGGGGCGTTGGGCCGGGCAGGGCGGCGGAGAAGGCGGTGGGCGAGGGCGAGCGGCTGCGCGCGGAGGCGGCGGCGCTGGAGGCCGAGGCGGAGGCGCTGGCGTCGCAGCTGGCGGACGTCGAGGCCAAGATCCACGACGCGCACGGGGAGCGCGACCGCCAAGTGGCCAAGAAGGCCAAGATCGAGAGGTCCATGTGAGTGCCCTTGTTTCTTTGTAACTTCTATTCTGGTAAACTCTTCGTAATGAATGGACTGGTCTGCACGAGGTAGAGAAGTGTAGGATCCACCAAGGGTTTAATTCCCATGGTTCCTATAAACCCTCCGTTTTCTAAATGAGGACCACAGCACAGCATGAGGAAAACCACAGCATATATTTTTAAATTTATAATATATAGTTTTATAATATAATTCGGACGTTTCTTGTATTTCTACATCAAACTTTTATTCGTAATTATATAACATTTTGTTTTCTAATATTTAATACTATATTAAATACTTCAAAATGTCAATCGTACCTTTTTATACCATCTTAGAAACTGTTAAATCTAATTAATATTACAAAATGTTAAATCATGATTTTTGGTAAGTATGAGTCAAAACATATAAAATTCATTTATTCCAAATACAATTTTGGTGACTGTTGACTACCCACAGATAAAACTCAAGACTTCTAAAATGGATCCTGAAAAGATAAGACAGGTTGATATTAAAAACATGCCACATAAGGAACTATGGTACATAGGGAGTAGTATTTATATTTTTTTTATTTAAAATAGAAATAAACTCTATTACCTGGATACAAACAACTACATCCAAATTCCATTTATTCTTAATCTTATACTAATAAAAATATTTTTTAAATATTTATTTTGAAAACATTGTGTCCTTAAATGCGCCCTGTCAATAAAATTTGAAAAATGCCTAGCTTAGAAATGGATGATTTAAGCATCATCATATTGCATTTGACAAGGAGGCCGAAGTGATTTTGATTCATTTGCAAGTCTTGCTCAATGCTTGTTTGGAAACGTACATGTTAGTTTAGAGAAGAACGACAGAATTCATTTGTAAATCCGATTAGTGGTGCCTCTGATTGAGAATTAGATCTGCAGTACATGTTTTCTGTGTAGTATTATTGTCTTTGTTTTTTTCAGACAAGAGCTAAAAGAGAAAATAAGCGAGCTGGAAGAAAAGACAGACAGTTTCAAAAAGACAAACTGAATCAGATTTCGCAGGTATTTAATCACTACCTTTTGAATCTGAGAAAAAAATTAAGAATAAGCTGAAAGTTCTTTCTATCTCTCTCAAAAAATATTTTTTTTATTTCACTTTTATTATTGTGATTCAGCAAGATTGCTGTTAAAATATTTAATACACATTAGACTATAATGCAGAATATAACGCAAACGATAAAACAAATAAAATGCAATGGATCTCGTCTTGTCCTCACTGAGTTTTTCAAATTTTCATTGTTCTCTTGTGAGCAACCGAATCGCTGCTAATTCGCGTCGCGAATTTCTTTGAAGGTCGAGAAGCAAATCGAGCAGCGGGGAGCAGATCTGGAAAATATCCACTGCCAGAAGAACTCTCTCCAAGAAGGTGACTGTCATCATCATCATCACCATTATTATTATTATTATTATTATTATTATTATTATTATTATTACATAATAGTACACGCAACATTGGATCACAATTACAAGTCACACAGATGAAAACCTTTTAAAGAACAACTGTCAAATTATGATTTATAAATGGACGATCACCAGTTGTCAGGCTAGTAACTTTCATCCGTAGATGTAAAGAATTGTATAAACTTAAGTAATTGGGCTTTTAATGGTTATTTAACTTAATATGATTTATACATTAAGTTTATTCAATGTTCATGCTAAGCGAACAAGATGCATTGAATATCATGAATGTATATGGCATTATTTTTGTTTTACCTAATCTAAATATATTTATGAAAAGTGATAGTTACAGTTGAAAAAGAAGCTTCCTGTTAGAGTTTTGATATTTTGGAATTTATGCGTTCGGAATCACCCAATGAGCTTTAGTAATTCTACGTAGAAATCAAGAGAATGACGAATTAACGATTTGCATGTAATTGCATGTATTAATTTGCGTGTATCACATATAGTAACTATTGGTGTTCACACAGCATGAACTTTCTCACCTTTAGTAATGTTTATGTAACACTATTTATACCACAATTTACCTCCGAATCAATACATCTGTCATTTTTTGTAAAATTCATTACGAATCGTAGAACATTTGGTAAAAAAATGGTTTCAAGAAAATATTTCTTTATTGAAAAATTTATATGTAAATATATTCTGTCTTTCATTTGTTGAATTCGTTGTATAATGTATGCAGTGCATTCACGACCTCATCCGAAGTGCTTTTTAGCCTATATTCTGCGTTAGCAGTATGCGAGAAAGTAAAATAAAGTTAAAAAATAATACAACACTGATAGCATTGGAAAACAAATACTAATAGATCGAAAAAGATATAATAGTAATTATTAACCAGTATAGTATTGTAATATTCTCCAAATACATAAAAGGATTAGTTTATATTAACGCGAACGAAAGGTGGCCGTCTTTATCGCCTTCTGTTGTGAGTGCGGCGTAACAACAATGGGTTAAAAAAGCAACAATGACTGATAATTCGAATGGGGTACACATTTTCAACAAACATGAGATATGCACTATTCTTTTAAACGTCTTTAAAGTATTCAACAACAAAATTTCATGAAAACCGATAGTGTCGTAGAAAAAATATTTAAACAAAATTAAAAATTGCATCAATTTCATGCAAAATTACACAAAAATAAAATTTTTGAAAAAAGGTGCATGATTTTATTTTAAAATGTATCTTTAAGCAACATATTTTAATGATGGAAAAATATGTATCTTTAACGGTAACAGTAGCGAGAGGGTTAAACTAGAAGACTTGACATTTAAGAGCGAATACAATTTGGGATCTTTGGACGATAATTAGCTGTTGCGCGAATATCAGATGGTCACGTTCGTTTTCATCCAAGAAAATAGCAAGACATTTCATTTGAATATAACATTGTGTCCGTGTGGGACCAGGGCATCAACTCATATCACTGCAGTCCCTCTGCTCGGGAAGTCGTAGGTTCTAGTCCCGACGTGGGGCAAGATTTCTACACTCTTCTGCTAGAGGAAATAAAGTCGCTGTCTGGAGAACAATTCTAAAGGCCGGCTGATCTGATCGAGAGTTTTCCGCGGATGCTGCGATCAACACCAGGTCAACGCCGGAGCAGTAAGCTAACAAACGGGCCATGGACCCAGAGCAATCGCCTTCCCCTTCCTTGTCCTATCCTCACTCCTTACTTTCACTTACACGCACACGCACACGCACTGTACTATAACATGTACCGGGAGCATGTCTGGCAGAGGCAATACCCGCAGGTGGGAGATACCTGGTTGGGGAAAACCCATACCGTAAACGGTAGACTAACGCCGAATATGGTCATACGGTAGGAGAAGATAACCTCCGGGGTGTGCGCAGAGCTGGACCGGGCGCGGGCGCTGGCGCTGGCCAAGGAGGCGGAGGCGGAGCGGCTGCGCGACGAGGCGGAGCGGCTGCAGGGCGACCTGCTGCGCCGCGAGGAGGCCAACGCGCGCGCCCGACAGGAGCTGCGCGCGCTCTCCCTGCAGCTGGACGACGTGCGCGCCGCCGAGGCGTGAGTCTGTCTCCCTTTCCTTCTGGGCGCACACTTTTATTTACTGGTTGTGTGAAATAGATTTGAGAGTCGCGGCCGGATGTCTGCGCTCCCTGGCGGGGACAGCAAAAAATCTAAAAAAAATACACTGCACGCGCCACGTCCGTCACACGATTATCTTAGTCTCAAGAAGTTCTGACTGCATGACGGTACAGTGCAGAATGTGTTCGGCATTGATAATGAATATTTCGGAATGGCCTCCAGCGCTCTTCATGTGAACATGTAGGTTTAAATATGTGTGTGTGTGTGTGTTTCACTAGACTACCTTAGGAGCCTTTATGCTGTATGTCGTACAAGGGCCAATCCCGCCCTCGGGTTGCTCATTTCCCGCCCTAACGAGATCCCACTTTCTCTGAACCTCGCAGTTAGGATCTCGGGAGAGAGTAAGAGTTAAGTGCCTGGGGCTGCGCCTGCTCCACAAAGAGACCCTGATCGGAGATAGACTAACAAGCAACTCCGGGCGGAGCGGTGCCTACAGTCAGTTTTCCCGCAAATAATTCCATATGATAAATGACCATTCCTTGTCCTTTTAAGACTCTTGATCCTTTTACTTACACACACACACACACACACACACTAACACATTTTTTACTAAAGTGTGACACACGTTGGGGGACCAGTCGGGAGTTTAGAGCGTGCCCGGGCGGGAGCGGTGTTGGTTGGGAGGAGATATCTGGAGGGGGAAAATCGCGCTAGCTGACGTGTGTGTCGACTCCAGATCTCGTCGTTAAGTGGGGAGGGTTACCGCCCCCTCACGTGATAATGACGTACACAAATTTAGCGGCAGCAATGGCCTTTGCGCCAACGAGGCGTCTGCCTTCCCATCATGGTCCGCATGGAGCTCATGACGGCCGTCAGTTGCTCGATTGCCTCCTGTATTAATGGTTAGTAATACGGGGCGCATCAGCTACTGAGATCATCTGTCCCTTAAGTGTAATGCATGTTTTTTCATCGTAAGCTATCTCACCCCGCTCGATAACGAGATCCGGCGTCGACCAAAACGACGTCATCGCCCCAGCCGGGGCAAGCTCCGAACTCTCGACCGGTCTCCGGCATGTGCGCGAGTGCGGCACCCGAGTGCATGGTCGCCTGGTGTTGATCGGAGGAAGCACGGAAGTCTACTGTCGAGAGCAGCCGGTTGCTAGAATTCTACTCCAGACAGCTGTTGAATTTGACCTAGCTTTGTAGCTAGTGACGAAAATCCTGCAGTCGTAGGAATTTGTACCCCGCTAAGTATTCCACGTCATCAATTTTGTTCTTTATTAATTATTAGAAACAGATAGAAATAGTTGAACAACATGCATTAAGTGTCCGTCATTTACGTGTAACGAACCGTCAGATACGAAAGCAATAAAAATATGAATCGGTTGCCAAAAACACGAATAGCCTAGGAAGCAGTATTTCGATAAGTGTTACGGTGCAATGAAAGGGAAACGTAGGAACAAAGTCGCTTGCGTTGGCAGGGCGCTGCTGGCGTCGGCGGAGGCGGAGGCGGCGCAGCTGCGGGAGGGCGCGGCCCGGGCGCGCGCGCAGCTCGAGCCGGCCAAGGCGCGCCTGCGCGCGCTGAGCCAGCAGCTGCTCAGCGAGGAGATGCGCGCGCGCCAGCGCCAGGCGCAGCGCGCGCAGCAGCTGCGCCAGGCCCGCCGCCGCCTGCAGCTCGAGCGCCACATGGCAAGTGCACGCGCACTCGCGCGCGCTCCGCCGCCCCGAGAGCCCTGAGCGAAAAGGAGAAGAGGAAGGGAGAAGAGAGAAACAGATAAGCAGAAGCATGAAGGTGCGAGACGTAGGAGCGGAGGAATAAGGAACTTAGGTGGTTGTAGTTGGGGAAGGGGCAAGGTCGAAGAGAAGAAAGGCGGCGAAAAGAAGGGGAAGGGAGAAGAGAGAAACAGATAAGCAGAAGCATGAAGGTGCGAGACGTAGGAGCGGAGGAATAAGGAACTTAAGTGGTTGTAGTTGGGGAATGGGCAAGGTCGAAGAGAAGAAAGGCGGCGAAAAGAAGGGGAAGGGAGAAGAGAGAAACAGATAAGCAGAAGCATGAAGGTGCGAGACGTAGGAGCGGAGGAATAAGGAACATAGGTGGTTGTAGTTGGGGAAGGGGCAAGGTAGAAGAGAAAAGAAAGGCGGCGAAAAGAAGAGGAAGGGAGAAGAGAGAAACAGATAAGCAGAAGCATGAAGGTGCGAGACGTAGGAGCGGAGGAATAAGGAACTTAGGTGGTTGTAGTTGGGGAAGGGGCAAGGTCGAAGAGAAGAAAGCGGCGAAAAGTAGAAGAGGAAGGGAGAAGAGAGAAACAGATAAGCAGAAGCATGAAGGTGCGAGACGTAGGAGCGGAGGAATAAGGAACTTAGGTGGTTGTAGTTGGGGAAGGGGGCAAGGTCGAAGAGAAGAAAGGCGGCGAAAAGGAGAAGAGGAAGGGAGAAGAGAGAAACAGATAAGCAGAAGCATGAAGGTGCGAGACGTATGAGCGGAGGAATAAGGAACTTAGGTGGTTGTAGTTGGGGAAGGGGCAAGGTCGAAGAGAAAAGAAAGGCGGCGAAAAGAAGAGGAAGGGAGAAGAGAGAAACATATAATCAGAAGCATGAAGGTGCGAGACGTAGGAGCGGAGGAATAAGGAACTTAGGTGGTTGTAGTTGGGGAAGGGGCAAGGTCGAAGAGAAGAAAGGCGGCAAAAAGAAGAGGAAGGGAGAAGAGAGAAACAGATAAGCAGAAGCATGAAGGTGCGAGACGTAGGAGCGGAGGAATAAGGAACTTAGGTGGTTGTAGTTGGGGAAGGGGCAAGGTCGAAGAGAAAAGAAAGGCGGCGAAAAGAAGAGGAAGGGAGAAGAGAGAAACAGATAAGCAGAAGCATGAAGGTGCGAGACGTAGGAGCGGAGGAATAAGGAACTTAGGTGGTTGTAGTTGGGGAAGGGGCAAGGTCGAAGAGAAAAGAAAGGCGGCGAAAAGAAGAGGAAGGGAGAAGAGAGAAACAGATAAGCAGAAGCATGAAGGTGCGAGACGTAGGAGCGGAGGATAAGGAACTTAGGTGGTTGTAGTTGGGGAAGGGGCAAGGTCGAAGAGAAGAAAGGCGGCAAAAGGAGAAGAGGAAGGGAGAAGAGAGAAACAGATAAGCAGAAGCATGAAGGTGCGAGACGTAGGAGCGGAGGAATAAGGAACTTAGGTGGTTGTAATTGGGGAAGGGGCAAGGTCGAAGAGAAGAAAGGCGGCGAAAAGGAGAAGAGGAAGGGAGAAGAGAGAAACAGATAAGCAGAAGCATGAAGGTGCGAGACGTAGGAGCGGAGGAATAAGGAACTTAGGTGGTTGTAGTTGGGGAAGGGGCAAGGTCGAAGAGAAGAAAGGCGGCGAAAAGAAGAGGAAGGGAGAAGAGAGAAACAGATAAGCAGAAGCATGAAGGTGCGAGACGTAGGAGCGGAGGAATAAGGAACTTAGGTGGTTGTAGTTGGGGAAGGGGCAAGGTCGAAGAGAAGAAAGGCGGCGAAAAGAAGAGGAAGGGAGAAGAGAGAAACAGATAAGCAGAAGCATGAAGGTGCGAGACGTAGGAGCGGAGGAATAAGGAACTTAGGTGGTTGTAGTTGGGGAAGGGGCAAGGTCGAAGAGAAGAAAGGCGGCGAAAAGGAGAAGAGGAAGGGAGAAGAGAGAAACAGATAAGCAGAAGCATGAAGGTGCGAGACGTAGGAGCGGAGGAATAAGGAACTTAGGTGGTTGTAGTTGGGGAAGGGGCAAGGTCGAAGAGAAGAAAGGCGGCGAAAAGGAGAAGAGGAAGGGAGAAGAGAGAAACAGATAAGCAGAAGCATGAAGGTGCGAGACGTAGGAGCGGAGGAATAAGGAACTTAGGTGGTTGTAGTTGGGGAAGGGGCAAGGTCGAAGAGAAAAGAAAGGCGGCGAAAAGAAGAGGAAGGGAGAAGAGAGAAACATATAATCAGAAGCATGAAGGTGCGAGACGTAGGAGCGGAGGAATAAGGAACTTAGGTGGTTGTAGTTGGGGAAGGGGCAAGGTCGAAGAGAAGAAAGGCGGCGAAAAGGAGAAGAGGAAGGGAGAAGAGAGAAACAGATAAGCAGAAGCATGAAGGTGCGAGACGTAGGAGCGGAGGAATAAGGAACTTAGGTGGTTGTAGTTGGGGAAGGGGCAAGGTCGAAGAGAAAAGAAAGGCGGCGAAAAGAAGAGGAAGGGAGAAGAGAGAAACAGATAAGCAGAAGCATGAAGGTGCGAGACGTAGGAGCGGAGGAATAAGGAACTTAGGTGGTTGTAGTTGGGGAAGGGGCAAGGTCGAAGAGAAAAGAAAGGCGGCGAAAAGAAGAGGAAGGGAGAAGAGAGAAACAGATAAGCAGAAGCATGAAGGTGCGAGACGTAGGAGCGGAGGAATAAGGAACTTAGGTGGTTGTAGTTGGGGAAGGGGCAAGGTCGAAGAGAAGAAAGGCGGCGAAAAGGAGAAGAGGAAGGGAGAAGAGAGAAACAGATAAGCAGAAGCATGAAGGTGCGAGACGTAGGAGCGGAGGAATAAGGAACTTAGGTGGTTGTAGTTGGGGAAGGGGCAAGGTCGAAGAGAAGAAAGGCGGCGAAAAGGAGAAGAGGAAGGGAGAAGAGAGAAACAGATAAGCAGAAGCATGAAGGTGCGAGACGTAGGAGCGGAGGAATAAGGAACTTAGGTGGTTGTAGTTGGGGAAGGGGCAAGGTCGAAGAGAAAAGAAAGGCGGCGAAAAGAAGAGGAAGGGAGAAGAGAGAAACAGATAAGCAGAAGCATGAAGGTGCGAGACGTAGGAGCGGAGGAATAAGGAACTTAGGTGGTTGTAGTTGGGGAAGGGGCAAGGTCGAAGAGAAGAAAGGCGGCGAAAAGGAGAAGAGGAAGGGAGAAGAGAGAAACAGATAAGCAGAAGCATGAAGGTGCGAGACGTAGGAGCGGAGGAATAAGGAACTTAGGTGGTTGTAGTTGGGGAAGGGGCAAGGTCGAAGAGAAAGAAAGGCGGCGAAAAGAAGAGGAAGGGAGAAGAGAGAAACAGATAAGCAGAAGCATGAAGGTGCGAGACGTAGGAGCGGAGGAATAAGGAACTTAGGTGGTTGTAGTTGGGGAAGGGGCAAGGTCGAAGAGAAAAGAAAGGCGGCGAAAAGAAGAGGAAGGGAGAAGAGAGAAACAGATAAGCAGAAGCATGAAGGTGCGAGACGTAGGAGCGGAGGAATAAGGAACTTAGGTGGTTGTAATTGGGGAAGGGGCAAGGTCGAAGAGAAGAAAGGCGGCAAAAGGAGAAGAGGAAGGGAGAAGAGAGAAACAGATAAGCAGAAGCATGAAGGTGCGAGACGTAGGAGCGGAGGAATAAGGAACTTAGGTGGTTGTAATTGGGGAAGGGGCAAGGTCGAAGAGAAGAAAGGCGGCGAAAAGGAGAAGAGGAAGGGAGAAGAGAGAAACAGATAAGCAGAAGCATGAAGGTGCGAGACGTAGGAGCGGAGGAATAAGGAACTTAGGTGGTTGTAGTTGGGGAAGGGGCAAGGTCGAAGAGAAGAAAGGCGGCGAAAAGAAGAGGAAGGGAGAAGAGAGAAACAGATAAGCAGAAGCATGAAGGTGCGAGACGTAGGAGCGGAGGAATAAGGAACTTAGGTGGTTGTAGTTGGGGAAGGGGCAAGGTCGAAGAGAAGAAAGGCGGCGAAAAGAAGAGGAAGGGAGAAGAGAGAAACAGATAAGCAGAAGCATGAAGGTGCGAGACGTAGGAGCGGAGGAATAAGGAACTTAGGTGGTTGTAGTTGGGTAGGGGCAAGGTCGAAGAGAAAAGAAAGGCGGCGAAAAGAAGAGGAAGGGAGAAGAGAGAAACAGATAAGCAGAAGCATGAAGGTGCGAGACGTAGGAGCGGAGGAATAAGGAACTTAGGTGGTTGTAGTTGGGGAAGGGGCAAGGTCGAAGAGAAAAGAAAGGCGGCGAAAAGAAGAGGAAGGGAGAAGAGAGAAACAGATAAGCAGAAGCATGAAGGTGCGAGACGTAGGAGCGGAGGAATAAGGAACTTAGGTGGATGTAGTTGGGGAAGGGGCAAGGTCGAAGAGACGAAAGGCGGCGAAAAGGAGAAGAGGAAGGGAGAAGAGAGAAACAGATAAGCAGAAGCATGAAGGTGCGAGACGTAGGAGCGGAGGAATAAGGAACTTAGGTGGTTGTAGTTGGGGAAGGGGCAAGGTCGAAGAGAAGAAAGGCGGCGAAAAGAAGAGGAAGGGAGAAGAGAGAAACAGATAAGCAGAAGCATGAAGGTGCGAGACGTAGGAGCGGAGGAATAAGGAACTTAGGTGGTTGTAGTTGGGGAAGGGGCAAGGTCGAAGAGAAGAAAGGCGGCGAAAAGGAGAAGAGGAAGGGAGAAGAGAGAAACAGATAAGCAGAAGCATGAAAGTGCGAGACGTAGGAGCGGAGGAATAAGGAACTTAGGAGGTTGTAGTTGGGGAAGGGGCAAGGTCGAAGAGAAAAGAAAGGCGGCGAAAAGAAGAGGAAGGGAGAAGAGAGAAACAGATAAGCAGTAGCATGAAGGTGCGAGACGTAGGAGCGGAGGAATAAGGAACTTAGGTGGTTGTAGTTGGGGAAGGGGCAAGGTCGAAGAGAAGAAAGGCGGCGAAAAGGAGAAGAGGAAGGGAGAAGAGAGAAACAGATAAGCAGAAGCATGAAGGTGCGAGACGTAGGAGCGGAGGAATAAGGAACTTAGGTGGTTGTAGTTGGGGAAGGGGCAAGGTCGAAGAGAAGAAAGGCGGCGAAAAGGAGAAGAGGAAGGGAGAAGAGAGAAACAGATAAGCAGAAGCATGAAGGTGCGAGACGTAGGAGCGGAGGAATAAGGAACTTAGGTGGTTGTAGTTGGGGAAGGAGCAAGGTGGAAGAGAAGAAAGGCGGCGAAAAGGAGAAGAGGAAGGGAGAAGAGAGAAACAGATAAGCAGAAGCATGAAGGTGCGAGACGTAGGAGCGGAGGAATAAGGAACTTAGGTGGTTGTAGTTGGGGAAGGGGCAAGGTGGAAGAGAAGAAAGGCGGCGAAAAGGAGAAGAGGAAGGGAGAAGAGAGAAACAGATAAGCAGAAGCATGAAGGTGCGAGACGTAGGAGCGGAGGAATAAGGAACTTAGGTGGTTGTAGTTGGGGAAGGGGCAAGGTCGAAGAGAAGAAAGGCGGCGAAAAGGAGAAGAGGAAGGGAGAAGAGAGAAACAGATAAGCAGAAGCATGAAAGTGCGAGACGTAGGAGCGGAGGAATAAGGAACTTAGGAGGTTGTAGTTGGGGAAGGGGCAAGGTCGAAGAGAAAAGAAAGGCGGCGAAAAGAAGAGGAAGGGAGAAGAGAGAAACAGATAAGCAGTAGCATGAAGGTGCGAGACGTAGGAGCGGAGGAATAAGGAACTTAGGTGGTTGTAGTTGGGGAAGGGGCAAGGTCGAAGAGAAAAGAAAGGCGGCGAAAAGAAGAGGAAGGGAGAAGAGAGAAACAGATAAGCAGAAGCATGAAGGTGCGAGACGTAGGAGCGGAGGAATAAGAAACTTAGGTGGTTGTAGTTGAGGAAGGGGCAAGGTCGAAGAGAAGATAGGCGGCGGCGAAAAGGAGAAGAGGAAGGGAGAAGAGAGAAACAGATAAGCAGAAGCATGAAGGTGCGAGACGTAGGAGCGGAGGAATAAGGAACTTAGGTGGTTGTAGTTGGGGAAAGGGCAAGGTCGAAGAGAAGAAAGGCGGCGAAAAGAAGGGGAAGGGAGAAGAGAGAAACAGATAAGCAGAAGCATGAAGGTGCGAGACGTAGGAGCGGAGGAATAAGGAACTTAGGTGGTTGTAGTTGGGGAAGGGGCAAGGTCGAAGAGAAAAGAAAGGCGGCGAAAAGAAGAGGAAGGGAGGAGAGAGAAACAGATAAGCAGAAGCATGAAGGTGCGAGACGTAGGAGCGGAGGAATAAGGAACTTAGGTGGTTGTAGTTGGGGAAGGGGCAAGGTCGAAGAGAAGAAAGGCGGCGAAAAGAAGAGGAAGGGAGAAGAGATAAACAGATAAGCAGAAGCATGAAGGTGCGAGACGTAGGAGCGGAGGAATAAGGAACTTAGGTGGTTGTAGTTGGGGAAGGGGCAAGGTCGAAGAGAAAAGAAAGGCGGCGAAAAGGAGAAGAGAAAGGGAGAAGAGAGAAACAGATAAGCAGAAGCATGAAGGTGCGAGACGTAGGAGCGGAGGAATAAGGAACTTAGGTGGTTGTAGTTGGGGAAGGGGCAAGGTCGAAGAGAAGAAAGGCGGCGAAAAGGAGAAGAGGAAGGGAGAAGAGAGAAACAGATAAGCAGAAGCATGAAGGTGCGAGACGTAGGAGCGGAGGAATAAGGAACTTAGGTGGTTGTAGTTGGGGAAGGGGCAAGGTCGAAGAGAAAAGAAAGGCGGCGAAAAGAAGAGGAAGGGAGGAGAGAGAAACAGATAAGCAGAAGCATGAAGGTGCGAGACGTAGGAGCGGAGGAATAAGGAACTTAGGTGGTTGTAGTTGGGGAAGGGGCAAGGTCGAAGAGAAAAGAAAGGCGGCGAAAAGAAGAGGAAGGGAGAAGAGAGAAACAGATAAGCAGAAGCATGAAGGTGCGAGACGTAGGAGCGGAGGAATAAGGAACTTAGGTGGTTGTAGTTGGGGAAGGGGCAAGGTCGAAGAGAAAAGAAAGGCGGCGAAAAGAAGAGGAAGGGAGAGAGAGAAACAGATAAGCAGAAGCATGAAGGTGCGAGACGTAGGAGCGGAGGAATAAGGAACTTAGGTGGTTGTAGTTGGGGAAGGGGCAAGGTCGAAGAGAAAAGAAAGGCGGCGAAAAGAAGAGGAAGGGAGAAGAGAGAAACAGATAAGCAGAAGCATGAAGGTGCGAGACGTAGGAGCGGAGGAATAAGGAACTTAGGTGGTTGTAGTTGGGGAAGGGGCAAGGTCGAAGAGAAAAGAAAGGCGGCGAAAGAAGAGGAAGGGAGAAGAGAGAAACAGATAAGCAGAAGCATGAAGGTGCGAGACGTAGGAGCGGAGGAATAAGGAACTTAGGTGGATGTAGTTGGGGAAGGGGCAAGGTCGAAGAGAAGAAAGGCGGCGAAAAGGAGAAGAGGAAGGGAGAAGAGAGAAACAGATAAGCAGAAGCATGAAGGTGCGAGACGTAGGAGCGGAGGAATAAGGAACTTAGGTGGTTGTAGTTGGGAAGGGGCAAGGTCGAGAGAAGAAAGGCGGCGAAAAGAAGAGGAAGGGAGAAGAGAGAAACAGATAAGCAGAAGCATGAAGGTGCGAGACGTAGGAGCGGAGGAATAAGGAACTTAGGTGGTTGTAGTTGGGGAAGGGGCAAGGTCGAAGAGAAGAAAGGCGGCGAAAAGGAGAAGAGGAAGGGAGAAGAGAGAAACAGATAAGCAGAAGCATGAAGGTGCGAGACGTAGGAGCGGAGGAATAAGGAACTTAGGTGGTTGTAGTTGGGGAAGGGGCAAGGTCGAAGAGAAGAAAGGCGGCGAAAAGGAGAAGAGGAAGGGAGAAGAGAGAAACAGATAAGCAGAAGCATGAAGGTGCGAGACGTAGGAGCGGAGGAATAAGGAACTTAGGTGGTTGTAGTTGGGGAAGGAGCAAGGTGGAAGAGAAGAAAGGCGGCGAAAAGGAGAAGAGGAAGGGAGAAGAGAGAAACAGATAAGCAGAAGCATGAAGGTGCGAGACGTAGGAGCGGAGGAATAAGGAACTTAGGTGGTTGTAGTTGGGGAGAAGGGGCAAGGTCGAAGAGAAGAAAGGCGGCGAAAAGGAGAAGAGGAAGGGAGAAGAGAGAAACAGATAAGCAGAAGCATGAAGGTGCGAGACGTAGGAGCGGAGGAATAAGGAACTTAGGTGGTTGTAGTTGGGGAAGGGGCAAGGTCGAAGAGAAGAAAGGCGGCGAAAAGGAGAAGAGGAAGGGAGAAGAGAGAAACAGATAAGCAGAAGCATGAAGGTGCGAGACGTAGGAGCGGAGGAATAAGGAACTTAGGTGGTTGTAGTTGGGGAAGGGGCAAGGTCGAAGAGAAGAAAGGCGGCGAAAAGAAGAGGAAGGGAGAAGAGAGAAACAGATAAGCAGAAGCATGAAGGTGCGAGACGTAGGAGCGGAGGAATAAGGAACTTAGGTGGTTGTAGTTGGGGAAGGGGCAAGGTCGAAGAGAAGAAAGGCGGCGAAAAGGAGAAGAGGAAGGGAGAAGAGAGAAACAGATAAGCAGAAGCATGAAGGTGCGAGACGTAGGAGCGGAGGAATAAGGAACTTAGGTGGTTGTAGTTGGGGAAGGGGCAAGGTCGAAGAGAAGAAAGGCGGCGAAAAGGAGAAGAGGAAGGGAGAAGAGAGAAACAGATAAGCAGAAGCATGAAGGTGCGAGACGTAGGAGCGGAGGAATAAGGAACTTAGGTGGTTGTAGTTGGGGAAGGGGCAAGGTCGAAGAGAAAAGAAAGGCGGCGAAAAGAAGAGGAAGGGAGAAGAGAGAAACATATAATCAGAAGCATGAAGGTGCGAGACGTAGGAGCGGAGGAATAAGGAACTTAGGTGGTTGTAGTTGGGGAAGGGGCAAGGTCGAAGAGAAGAAAGGCGGCGAAAGGAGAAGAGGAAGGGAGAAGAGAGAAACAGATAAGCAGAAGCATGAAGGTGCGAGACGTAGGAGCGGAGGAATAAGGAACTTAGGTGGTTGTAGTTGGGGAAGGGGCAAGGTCGAAGAGAAAAGAAAGGCGGCGAAAGAAGAGGAAGGGAGAAGAGAGAAACAGATAAGCAGAAGCATGAAGGTGCGAGACGTAGGAGCGGAGGAATAAGGAACTTAGGTGGTTGTAGTTGGGGAAGGGGCAAGGTCGAAGAGAAAAGAAAGGCGGCGAAAAGAAGAGGAAGGGAGAGAGAGAAACAGATAAGCAGAAGCATGAAGGTGCGAGACGTAGGTGCGGAGGAATAAGGAACTTAGGTGGTTGTAGTTGGGGAAGGGGCAAGGTCGAAGAGAAGAAAGGCGGCGAAAAGGAGAAGAGGAAGGGAGAAGAGAGAAACAGATAAGCAGAAGCATGAAGGTGCGAGACGTAGGAGCGGAGGAATAAGGAACTTAGGTGGTTGTAGTTGGGGAAGGGGCAAGGTCGAAGAGAAGAAAGGCGGCGAAAAGGAGAAGAGGAAGGGAGAAGAGAGAAACAGATAAGCAGAAGCATGAAGGTGCGAGACGTAGGAGCGGAGGAATAAGGAACTTAGGTGGTTGTAGTTGGGGAAGGGGCAAGGTCGAAGAGAAAAGAAAGGCGGCGAAAAGAAGAGGAAGGGAGAAGAGAGAAACAGATAAGCAGAAGCATGAAGGTGCGAGACGTAGGAGCGGAGGAATAAGGAACTTAGGTGGTTGTAGTTGGGGAAGGGGTAAGGTCGAAGAGAAGAAAGGCGGCGAAAAGGAGAAGAGGAAGGGAGAAGAGAGAAACAGATAAGCAGAAGCATGAAGGTGCGAGACGTAGGAGCGGAGGAATAAGGAACTTAGGTGGTTGTAGTTGGGGAAGGGGCAAGGTCGAAGAGAAAAGAAAGGCGGCGAAAAGAAGAGGAAGGGAGAAGAGAGAAACAGATAAGCAGAAGCATGAAGGTGCGAGACGTAGGAGCGGAGGAATAAGGAACTTAGGTGGTTGTAGTTGGGGAAGGGGCAAGGTCGAAGAGAAAAGAAAGGCGGCGAAAAGAAGAGGAAGGGAGAAGAGAGAAACAGATAAGCAGAAGCATGAAGGTGCGAGACGTAGGAGCGGAGGAATAAGGAACTTAGGTGGTTGTAATTGGGGAAGGGGCAAGGTCGAAGAGAAGAAAGGCGGCAAAAGGAGAAGAGGAAGGGAGAAGAGAGAAACAGATAAGCAGAAGCATGAAGGTGCGAGACGTAGGAGCGGAGGAATAAGGAACTTAGGTTGTTGTAATTGGGGAAGGGGCAAGGTCGAAGAGAAGAAAGGCGGCGAAAAGGAGAAGAGGAAGGGAGAAGAGAGAAACAGATAAGCAGAAGCATGAAGGTGCGAGACGTAGGAGCGGAGGAATAAGGAACTTAGGTGGTTGTAGTTGGGGAAGGGGCAAGGTCGAAGAGAAGAAAGGCGGCGAAAAGAAGAGGAAGGGAGAAGAGAGAAACAGATAAGCAGAAGCATGAAGGTGCGAGACGTAGGAGCGGAGGAATAAGGAACTTAGGTGGTTGTAGTTGGGGAAGGGGCAAGGTCGAAGAGAAGAAAGGCGGCGAAAAGAAGAGGAAGGGAGAAGAGAGAAACAGATAAGCAGAAGCATGAAGGTGCGAGACGTAGGAGCGGAGGAATAAGGAACTTAGGTGGTTGTAGTTGGGTAGGGGCAAGGTCGAAGAGAAAAGAAAGGCGGCGAAAAGAAGAGGAAGGGAGAAGAGAGAAACAGATAAGCAGAAGCATGAAGGTGCGAGACGTAGGAGCGGAGGAATAAGGAACTTAGGTGGTTGTAGTTGGGGAAGGGGCAAGGTCGAAGAGAAAAGAAAGGCGGCGAAAAGAAGAGGAAGGGAGAAGAGAGAAACAGATAAGCAGAAGCATGAAGGTGCGAGACGTAGGAGCGGAGGAATAAGGAACTTAGGTGGATGTAGTTGGGGAAGGGGCAAGGTCGAAGAGACGAAAGGCGGCGAAAAGGAGAAGAGGAAGGGAGAAGAGAGAAACAGATAAGCAGAAGCATGAAGGTGCGAGACGTAGGAGCGGAGGAATAAGGAACTTAGGTGGTTGTAGTTGGGGAAGGGGCAAGGTCGAAGAGAAGAAAGGCGGCGAAAAGAAGAGGAAGGGAGAAGAGAGAAACAGATAAGCAGAAGCATGAAGGTGCGAGACGTAGGAGCGGAGGAATAAGGAACTTAGGTGGTTGTAGTTGGGGAAGGGGCAAGGTCGAAGAGAAGAAAGGCGGCGAAAAGGAGAAGAGGAAGGGAGAAGAGAGAAACAGATAAGCAGAAGCATGAAGGTGCGAGACGTAGGAGCGGAGGAATAAGGAACTTAGGTGGTTGTAGTTGGGGAAGGGGCAAGGTCGAAGAGAAGAAAGGCGGCGAAAAGGAGAAGAGGAAGGGAGAAGAGAGAAACAGATAAGCAGAAGCATGAAGGTGCGAGACGTAGGAGCGGAGGAATAAGGAACTTAGGTGGTTGTAGTTGGGGAAGGAGCAAGGTGGAAGAGAAGAAAGGCGGCGAAAAGGAGAAGAGGAAGGGAGAAGAGAGAAACAGATAAGCAGAAGCATGAAGGTGCGAGACGTAGGAGCGGAGGAATAAGGAACTTAGGTGGTTGTAGTTGGGGAAGGGGCAAGGTGGAAGAGAAGAAAGGCGGCGAAAAGGAGAAGAGGAAGGGAGAAGAGAGAAACAGATAAGCAGAAGCATGAAGGTGCGAGACGTAGGAGCGGAGGAATAAGGAACTTAGGTGGTTGTAGTTGGGGAAGGGGCAAGGTCGAAGAGAAGAAAGGCGGCGAAAAGGAGAAGAGGAAGGGAGAAGAGAGAAACAGATAAGCAGAAGCATGAAGGTGCGAGACGTAGGAGCGGAGGAATAAGGAACTTAGGAGGTTGTAGTTGGGAAGGGGCAAGGTCGAAGAGAAAAGAAAGGCGGCGAAAAGAAGAGGAAGGGAGAAGAGAGAAACAGATAAGCAGTAGCATGAAGGTGCGAGACGTAGGAGCGGAGGAATAAGGAACTTAGGTGGTTGTAGTTGGGGAAGGGGCAAGGTCGAAGAGAAAAGAAAGGCGGCGAAAAGAAGAGGAAGGGAGAAGAGAGAAACAGATAAGCAGAAGCATGAAGGTGCGAGACGTAGGAGCGGAGGAATAAGAAACTTAGGTGGTTGTAGTTGAGGAAGGGGCAAGGTCGAAGAGAAGATAGGCGGCGGCGAAAAGGAGAAGAGGAAGGGAGAAGAGAGAAACAGATAAGCAGAAGCATGAAGGTGCGAGACGTAGGAGCGGAGGAATAAGGAACTTAGGTGGTTGTAGTTGGGGAAAGGGCAAGGTCGAAGAGAAGAAAGGCGGCGAAAAGAAGGGGAAGGGAGAAGAGAGAAACAGATAAGCAGAAGCATGAAGGTGCGAGACGTAGGAGCGGAGGAATAAGGAACTTAGGTGGTTGTAGTTGGGGAAGGGGCAAGGTCGAAGAGAAAAGAAAGGCGGCGAAAAGAAGAGGAAGGGAGGAGAGAGAAACAGATAAGCAGAAGCATGAAGGTGCGAGACGTAGGAGCGGAGGAATAAGGAACTTAGGTGGTTGTAGTTGGGGAAGGGGCAAGGTCGAAGAGAAGAAAGGCGGCGAAAAGAAGAGGAAGGGAGAAGAGATAAACAGATAAGCAGAAGCATGAAGGTGCGAGACGTAGGAGCGGAGGAATAAGGAACTTAGGTGGTTGTAGTTGGGGAAGGGGCAAGGTCGAAGAGAAAAGAAAGGCGGCGAAAAGGAGAAGAGAAAGGGAGAAGAGAGAAACAGATAAGCAGAAGCATGAAGGTGCGAGACGTAGGAGCGGAGGAATAAGGAACTTAGGTGGTTGTAGTTGGGGAAGGGGCAAGGTCGAAGAGAAGAAAGGCGGCGAAAAGGAGAAGAGGAAGGGAGAAGAGAGAAACAGATAAGCAGAAACATGAAGGTGCGAGACGTAGGAGCGGAGGAATAAGGAACTTAGGTGGTTGTAGTTGGGGAAGGGGCAAGGTCGAAGAGAAAAGAAAGGCGGCGAAAAGAAGAGGAAGGGAGGAGAGAGAAACAGATAAGCAGAAGCATGAAGGTGCGAGACGTAGGAGCGGAGGAATAAGGAACTTAGGTGGTTGTAGTTGGGGAAGGGGCAAGGTCGAAGAGAAAAGAAAGGCGGCGAAAAGAAGAGGAAGGGAGAAGAGAGAAACAGATAAGCAGAAGCATGAAGGTGCGAGACGTAGGAGCGGAGGAATAAGGAACTTAGGTGGTTGTAGTTGGGGAAGGGGCAAGGTCGAAGAGAAAAGAAAGGCGGCGAAAAGAAGAGGAAGGGAGAAGAGAGAAACAGATAAGCAGAAGCATGAAGGTGCGAGACGTAGGAGCGGAGGAATAAGGAACTTAGGTGGTTGTAGTTGGGGAAGGGGCAAGGTCGAAGAGAAAAGAAAGGCGGCGAAAAGAAGAGGAAGGGAGAAGAGAGAAACAGATAAGCAGAAGCATGAAGGTGCGAGACGTAGGAGCGGAGGAATAAGGAACTTAGGTGGTTGTAGTTGGGGAAGGGGCAAGGTCGAAGAGAAAAGAAAGGCGGCGAAAAGAAGAGGAAGGGAGAAGAGAGAAACAGATAAGCAGAAGCATGAAGGTGCGAGACGTAGGAGCGGAGGAATAAGGAACTTAGGTGGATGTAGTTGGGGAAGGGGCAAGGTCGAAGAGAAGAAAGGCGGCGAAAAGGAGAAGAGGAAGGGAGAAGAGAGAAACAGATAAGCAGAAGCATGAAGGTGCGAGACGTAGGAGCGGAGGAATAAGGAACTTAGGTGGTTGTAGTTGGGGAAGGGGCAAGGTCGAAGAGAAGAAAGGCGGCGAAAAGAAGAGGAAGGGAGAAGAGAGAAACAGATAAGCAGAAGCATGAAGGTGCGAGACGTAGGAGCGGAGGAATAAGGAACTTAGGTGGTTGTAGTTGGGGAAGGGGCAAGGTCGAAGAGAAGAAAGGCGGCGAAAAGGAGAAGAGGAAGGGAGAAGAGAGAAACAGATAAGCAGAAGCATGAAGGTGCGAGACGTAGGAGCGGAGGAATAAGGAACTTAGGTGGTTGTAGTTGGGGAAGGGGCAAGGTCGAAGAGAAGAAAGGCGGCGAAAAGGAGAAGAGGAAGGGAGAAGAGAGAAACAGATAAGCAGAAGCATGAAGGTGCGAGACGTAGGAGCGGAGGAATAAGGAACTTAGGTGGTTGTAGTTGGGGAAGGAGCAAGGTGGAAGAGAAGAAAGGCGGCGAAAAGGAGAAGAGGAAGGGAGAAGAGAGAAACAGATAAGCAGAAGCATGAAGGTGCGAGACGTAGGAGCGGAGGAATAAGGAACTTAGGTGGTTGTAGTTGGGGAAGGGGCAAGGTCGAAGAGAAGAAAGGCGGCGAAAAGGAGAAGAGGAAGGGAGAAGAGAGAAACAGATAAGCAGAAGCATGAAGGTGCGAGACGTAGGAGCGGAGGAATAAGGAACTTAGGTGGTTGTAGTTGGGGAAGGGGCAAGGTCGAAGAGAAGAAAGGCGGCGAAAAGGAGAAGAGGAAGGGAGAAGAGAGAAACAGATAAGCAGAAGCATGAAGGTGCGAGACGTAGGAGCGGAGGAATAAGGAACTTAGGTGGTTGTAGTTGGGGAAGGGGCAAGGTCGAAGAGAAAAGAAAGGCGGCGAAAAGGAGAAGAGGAAGGGAGAAGAGAGAAACAGATAAGCAGTAGCATGAAGGTGCGAGACGTAGGAGCGGAGGAATAAGGAACTTAGGTGGTTGTAGTTGGGGAAGGGGCAAGGTCGAAGAGAAAAGAAAGGCGGCGAAAAGAAGAGGAAGGGAGAAGAGAGAAACAGATAAGCAGAAGCATGAAGGTGCGAGACGTAGGAGCGGAGGAATAAGAAACTTAGGTGGTTGTAGTTGAGGAAGGGGCAAGGTCGAAGAGAAGATAGGCGGCGGCGAAAAGGAGAAGAGGAAGGGAGAAGAGAGAAACAGATAAGCAGAAGCATGAAGGTGCGAGACGTAGGAGCGGAGGAATAAGGAACTTAGGTGGTTGTAGTTGGGGAAGGGGCAAGGTCGAAGAGAAGAAAGGCGGCGAAAAGGAGAAGGGGAAGGGAGAAGAGAGAAACAGATAAGCAGAAGCATGAAGGTGCGAGACGTAGGAGCGGAGGAATAAGGAACTTAGGTGGTTGTAGTTGGGGAAGGGGCAAGGTCGAAGAGAAGAAAGGCGGCGAAAAGAAGAGGAAGGGAGAAGAGATAAACAGATAAGCAGAAGCATGAAGGTGCGAGACGTAGGAGCGGAGGAATAAGGAACTTAGGTGGTTGTAGTTGGGGAAGGGGCAAGGTCGAAGAGAAAAGAAAGGCGGCGAAAAGAAGAGGAAGGGAGAAGAGAGAAACAGATAAGCAGAAGCATGAAGGTGCGAGACGTAGGAGCGGAGGAATAAGGAACTTAGGTGGTTGTAGTTGGGGAAGGGGCAAGGTCGAAGAGAAGATAGGCGGCGAAAAGGAGAAGAGGAAGGGAGAAGAGAGAAACAGATAAGCAGAAGCATGAAGGTGCGAGACGTAGGAGCGGAGGAATAAGGAACTTAGGTGGTTGTAGTTGGGGAAGGGGCAAGGTCGAAGAGAAGATAGGCGGCGAAAAGGAGAAGAGGAAGGGAGAAGAGAGAAACAGATAAGCAGAAGCATGAAGGTGCGAGACGTAGGAGCGGAGGAATAAGGAACTTAGGTGGTTGTAGTTGGGGAAGGGGCAAGGTCGAAGAGAAAAGAATGGCGGCGCCGCGACAGTGTGGCGGGGGAGGCAGTCGCGGCGTGGCCGCAAGGCTCACCGCGAGCACTGCAAAGGCCGGAAAGGCTGGCCATTGGGCGTCGGGCCGGGCCCGCGCCGGGCACTGAACCTTTGACCTCCGAAGAAAGCGCGCGGCGCGGAAGCCATTATCGGGATGAGGGGTCGCGAGAGGCTCGTGAGAGGCCGTCGGCGCCTCCCCCCCTCGCCGTCCCATCGTTTCGTTTCACTCTGCGCGTGACCTCTGTGCCGCACGTCACAGAGGCTCTGCTTTACCTCTGGAGACGCTCGCCATTACGAATTGAATGAAGAACGCACGTCCATATTCTCTGAGGGGGTTTGAGGTTTGTAGGTCGACTGAGGCCTGAGAGCAAAGGAGTCAATGCTCTAAGAAGAAAAGGAAGACTCAGTGTTATGACTTTAATTCCCGTTTCGGAGGATTTTCATGGTTCCTAAATTACAGAGCTTTTTTTAAGCTTCTTTTAGGTGGAATAATTTTTCTGTTGCAGACGTCCTAAATAAAAAAAAAAGCTTTTATTGAACACAATACATGTAACTCTGGTTTGAGATCGGAGAAGGTTAAACAGCTGTAAATGTCGTCTCATTTCCAGTAAATTGATTCAATCCCTACCATTACCATTTAAATTTACTAGCGGTATAAATTATAGTTTCGACAGTTTAATAAAAATATCGGAGCAATGAACTTATCTTTTCAAACCTTACTTTGAAAAATTCTGGAATTTGAAGTAATTTCTTTGCGAGAAGACACCGTCAAAAGAGACGAACAACGAAAAATATATGTATTAAATAGTTTGAAAATGATTGTGCATCCCAAAATCAAAAATACTTACGGAGCAATCCATTACAATCTCAAATGATTCAAATCATGTTTACATAAAATTGTGAAATTCGACAAAAAAGAATATGAACCCCCACACGAATGCGTTTTCGTACAACATGATGTTTTGCAAAACGTTTTGTCTCATAATATTACGAAAGTTTAGGTAGGGTCTGTTATTAACATATGTAGATTATACTTATTCCGCGTACGTCACACACCGTTTTTTTTTTTGTATAAAATAAATCAAATTAAGATCGTACCTTAATATCTCAAATATTCCAATGTAGTTACTCAGTCTTTGTCACGTAACTGAAAAGGCGATAATTCAAAAACCTTTTCAATTCGATTCCCTTTAGTTCTCAACTGGCGAAGACATCCACCCCCACTCGATAAAAGAAGACTTTCGCCATTGCGGCTTCAAAGCCACCTCTCGACTCCGCGCCAGGACCTCTAGCGCCTTTCTGACCTCCACCGCATCGTCATACGCACCTTGCACGCGATGCTTTGGCCCACACGAACCTCCTCCCCACCCACGCACACTCTGCGTCCCCGCGCACGCCGCTAAGCTCTATTAAGCTGGAGGCGCTCGGGTGATCAGCGCCTCGGCGAGTAGCCTGGCTTTGAGCGGCGTACGGTGACGCGGCCATGGCCTCGCTGCCCCCGCCCCCGCCCCCGCCGCCCCCGAGGGCTCAAGTGCCTGCGCCAGAGATCGCCGCCGCTCTCGCCTCGCCTCTGGACCTCCAGCCCCTTGTGAGGGATTTCCGGCGGGAATGATGTTTCACAGAACGGAGACACGCGCTGGGTTATGCGAGAGATTCCTTGGCGTCAGAGCCCAGAAGCTGGGATTAATCTGCTGCTAACGTAATGGGGTAACGGACTCGAAGAATGCAGCGCACTTTTAGGCGGCGTGTAGGGGCGCGGCATGCGCATGAAACCCCCCACAGGTGATACTTTTTGGTAATCTCTTATAACTCTAGTGTCTCCGCTTAATTCATTATAGAAGACATTTGTTCTTTCGAATACTGTAACGAATTTCTGGAGATATTTTTAAAAGAACAACAATTTTGAATTCGAAATTTTTTTAACAAATGTGGGTACTTATGTACACTAACGCCTATTTACTATAATAAAAAATAATGCAATAACCAATTTATCAAGATAAATACCACAAAAATTGCGACGACAAAAATCAAAAATTGAAAATGTATACAAATATCCAATAATTCATCCATCAAGTAGTTTGTCTGATTTATGGATCGAAATATTCCTACTAACTGAGAACGACTAAAGTGGAGAAATTAGGTAGTGGAAGAATATTTGGCTAAAAATGCACACTCTGTTCTCTTTGCGAGAGAATGGCACTTCCTTTGCCAGAGAGTTCGCTTGTCAGTGTTCTGCGTCATAGTCAGTGCTGCCATACTTCTGCGGACGTGAATTCAAAAAGGGGCAAAATGTGTATGGCTACTGTCCTTTTAAAAGGATGCTGTGCTCGTCTCAGGGTTTTTTCTTGTGTCTATGTCTATGAGTCTTTGCAAAACTGGTTATGCGAATTGTCAGTCAATTGATGTGTCTCAGAAGAATGATTATCGCGAACATATGCTCTTTCGTTTGTCGTAGTCCTATTTTGAGAGATAAATTCAGGCATCTTGGATAGTCGTTCTAGTTGCTTTACAAATTTGAGAGTCATGTCGTGTACTATTTTTGCACATATTAAGTTAATTCTATTATTATTATTATTATTATTATTATTATTATTATTATTATTATTATTATTATCGTTATCATTATTATAAATATTATCTTCATTATTTTTATCTTCTTTTGTTTAAATTAACGGCATAAATTTACCCGTAAGACTGTAAAATTCGTAAATTACAAAATGTTGTTAAAGGTTTCGTTGGTGAATTGATGAGCATGTTTGTAATGTGATCAATCTCTATGAAACACAACGTTTCAGGTAGGAAAAGTATAAACATTCAGTCTTGTAGTTTAAAATAGGTTTCGACTCTTTTTGGATACTATTGAACGTAGATGAAACGCAATTTCTGAACACAATATGTGGCAGCATGATGAAGAATTATCTTAACAAATGTAGACGCTAAGAGTATATCAAAGAATTCATTATTATAGAAAAATAATTATTGTTACATTTGTTAATTGGCTTCGATTTGTTTCTATTCATTCAAGGCAATAAGTATATGAAATATAATTTCAAGTATATTTTATATAGTACTTGATTGTCTTCAATCAAAACAGAACTAATCAGAGCCAATTAACTCATTCAATTCTCTTCAAGGAACTCTATTCGGTTTTGGACAATTCGCATTAAGCCTCAAGAAGGTCGCAATATGACAGCAGAAACTTTCTGATTAAGGCTTAAGAAACCGCTGCTTCCGAGACCAGGGAGGTTCCGTGACTCCTTACGTTTTCGAACGTTCATGAACATAGGTACTACATTCTTGACTTAGTTCTGATCTCACTCAATAAAAATGGAGCCCATTTTTATCCGAAGCCATACACATTACGTTTTTCACATCAGTTAATAGTTACCTTTGCTCATACGACGTCCTTTTCTGAATGTAGAGTATTCTCATTTCCTTTATATCATCGCACATATGTGACTCCCTGTTCTGTTTACAGGAGCATTTACAACTATTTAAATCGTTAATTTTAATTAGAATCAACATTTATCACGTTTTTTTCAAATTCATTGAGCACACTAAACAAAATTTATTGGTGTTATATTATCCTTCCCTTACCTAATGTAATGTTGGGGAAAATAATTAGAGTAGAGGTTAGTGATTTACAAAGAAATGCCTGTATTCAATTACTCTTTCAGAAGTGAGAGTCTAACCGTAGTAGGGAAAAATTTACCTTTGCTCTTCAAGAAGGGCACGTGGAAGCGTAGGAATGCACGGGAATACAGTGTTTTTGTCACATTGCTTACAGATTTGGCAATATATTGTCTTCATTTTTTAAAAACCGCTAACTAGACTCTATTGTTATGTTTTTCATTCATTGTCAAAACCTGCTCTTTAACAAACTCTTTATTTAATTGGTAAACTGTACAGTGAAAGCTAATTACATTTTACACTGTCAACAGAAGGCAGGGTAAATAATTACACCTGAAACCTCTCTGAAAGTTCCACAGCTAATTCCAGAAGATCCGCCAGTCGATTGCACGTTTACAGACCAGCGGAAACAAAACGGAGCGGCCTCGGCAGAAAACAGTGGACGGCGGCGGGGGCGGGGCGTGGAGTGTGGCAGGGGTAAAATCACGGGGGTGGGAGGGTTGTGAGCGCTGGGAAACGGCGCGGGCGGAAGCGGAGGCGGGGCAGGAACGGAAGTAGGGGAATTGGCGGGGACGGATGCACAAGTGGAAGAGGAATCAATGGCGTATCCAGCAGTGGGTAGGGGAGCGGAGTAGGAGGAGGAGGAGTAGGGGAGCGGTGGCGGGGTAGAAGGGTGGAGCCAGACGCGCGTTGGAGGTTCGGGAAAAGTCAAGGGCGGGGCAGGATAAGGGGTGGATGAGGAAGGCAGGTAGAGGGGGAGCGGAGAGACAACGGCGCTGAGACTGAGGATGGGGCAGGAGAGGAGCGGAGGCATGAGTGGAACTGGAGGGCGGGGGTGGAGGTTGGGAGGGGGCGGTGCCGCCGCTCGCTGTCCAGCGAGCAACAACACCATTTACGGGCAATTGCATCCGCGAAAGTGGCGCTATTCACGACGTGTTTGCGGCAAGCCTTGCGTGTGATCTCCGCGTGTCTATGCATTCTCTGGGTTGATTGATCAAGCGATCGCTATGTATAGGCGCATTGGCTACGTTGATTGATTCCGACGCCGCCGGGGGAGGGGGGGAGTGGTCGAGGGTGGAGGGTTGGAGCTGACGGGGTGGTTAGGGGTGGCTGGAAGGGGTGCGATCTGAATAGAAGCCCTCGAGCCGTGAGCGCTGCGCTCGCCAGTGTAACGGATGCGAGCGCAGAGAGCTGCCGAGTGCCCGAGCTCTGCGTGTGTGTGCGTGTGTGTTTCGCTCAACGAGATTAGCGGATTTAATCTGGATTAAGGCTACAGTCGCCCTTTGCAACTGAGGCTCATACTTATCGTTCGTTGGCAAAACATTGATTGTGGAAGGAGGTGATCGGGAGAGATCGTTTTGCGATTTCCGGATGAGCCGACGGTGTCGCTGTCTGTGAAAATATTTATAGGAGGATTATCAAATGCCTTCAGTAACGATTTCGCGCGTGTGGTTTGGTTACGTTCAGTGACACGTTAATCATCCTACATCTCTAACGAAATGTTCAGTGTACTTTTTAGAAGCCCATAACCTAAAACAATGTGAATATAATTCATTAAACATGTTTAATTTGATTTCACTTATTTTCTCATAAAAAAATGTAGATAAAAAACTAAAGATGGAAAAATTCACGTCAACAACACGTAGAACATTAGTCTGAAACATTTATGAATAATACATGATACCTACTCCTACTTAGTGATATTAATATTTAAATTGAAAATTAATAAATAACAAATACTTAAATTGGATAGTATTATCTTACTTACACTTGGCTGTTGTAATGTTAACAGTATTATATTTCTCATCCAACGTGGATAAGTAATACATTACCAAGGCCTAAGTACGGCCACAGGCACGTTGTTTTAAAACTAGTCGACTAATGAAAAATGTAAAATATTGATCATGAATAAATTAAATGTAGGAAATGAACAATATTTGTGGAGTAAGGATGTTACAAACGTGGAAAATTATAAACGTAAGGTATATTTATTCAATCTGAAAAGAGTGGAAGTACAATCTTTTTTGACTCAGAAGTGGCTCACTTTTTCATTTCCCAAAATACATAACTACTACAATCACTCATGTTTTCACTCATAACTGTCTTTGCTCATGCTAGAGAGTAATGTTAGCATTGTTTTCCGAGCTGTATATAACATTTGATCTGGAATATAATCCACGTTCAGTGTGAATATAAATCATCATCGATATTTGCCTCGAATGGTAAAGATTGTCTCCTATATTATTTCAGTGGTGTACATGCCTTTCAGGGCACTCATACGCAACCAATATTCCGTTTTCCCTTCCGAAATCTACAGAATGACATGTTATTAGACATTCTGTTACATTTTTGCTGGTAGAACGTTTCGATATTATCCAATTCCAACTATATTACTCGACGCTGGAGGCGATCTTTCTTTGTGACGTCAGTCTCAGAAGGCTTAGATTTCTCCAACTTTTATATATGATTTCTGTGAACACCGAGATTTGCGCCAAATGATGAGGTTTATTTGCAAAATCTTTAATTCAAGATTATTTAAATATTTACTTCAATGTGATGCAAATAAGCCTAAATACTATCGCAGCAACAATTAGATTATTAATAGTTGCTTGATACAAATGAAGATTGCTTCTCACGTGTATAGTGCAAACGGTCGTTTATCGAACATAAGTAATGGTATTTTTATTTCTGTGAAAAGTTTGTGATGTAATCTACAGTATCTACTGCATCTGAAAAATCAGTAACCTACAGAATCTGCAACTGTACGTGAAATAAAACTAATAACTTGATATTCTAGGGGAATAAATTGTATCTCTCAGTTCGGTTATAAAGTTTTAATAATATTCAAAGGGGAGGGTTATGCTTTCCCAATCCTCTATTTTTTCTTGGACAACTTCTCGAGAGTAAAAAGCTTTTGTAATATTTTTGTAACTATCAAGGAAAGCGAAAATCTAACTATCAAGGAAGATTGTATAATTACTTCAAATGCTGTTTTTAAAACAGTGTTGTGAATTGTTCCAAGAACATATATTACTGAATACCCGTTTATTCATTTTTTTTTCAAACATCAATTCCATTGTTCTTTATTTTTATTTTATATTCTTTAAGTATATTAGATGTTATGTTTTAATTTTTTTAGCAAATAAACACCTTTTGTTAACAACTTCCCCTCTTAATATGGAACTGAAAGATTGGGAAAAAGGTGCTATTTAACATGCGAGAGTTCTCGCAAGGATACTCTAGTATGTTTGTATTTCTCAAAATTAAAATGATTCTTAAATGGAAGCGAAAAAACAGCCAACGAAACATGTGAATAAAGGGGCATAATCGATGTGGTAATAAATAAGAAAAAACACTCACTAGTTTCTAAATTACCATTGTTTTATTATGTTACAAACAAAATAGCAAACCCATACCGCCGGGTCTACTCCTGCGAAAACTACTAGGACAGCTAAACAAGACGTGCGCATAGTGAAGTTACATTAAAGTCCAGCACAGAACAAACGGGTTATTAAAGGAACTTGAATATTTCACAACACAATATAATAATATTATTGCTAATCCTAAGTTGTCATTGGCGTGTCAACTAAATGTTCATGGAAAGTCTGTGCTCAACGTATTTGATCCCATCATTGTAATATTTATCTTCATTGTGTTCATTTGATTTTATTTCACATTTTTATCTCCCAATTATTGCCTCAATATGGTACGTAATGCACTGCGAAAAGCATCAGCCCCACCCCAGAATCAAACCAATGGTACACAGCGCATCTAAAAATTAGTACTACAGGAGTGCTAAAGTAATAATGTTACGATGAATTAAATACATGCACTCGTAACGTAATTATTTAGGTTATATTATTCTATACAAACGTACATTAGACATAATTCAAATAGGTACGTATCGTTTTATGTATCTATTCAGACTATCCAAATTGTTGTGGCGTTCGTATATTTGGAATTTACGCATTTACGAATTGTAAAGCATGATGATTAAGTATTCCGTTCCCATTACGTAAGAGAGAGTGTCCCGTTCTGAGAACCATAATATGACTGCATTTGCCCTGTGATAAAGTGGAAGCGCTTTTAAATTAGGTTATAATTCCGAGTTTCTTGAGTCAGTGTTATTTTTTTTGTAAATAAGTTGGTTCTGTTCTGGACTTTAAAGTAGCTTCACTGTGCTCATGTCACGTTTAGCTGTTTTAGAAGTTATCGCAGGAGTAGACCCGGGTTGCAATCGAGGCGTTAATTGCGGGGGTTGCTCTGATAGATCCAAATACTGCACTCAACCCAATATGTACATCCTATGGAACGCCAGAAGTGCAGAGATCAAGGGGAATAATGGTACACACGAACTTACTTTCAAAAACTCGAGCAAGACGGATGTAATCATCAATGCCAGGTGACCAGCACCATCAGGTCAGGACCAATAAAAGAAAATTTACAGAGGGCAGCGAGAGTATAATTTTATAATCGTTATACGATTGTCGTGACTGTACTATCATAAGTGTTCAAGGACGGTGACTCTCCCCAGTGGACTTCATACTAGGAAGGATTTTACACCCCCCCCCCAAAGCGGACATTTGACATATCGAAATATTCCCATCCCCTTCAGATAGCACTACGGCTCCGTCAGCAACCGCATACGCCATCACAGTTCTCCTAGGAGCGTCTTCTCAATAACCAGTTTCTTAATTACCATTATTTTATGTTACTAATAAAATAGCAATCCCCGGGGTTAACTCCTCAGTTACAACCCGGGTCTACTCCTGCGACAACTTCTAGGACAGCTTAACAAGACGTGTGCATAGTGAAGCTACATTTAAGTCCAGGACGGAACAAACTTATTTACAAAAAAGAAAGACCCGACCCGCCGACTCAAGAAATTAGGAATTATAACCTAATTTAAAAGCGCTTTCACAATTTCATCACAGGACAAAAGCAGTGATATTATAGTTTTCAGAACGGCACAATCTCTCTTACGCAATGAGAATGGATTACTCAATCATCATGTCAACAAGTATTCAAGTAGTCAACAAGTATTCATTGATAACCACAGTTTTAAATCCCAAATAAACGAACGTCACGACTAGAGAAACACAAACTAGAAGCATGCAGTACAGAGAACTGATTAAAAACGTGTGCACGACGACACTCTCTCTCCACTCACCTCACACGACATTTATTTTCGTCTACGCCATACCACATCGCCATCGCCACACCGCGGCAGGAGGTTGAAGGCTGCAACAATAGAGAAAGGAGAAGGTTACAAGCAGAGCAGGAGCCATTTTGGTTTGTTGGCGTGCAGGTCTCAAGAAAAATGAACGACAGTAAATGGAGGAGTGTAGCGATTGTGATGAATTGTAAATGAACGTTGAGAAATCAATGATGAATTAATAATTTTTATTTCACGCATATTTGGAGTGAACGCCAGAATTCGAGAGGTTTGAACGCGGGAGGATGTATGTATTGTAAGGAATTATATGCATTCGGCCTAGCCACATAGTTAACACGTAATGCAATTATATATGTAATAATTACATATTAAATAAAATAAAAACAAAACATTTTTATTTGTTTAAGGTCACTGCACCGTACACAAATTTCCGTGCGCCCATCTCCGTCATCATACATGCTCCATATATCTATCTGTTACACTACTTCTCACGCGATCGGTCCCCCCTTTGGCGTCGAAAGAAACCTCACTCTTTGGACATTCTGAAAAGCCTCATCCCCCGAAGTCCATCACTCCACGAACAATGCCTAACCGGCCTGCTCCCACTTCTCGTTTGCTTGGTAGACCTTAGGCCATTTTCGAACAGTCATTTACCCACATTTTCTGAGATTACCCATTGTCCCAACTTGGCACGTTCATCCTTTTAGCGGATTGATTGATTGTTTCCGAACATATCAACTGGCATGGACACTGGTCCCGTTAGTGTAGTGAATGTTTGATTGCGGGAGGTGGCGGATTTCCTCGTTCGCTGGATGGTGAGATCCGACGTCGACCTTCACGTCGTCTTAAGGGGATTTCCCCTTCCAGGTATCTCCTTCCATCGCGGCAACGCCCAAGCCGCGACACGCTCCAAGCTCCCGACTGATCTTCCGACATGTGTGGTAGTGTGGTGCGTGATATCATGATTATCTGCACGGGGGGGGGGTAAGGAATAGGAAGAAAAATCGCCGCATTTCATGACCCGTTTGTTAAGGTACAGCTCCATCACTCGCCAAGTATTGATAAGACAAATCATGGAAAACTATCGATTAAGGCAATCGGCACTAGAATTATCCTCCAGACAATGAATGAATTCAACGATTGTCTGAAGTATCAATAGTGCCTTGTACTAATGCCATTGTACTACAGCTAATAGTGTACTTCCATCTTCCTCCGCTATCTATTCCACAAACGCATGAAAACCTCCTTGCTCGCCTTTTTCGGTAGAGTGACAGGAAGATAAGTACTGCATCAATGGACAATGGAAGAGGAGAAAGGGGTATTTGTTTACGCACGATCTCATTGATGCTTCTGGGCGTTGAATGTCGTGGTGATAATTGAATTGAATTGTAAAAGTAAATGATAACATAGGAGAACAACGTTTTTAAAATGATGAGTCATAGACCATATTAATGATGTTTTTAGACCCTGACACAATCCTATCCTGTAACTTGTACTTGGAAACCTACGTTTTTCAAACATTTGATTCTACTACAAACAACTGGTACCATTTTGAAACTTTGCAATAGTTTTTACGTTTCACGACTCGCTATGTTCAAATCTGGCGTCGAATACGCTCCAAAACCCTCACCTTTGAAATAAAAAGATTATTCGGACAAGGCATTCCTACTGTGTCAAAACATTTCTCTGTAGAGAAAATAAATTGGCCTCTCAGTTGTTATTACTAATGTTCTCCGTGCAATCATGGCATGGTGTAGTAGTGTATAGTAACAGTATGATAAGGCTGAGTCCAAATAATGGTTCATATGCGACTTAGCGTATTAATTCGCACATTAGCCAGACGGTTTCGATAAAGATGCGAATGGCTGGGCATTTGCCAGTAATTTGCGAAATAGCTACAGGCCGATGGGAGAAATACGCTAATCGAGCGATTACATTTACGATGCTGAAAAGATGAGAGTTATTGCATTATAATCAATTGGTAATTATTTGAGAGTTCACTTCTGTTTAGAACAGTGAATAGTGAGCGGAAGTAAATTAAACCCAAAATAAACCTCCTGAATTTCGAAATTCCAGAACTACAGAAAAAAAAATCCAGAATATCACAACAGCCTCGCAGCTGAATACCAGCGCGTGCGCACCCACTTTCAAATAGTCGCGCTAAATTTATCTTCGTCATCGCCACGTGGCGGGCGCCACGCCGTGACAGGAGGCCGAGGGCTGCAACAATGGGAGATGAAGTGCGGGACCGAACGGCCGCCGCTTTGTGTTTGGCGCTTCGCCCGCCAGGAGCGCTGTCCGTCCGCAACTGACGGATGGTCACGCGGCGCGATTTTTACGTGATTTTTACGCGATTTTTACTCTCACTCTCCCGAGGGTGAGTTACCGTGCAATCATTTTGACGCAGAAAGCAATTTGAAGTTGCCACCCTCTTAATCCGTTTTAAAATGTTTCCAGAGTATCTCTATCTGCTGCAACCCATTACCCCCCTGGTAAAACCTGGTTTGGTGTAAATTTCGCGGGTTAAACCGTTTTATCTTCTGCTTGGGCGGGGCGGGCTCGGGAAAGAGCTGGTGGGTGGTAAGGCTTTATCGTACTTTGCCCGTTTTCTCTCCTCAAGGGGCACATATCTGTGATTCCGTGATGTTAGCTTTTTCGAAGATAAAAAGATTTATTGACAGTAATAAAAAATCATTAAAAATTACAGAGTTTACTGTCGCGGTGTCAAACGGGCATCATCTTATAGTATCCGTAGTACAAGATTTGATCTTAGGGAAACTGATCTCTTCAAGAAAGTAAAAAAAAAAGTTCAAAAAAAGAAACTGGTCGAAGCATAACATTTTCTATGCTTGAGACATTATCCAGTGGAGAATGTGACATTTCAAATTTCGCACACGAGATCTTCTTTCTAGAAAAATGTACCATCATACATCACAAAGGCATTACGATGGATGGTCACTAATTATTATTGTTAATATTATTCTCATTATTGCCGTTATCACTTTGGAAACGTATGTATTAAATGATATCTTTCACATTCCCAGAGTGTTGAAAGAAACTCGTCCAGGTGGAGCTTTGCAGATAAACCGAGGACCGCCTGTTGGCTGCAATCTTCACATAAATATTCTAACGCACATTTTTTATCGCCTCGGGCTTCTAGCGTTGGCAACGACGGAACGTCTAGAAACTTCGCGACCCTTTCTCACGAGCGCCGTATTGTCTCTTGCTCTGACGTCACCCTTCTTGTAGTTCATCCAATGGCCTTTTTCTTAAGCCACTTGTTGCGTTCTTTGTTCGCCGAGCAAAAGAAAGTGGCGACGGCATCCCTCTTCAGACCCGCGTCGTTTACCAGTGTCATTAGTTTTGTGACATAATATTTTATTTCCTTATTTTCCAGGAAATATGAAAAGCTTAACATTTGTTTTGATGAATACTCGCAGATGTTTGTTTGCAAAAACAGAGACGCGAACTTCAAAGAGTCTTAAATGAAGACTCCAGAGCTTGGAAAAGTGACGTTGCTTATTTTTATTAAACCATTCAACGAACGTTCTGAGAAATGAAAACCAGATGAACTTTGTGCGACGCATCACGGCTTTATTAATGAAGAAGTAAATCAACATTAGCACTATACTGGGCTTCATTATATAGTATTATGTACTCATAAAAAGTTAAACTAAAATTCTCTTGAAATGCTTGGGTCTAATTTTGCATATTTCTTGAATATTAGCAAAGTCCAGAAATATTTTAGTAAATATATTTATCAAATTTTTATCAGATTTATCTCAAAGTACATTCTTTCGGAGTTTTCAATTCAAATGTAGGAGCAATTTGATTGACTCGTTACAAACGCACAAATCCTAAGCACCAACAACGTAAGATAGTGGTTACATAGAAGGAATTCCTGCAGATGACCTCACGGTTTATTGATCTGCAGTATCATATTTACATTGCATTAAAACTCAGAACGCGAAAAGGTACTCAAAAAACAGCTATTACTAGTATGAGTAAAAAACAGACTCAAACTCATATATCGAAATAACTATCACGTTTTTTGTCAATCTTATTAAATTTTCATAGACTTTCTCTTATGTTCTTTTCATCATTGGTATTCTTCTTTTGTTAAAAACTGATCATCGTACTCTGAAAAGTACGGAGGAACGAATTTGAATTTGTATTTAGTCATTATATGACCTGTAAAGGGCACTTGGCCTTGGCGCCGCGGCGCCCATTTTATTCCTTGGAAGGGAAATTATTGAAAAATGTACCTTACTTATTGAACAATACTCAGAAGAGGCTGAAGATGCAAGAAATAAACACTCCAAGCACTACAGAGAGTTCTTTACAAGAAAGACAACCAGAATACTCACAAATACAGACCAACTAAACAGACTCCTCATTATTTCAGATCGATATGTAGCAAGTTTACGAACATCTTCAAAATTAAAAAAGAAAAGTGTAAATAAAGAAATTATTAAATTAAATTAGATGCTGATTTAGTGACAATGGATGTAGATGATTCTGAAGATTCATCAGAGAGTATCAATACTTTCAGTAATTCTATTTTTTTCTATTCTTTTAAAAATATTGTTCGCTTTAAAACAATTATTTCTTAATACGTATTTTCTTTGTTAACTTATCTAACATTGATGTATTTAAATATAATCTATTTTCTATTTCATTAAAGAATTTCCGTTTAATTTTATATTTAAGGTTAAACATTTTTTATGTTGCAATAAAAATTATTTACGGTTTGTTAAACAAATAATGCAATTTGTTTATTGTACTCATTTTGTAATATTTAAGTAACAAACTACATGGTTTAATTCAGTTTCACTCATTATCTTAGCAATTAGAATTTCTGTTCCATAGATCCTCAAAATTACACACTGCGCGCCGTCCAGGACTTCCTAGTGGGTCACCGAACCAAGAGACCGCGATGTCTCGAATTCGCTTAACCTTCGTGACTTCACGTACTTAACGAATTCAGCTAAAGACGCCCGTTTTGGGGTCGTGGCCATTCAGTAGAACCATCCCAACATTCACCTGGATGACCGAGGAAAACCACGAAAACCCCGCTCAGAATGGCCGGCACAAGGATTGAACACGGGCCTTCTGAATTCAAAGTCAGCGCGCCAAGTCACTTCGCTCGGTTCGGAGGTAGATAGTAGACATGAAATATGCATTCTTGTGTTCGTTCAAGTACACCTGTTGGTGTCAAGTGAACGTCGTTACCCGGCTGACTCATAGATCCTAGTTCAGCAAAGTGCGCATGAAATATTTAAAGCTAAACACACACAGCCCCCCGTGCGCAAGACGGTGTTTCAGCCGCATTGCGTTGCGGTATCGCACCGCACCACCAGCGATAATTTTTCCCGCTCCAAGTGGCCGTAAATTCTGCTCTTCGCGTCCCGCGTCGCCGATCTCGCCGGCGCCCCCCGGGGGAGTGGAATTCTTGCGAAGGTCTTTGCCCTGACCCAGTGGCTTCCAGAAAGTTCTTCTCCGAAGCGATCAGGTGCGCGATCGACCGCCGCGCAGCGCCGGGCGCTCTGGGACCGCTTAGGAACGCGCGCCCGCCCGCCCGTAAGCAGGTGCGAACGTGTGACGGAATCCAACCGCGAGGCGCGACGCACTGCGGGAAGGCGACTGCCAAGAGAACGACCGCTGGAATGTCTTGGATATGGCGGTTTTGGCAGCACTGGGAGAGTTAAATGAGGTTGCTCGAACAGTTTTCAAACATTTTAAGGGGTGGAAAAGGGCGTGTATGTGTGTGTGTATTCGTCTGTGTGCGAGAGGATTTTTGTACGTGTGTATATGTGTTTTGCGTGTGAGTGAGTGTATGTGCGAGATTGTGAAAGGAATATGTGAGAGAATGGCTTAAGATGTGCACGTTGAGAGTATGAATATGAGAACGTATGAATGTATATTCTGATGTCTTTATAATAATATTATGAGAGTTTTATTGGTATTAATATCTTGCAAAGTATTGTTGTAGGCTTTCATGAAGTTACAATACATTTGAAAATTAATATAGTGTATTTTAATTGTTTCACTATTTAAGGGACTGGGGTCAAAGGAAACCCGGTTCAAAAAATTGCTTCTTTAATTTATAGAACTTCTTTTGCTATAGAGCTAAGTTACAACTTGATACACCAGGATGAATAAATACAATCAAGTAAGTACATTTTATTTTCACGAACGTTTAAAATCATTTTGGAAAGGATTTGTTTATAACTACTTGTGAAAAGTTATAACCAAGCACCCTGCCTTTTAGTAATATTTCCTCGAAGACAATAATCATTCAAATTATTATTTTATTTGCCGACAGTGTAATATTTACTCATAACACATTCGAATTAGAGGTTCAGTTGAAATAAAAGTTATGATTACGTTTGTTAAAAATGGACCTTGTGAGTTGGAGTTTATACTCGTACACATCTCTTCTTAAATCTTTTATATGTGCTTACGAATTCTTGAGAATACATTTTCTCCTTCCCACTGTAATAAGTACTTAATGCGACCTTCAAAACCGATTACATACGGATTTTTCAACGTATCAACTCCATTTACATTATTAGATCTGCCATAGATCTGTATTGAGGTGATTACCGTTATCTTGGTGAAAGCGAAAAAACGTCCTCAGCTATTGATAGAATCCATTAAATAAAATACACGCGTATGAATGCTAATGTTCGAGTTTCAAGTAATAACCTCGAATCTGCGCCTTGAATCAGTTACTTGAACGTAACTGATCATGTTATTTATACAATGTATATATTTTTAAATTAAGATTTTAATTTTATAAGTTAGTGGTTTCTTTTACGTTGGGTCTGTGAACTTTATAGCCATTTTTCATGCTCTGTTGTATATCAGAATGCCGTAAAGAACTCGCCTCAGAGTTCAAGGAGCAACTCTTCTTGATTATCTAAGGAAACTTCTCTTAGAGTTGGCGCACAAGAAGCTACTTAAGCACTTCTTCGCCCGGACGCCCCTCTACGCGTGAAGAACTTTACGAACTGTACGAGAAGAAAAATGAAGAAACATATTCAATAAGACATAATCGTCATTCTATCGCCGTAACAATGGACTTCTAAAGAAGATATCTAATCATACGAAAAATTGCTGACAGAATACACGTTCAAGCATCGCTCTGATAAATTCAAATCGCAAAGTAGCAGAAAGAGAATTCTTAAACATACAACGTTTAAAATGATGTTTTTTTTAAAAAAAACTATAACAATTAGTAGTACAGTATTGAAGTACAGTATTGAAGATGGGTTGTGAATATGGCTAGTGATAATTAATTGGGTGTGATACTGACGATGAGTGCTGATTGTTGTAATTGACAGGTTTTAGAAGTAGCAATTATGATGGTGACAGTGATGATGGAAGATGAAGTATAAGCTGTTAAAAGAGGAAAAGTTTATTACTGAAGTGACGAGATCAAAAATACAAAACATGTGATGTGACTTACTAATTCAATGACAATACGTAGACTGATGAGGTAAAATGCCATAAGAAAAAATGAATTATGGACATCTGTGGCACGAAGACATGTGAACACGAAACATGACGTGATGACTACTACAGTGATTTACTACAGTGACGTGATGAATTGTGATAAGATTGAGGTTACGAGTTGGTTTCCAGAATGCTATGAGATATAACGTTCAATGTTGCGTGCTATGCTATGGTAAGTTATGGGGAGTATACGATATTTTCTGGTGTGATGAATAGTATAGTGTGATGTGGAGTGGTGTGACGTGATGCATAGTATAGTTTGGCACATAAGTGATAGTGAGATAAAAGTTGAGATTTGATCCTTGGCATGTACCAGGTAGTAAAGAGATGTAATGCATGATGAGGAAAAGTATCAGGAAGTGTGGTTTTAAAATTGTATCATGAGTGTGTGTGTACGCGCGCGCGAGCGTATGTATGTGTGTGTATGCTCTCGCATGTGTGTGTGCGCGCAAGTATTATATGGTATTGTACTGTATTGTATGGCGTAGTATGACGTCGTATCCTGTGCCATGGCGTGGTAAGTGGTATGGCATGGTATCCTTGTGTGATGAAATGTGATGTTTCGAAATGTGACGTATCATGTAATGATGAAGTATGACACCACTCTACCAGTGCAATGGGTGCAAAGCGTGCAATGTGTTCAAAGCGGCCACAACGTAGTGCAAAGAGGAGTCGAATAGAGTGGAGTAAAACCGACTGAGTTGACCGGAGTGGAGGCGAACCGATCGGATTCGAACCAAGCGGAAATAAACTGAGCATAAATGCAACGAGCGGAAACGAACGGACGGGAAACAAACCGAGCGGAGTCTAACCGACTGCAGTCGAACCATGTGGAGACGAACCGAGTGGAGCGGAGTCGAACCGAGCGGAGTGGAGTCGAACCGAGTGGCGCGGAGTCGAACCGAGCGGAGCGGAGTCGAACCGAGTGGAGCGGACTCGAACCAACCGGAGCAGAGATGAAACCAGCGATGACGAACTGAGGGGAGTCGAACTCAGCGGATTCGATCCCAGTGGAGTCGAAACCAGCGGATTCGAACCCAGCGGAGTTGAACCCAGCAGATTCGAACCCAGCGGAGTTGAACCCAGCAGATTCGAACCCAGCGGAGTTGAACCCAGCAGAGTCGAACCCAGCGGAGTCGAACCCAGCGGAGTCGCTCCCAGCGGAGAGGAACCCAGCGGAGTCAAACCGAGGAGAGCGGAGTCGAACCGAGCGGAGCGGTGCGGGCGGCGGCGGGGCGGGCAGTGCCGCATTGCCTGCGGAGCACGTATGGCTCGGCGAGACCGCCCCCCCCCCCACCTCAGGTCGCGCTCTCCACACTTGAGCGGCCATTAGAGCGAGGCACTCTAAAAGTTAGCACTTGTGCGAGATGCTCTTAAGTCAATTGGGGTTGTTTTCCTCCTCGACCTTCTTCCTCATTTTTATCTTCTTTTTCTCTCTCTCTCTCTTTCTCTTTCTCTCTCCTTCGTGTCAGTCTTCCTCTAACCCGATCTCCCCATTTTCTTTCAAAGATATATACGTAGAAGACGGAATAAAAAAAAGAGGAACTGTCCGCTCTTTTTAGTAGACACGCGTTGAGTAGCGAGGAATTCCGGAGGCACGCCGGTCCGCGAAAGAAGGACAAAGTGCTCTCGAGAACTTTCAGTCGCAGCCACGTGACTCGGACACCCGTACTTGAACTGATAACGAGCTTTGGAGGAGCGCTGTCGGAGTTGCCGTTCGCTGGTAGACAGATAACGACGCCATTACGAGCGCCTTGTGAGGTGAGCAAGGGACGCGCCACCGGTGGGTGGGGTGGGATGGGAAAAGGGAGGGGTAATGGGGGGTCATGTCCCCCCACCCACAAACTTCTTCTCCGGAGAAACATTCCGGGTGGCTTCCGACGGAACACAAATGGGCAAAATGCTGCCGTGGCTATTCTGCGACGCGCATGCAACAACACGTCCTGATGGAGGAATGAAATATCAAAATTTGACGTGATGAAGATAGGACGGAAAGAAAGCGGGGCAGGAGGAACAGGTGTCCAGACAGGGGGTGGACGTGTCCCATGACAACCTGCCAGAAACCTATCCTGCTCACTAGAAATATGGAAGAGGCTGACGGAAAATTAACAAGTATTATCACATCAGTTTCGTTTAAAAACGTACTACAAAGGAAATAATTTTATTTTAAAAATATTTCATCCCATCTTATAGGATGACAGTTTTATGACGAATTTTGTAGATGGTGATAGTTGTCTTGTTTGTGGCACAGTCTTTTGGGTGGAGGTTAGTTTTCTAACATTTCACTAATTTTATTTTTTATCAGATTGCTTTCAAAATCATGACACGCTCATTTGGTAGACTTTGTGGATTTTGGTCTTCACTGTCTTCGACTCTGTACTTCCTTCTCTTGCTAAGTCACCAACCACCCGAGTTTACGTCTATTGACAACCCAAGTTGTCATTGTCTCCAACACTGGTTATATAATTAAATGTATGTGTTAAAAATGTATGACATTGTTGTCACAACAATAAATAGTTTCCTAAATCTCAATATCTCAATGTAGATCTAATTTATAAATCAATTAGTTGACCTTCTCTGACGTATACCTACCCCATCTGGTACAATGATGCCCCAACCCGATTGAAAAAAGTACAAGTAATAGAAAATAAATCTCTCCGAACAATTATTAAAGCTCATTGGTTTATTACAAACACGTTAAATAATAAAGAATTACTAATTGAACCTCTCGAACTATACATCAAAACCTAACCACAAACTTATTCTCCAGTCTCTCAGCATCACCTTGAACTAATACATTCAAATACGGTAAATCAAAACAAAATTGTCGTATACGTTCACGATATTCAAGAAGATATGTTCCACCCTCCTTGAGCATTCAATGAAATTTCAAATTAAAATTATAAATAATATTAAAACTAACTAAATTATTAACAATCAACATTACTTAGTTCCTTCAATTCGTTACATCTCATAGATTAAGGTTACCAGCCTTCCTGATTGCTGTGGGATCGTCCCAAAATGGTAAGAAATATTGCATTGAAACTCCCTGCACAACATTAATGTTTAACAGGAAGAATAAAGATTTTAAAAATCTCAATGACGATGCATTTGATTGTTGTTAAGTTTTCGATTTAATTCTATAATTGTCATGATTGTTACCCATATTATTTTGTAACACCACTAGTGCTATTTTTTTCCATTCAGTAGTTCTCGTGATGAGTAGCTTCAGTGATCAATAAGAATTACCAGGGCTTGGATTCTGATGACCTAAAAATTATTTGGGAACGACCTATAAAATAATTTAAAAATATAAGGAAAATGACCTATTTTTTTTAATACTGAAAAATTTGTATAAAATGCTTTTCTACTCAATGAAATTTGGAGGAAATGTAATCCGTAGCTCCGATCTTCCAACCATCATATTTGAAAGGTCCAGGAAATTACCGAAGATCCGTGTAATTTTGAGAGTTTGGAAAACAGAATCAGTGTATGAATTTCGTCATGAACGGATGATTCAATAAAAACGTTGTGTATGTGGGTCATTGTAGATTCATGAAACATTCACTAACAAAAAACACGAAAAGGAAACTAAATGTGTAAAACTGACAAAAATGACGTAAAAGTAAAGAAAAGGCCTACAAATTGAAAAATGTCAAAAAAAGACAAAAATTGACCCAATAACTATACATTTATTTCACCTTCATGTCATCATAAACGATCATTTACAAGTGAGCTTCGTCTAGAATGCACCAATAAAAATATGACATGTCATCAGAATCCGAGCCCTGATAATTACATTCTTACATAGCTTACTTTACATAACTTAGCTTCTCCACGAAAATACGAACGACGCGGCTACACCAGGGTCAAGGTAGAGAGGCGCGCTTCTGGTTGGCGTGAGGCGTCAGGTGTGAAAGAGCCGTCCTAGTGGCGGCTTATCCGCCCTCGCTTCAAGATAAGGGCGCAAATGGAGGATTGTAAAGCGACGGCCAAACGGCAGCAGTCGGAGCGAGGTCTGCCGGCGTTCTTCCACGTTGCAGCTCGGCGCATTGAGGAAGGGGGGAGGAAGGCAATTCAAAAGTGGCCTAATCTCCAGACAAGTGCAACTCACGAACGCCACAAAGACGTGGGCCTCCTCGCGTGCTTTCCAAATGTCATCAAAAAGTTGTTTGCGTCACGTGAGAAGTCAAAGACCACAGCTTGGGGTGTCGTGAGGTTTTTTCTTATTTCTGTGGTTGTAGTTGCTTTCCGCTTTGGGATTTTAGTTCAGATTTGAGTACAGTATATTTATTCCGTCTCTGTTAATTTATGTTAAAAGAATAAACCATAATAAGGTATATTGCCCAAAAGCAGTAAAGCATCATTGACGATAGACAACCACTTATGTGAAAATTTCATAGGAGGAAGAAGTACCCTTTTGAATGTTAATAATGTACAGTCATCGAAGCTCAAGCGTTCTACACTTTCTTTTGAGCAGTATTAAATATTTATTTATTGCAAAATTTTATTGCAAATTTTATTGCAAAAAATTCTGTGTGTACCTTACGAAAACTACACAAGTGCTCTTATCACATACGAGATATTCTATCATCAATAAATTGTAACGGTCACATAGGAGGATTTTTATTTCCTATTTGAAGACCACAATTTCTAGTTTTCATTTGAAGTGTTCTTATTAAACGAAAGAAGAAGAAAATTCTAAATCATTGATACCAAAATGTAAAAATCGGCAATTCCGTTACATAGGAGACTGTCCATCACCAGGAAAGGCAATGTGGAGCCTGAAGCCAATACCATTTTATCGACCGCGCCGATGAGTTGGAGGTTGCAGGTTCGATTCCGGCAAGAGCCAGACATGTACTGTTTGTGTTGAATATCGGCGTGTTTCATATACCACTCGCGATCGATACTTTGATAGTCTGATCGAGTGCAGGGGGCTTAGTTGCGTTACCATATTTTTCTCATTTCATCTCGTTTACTTCCTAAGTGTGAATAATGTTTTCTTCTTTTTCTGGAACTCAACACAACACGCAAAAGAAGAGTATCGCTGTGAATCATGTGTGATGGAAATATATTTGGAGATGAAACATATATTAAATATACAACTTACTTGGCAGATATTAGCAATGTTCTAAAGACATGGCTCTGAAATTGTAGAATACCACACCAATAAACATACCTTTATCGTGAAAGAAAGAGATATTCAATGCAAAATTTTATTTATAAACCTCATTTACTACAACATTCCTTCACCGCACTGCCAAGGGTTGCAGACAAAATATTTCAAAATTATAAATTAAACCTATTTGTATCACTGCCACCATTGGCACCGTGATCGCAATATCAAGTATTACAAGTTGTAAGAACATTTATTGCTCCTGCCCTTTACTATTATCACGCTTTACTGTAAACACCAGGTTGGAATAAAAGGTAGATGTTTCTTTGTACGCAATGTATCTGCGACTCTACAAAATTAATGTTTCTATGGAAAAAGTTATAGTAATGCAAACCATAATATTTACATTTTTGCCAGATATAAAAGTAGTAAATTAACAAAAATTAGTTTGGAAATATGTTTCAGAGCACATTGTATATTTTAAAATGAATGTGAATTGTTAGAGAGAGTAAGGGTTTTGAATTTTGTATCTTATTGATGGATAGCGACATGAAACGATGAAATTAAATGTATCCTATTTCGCGATGTATTTTATAATCGAGGAATTTTCATCTTCTTGCTTTAAATAAATACTTTTTACTTGAGAGAAAATATTAAATTTAGTTTTAAATTCTTGTTTAAACATCCGTTGTTTAGCTTCCCCCGCTTCTTAACGTTGCATTTATTTCTTCAGTGTACCTTGAAGACGAGACATAACAATTATTTACGGCTGGTTATGAAGACAAGCGCGCAGCGTGTCTCGAACCCTCCCTAACATCACCCCGTTCCCGCGCCCCGCTTGTCACAATCCATAAATAACCTATTTCATGTCCCGACATTCCTCCATAAATTCCTTAACTATTACGTCTTCCCTCACTTCATATAACTTTCAGCACTACACGGGCGAACATCGCCGGCGTCCCCTCCCCGCTTAGCGCGCGCGTAGGCGGCTGTCGCGGCGCAAGCGTGGGTTTAATGCACCTCGGAACCAAATTGAGTCGTCCGATTCCGTCAAAACTTGAACTTGGTCTCGCCCGCGCGCCGGGCCGAGAGAGGCGGAGGACAGGAAGGGGAGGGACGCGGGCGGGGCCTCTCCAATTATTCCCCGAACCACGCCAACAGAGCCGGAAATGAACCGGTAATTCGCACAGCTGCCACCGCGGCGAGGGGGGCAGGGCGTCGAGTGGTGGGTGAGGCGGGTGTGGCGCAGTCACAGCAGGAGACGATAATGGCAAATGAGGGAGAGTTGACGCTGTAGGATGAGGAGTAACCGAGATAGTTGGGTTTGGGGAACCTGAAATAGCGAGGTATAGGGGTGGCAGGGAATGAGGGGCGGCGGGGAATGAGGGGTGGAGGGGAATCGGAGGAAGCGGGGAGTGAGGGGCAGTGGGGAATCAGGGACGGTCGAGAAACAGAGGTGGGACAAATTACAAAAAAGAACGACGGGGCAGCAGGGAATAGGGTGGAAAGGGGCCGGCGCTTAGCAGCTACGGGGTGGCGGGTGGGGGCTGGGAGCGTAGGGACGTGGGCGACCGCAGCGCCACCACCGCCTCATTACTCCCTGCTCCTTGGCGCCGGCAGTTTGTCAACGCGGCGGGGCTTTCGGCCGTGTTTATCCCGCACCTTACGACAGCTCTCATAACACGACGCGGCCTCCTATGGGTCCGGAGTGCCTGCAGTGGCCCGCTCCCAACGGCCGATCCATCCGGACAAAGTGTGGAGGTGACTTGAAACAGCGTTCTTCTCACAATTAACGACATTTCCCTCTGTCTAATCTGTTTATTAATCATTTAGTAACGCAGTAATGTTTACTGTTAATGAATGTGTACTTTAGTTGAGGTGAATGCATATCCTCTCCAAAATTTAAAACACTCAGTTTACACATAGGTTGTGCAATATGAACTTTCAAGGAGCATTACTGCAATGCAAGATATCTCATAACGTTTAATTGCTATTTAAAATCTGTAGTGTCCGCAATCAATTTGTAATATCGGACTGTAGCAATGAAATTGATGAGTAAGTCTGAAACAATTAATTAAGTACAGATAGTTTTTTGTTTGGTTTCATTTGATATTATTCGTGTTTTGCAAATCAAGGGGAATACAAAAGCGAGTTCTTGAGTCATGTCAGCTTTTTACTGAGCCACATTTCCAAATTATTTTTTTTTCTCTAATCCGATCTGTGAGCTTAGGCGAACATTATAAGAGGCTAATGCATCTTATCAGCCAAGGGAGGCAGTGATAATTTAAACTGCTAACTTAGAATATAAACCCAAAAATATATCTTACCCTATGAGAGAAGGAAACAACTCCCTGACGTGGTGAGATTAAATTCGTTAAGGTCATAATTGTAAAGAAGTAGATGATTGTGAATGTGCGACATATGCAATATTTTCTTGAAGTTTTCTCAAGAAGAAATATTGCAAAACACGACTAATCACAACTTTTAGTCTTTCGAATCCTACTATTATCACAATTTCTACGAGTAATAACAAAATTCCTTGACAGTATGTTTATAGTATCTGGAGAGTGTAACACATCATTAACTCCTCTAATTTAACTGTAGTGAAACAAATAATTCGAACATTATTTTGTTTTTAATAGGCTCTTTATTATCTTCAACAGGATTGCTAATATCATTATCACAAAAAAAATCGAAATTCGCAAAATTAGAAATCGAGATAAGAAAATACATTACAACCCGGAATCCTATTAGAGAATATTAAAGTTTGTTCACCTAATAAATGTTCTAGTAAATCCGAATGCGATATGTCGGGCGAAACGTCGGCACCCCAGCCAACGACGCGGCGTCTCCCGGATAGCCGAGAATTCATGGATTCAAGCCGCGGAAGCTTACGTATACAAATGTTCTAATAGTTCATTGTAACTAATACAACAACAACACGTCAAGAATATTTAATTTATAATCATTGTACTAAACATTTTTTGCATTTTGAGAATATTTTAGCATCACAACTCTGCATTAAAAATATATTAATGTTAACATTTATTTATCAAAAGTTATTAGTACATAGAAAAAATATACAAGCTGAAAACTAAATATTTATCTAATCTATATGTTTATAGTCTGTTAACTCAGTAATAGAATTGTCGAATGAACTGCAGCAGTGATCAATTTTACATATAGGTTTAAAGAATTCATTTTTTTTTCTTATCAACTTCATTTTGACATCTCTTCCTTTTCTTTTCGGATTTTTGCATATTGACTTCCGCTGAACCTTTTTCGATAATCACTCATTTTAAAACTTCAAAATATCATTTTTACTCAGCAGGCTCTTACAATAAACGACACACAACAATAGTAACAAAAGAAAGAAAAGGGTATTTCCAGATCCGTCTTCTAGAACTAACTCAAGAAGTATAGATGTCGCTACTTTCTATATAGCGCAATATGAATGCATGGCAAAATCCATCAGCGATTTCTGATTGGCTAATTCAAACTCCTTACTCTAAGAATGTAATTCTTTCTGCTCAATCAACCAATCAGAAGTCGTTGGCGAATTCTTTTCATGTATTCTGTAACATTGAAAATGTCCCCATTTGAAATTCAAACTTAATTTATAAATCAAAGGTTGAGGGGGCGGCTTTAGTCTCGTTTAAATCATTTTAAAAATAAAAATATAATTTATACTGTTATAGTTTTTAGTGAGCCTAAATTTGTTTTAGAAAATATTAAGAAAATTTTGCGCCTTTGAAAATTTGCCGCCCTTGAAAATTTGCCGCCGTAGGCACGCGCCTACTGTGCCTATGCGTAAATTGCTATGCTCTGATTATGATATGAATCAATTACAAAAAAATTAAAATTTCATAGTACACCATGATTTTGAAGAAACCAATATTTTCTAGCCATCTTTATATAGCTCAGACATTTCCAATAGGGTATCATTCGAACAGTTGCAAAGAGCCAATATAAGTGAACTTCAGAATTACAAATATTTATTTTCATGCTCTGTATTAGAAATAACTGAAACAATGAAAAATTCATTTTATATACATTTATATATACTTTAATTATACAATATTATTTAATCCTTGGACAATTTTAAAAGTTTTTTCGCTTTCTCGTCTTACTCCATACCAAGAGAATATCTTGTAATCATGCGCCAGAAACGTCTGGGCTGGTAAAGAAAAAGTGAATAAACCATTTATCTGTATGTAGTAAATTACTTCCTATAACAAGATATGTAGCCAGAATCTATGTTTTGCGGGTCAATGATACCGAACAATATTTACGACAAAACGTTCGTCCGTTCCTGGTCAATGCTAGCGCCTAAGCCGTCTAGATGATCGCAACTTTTCAAAACATTGGGAAGTTTTTGCGTAATTTTGCGTGAAATTTGACAATTTTTAAACAATTCTTTTCTAAAAAAGGCTCAATTTTCTCTAATTTTTCCTCTTCGTATGTATGGTCGCCACGCTTGTTTATACCTTATCCATAATACAATTATGTATTGAAAAAATAGTGGGGTAGGAATTCGGGAGCCAGAGAAAACCTGCCCAATTTATTCTTCTTCTTCCAAGGCACACAGTTATCCCTTTCGGGGGGGGGCGATACATTAACGTTTTATCAAAATTAGAAAAACCTTAGAAAAAGAATCCGGCAGTTCCTGCAATGCAAATTGTAACTACTATTAATGCAACTGATAAGTCGTACGCCCGAAAAAGTTTAGCGTCTTGTCGACGTTTCCTGACTGCCGAACTGAAAAATTAATTTGCGTTCACGTGCGACTTCAGTTTTAATAACTTTCTGCTAGAAACCGACATTTCACAACAGTTTTAACGATGTGATCGAGACAGGATTACTCGCAATGAACACAAAGGATTCAGACCAACTGTTCACGTGTTAACGGTATAGTTTGATTTTTTTGAAAATATGAACTTCTGGATCTCCTATGTACAGTACATACATTGTGAGTACTCTCATTAATTAGAAAGGAAACTAAGGTAACTATTTAGATTTAGATTTATTTACTAAAAAAAAATGTATGTGAATTATGGGGGAGAATATCATTGCGCACGTTTTCTTGAGTTCCAGAATCCCTTCCAGTCATTTTGACTATAAATAGTTGAAAGATGAGTAAAAGTTTAAAATAAATAAATAAAAATAAATCTTAAAAAGCGCGAGATTAGCAATATTTGAAAAACTAGACATTTCCGTTCCCGAGTTATAGAAAACTTATTTGCATCGGTAAACGATTTGCAGATATGATTTTTCTGCATTGCTAACAAAACAGTAACTCACCCGTGCCTCTACTCCTACCACTACAAGCAAAAGGAGAGTTCAACAAAACTTATGCATAGTGACGCTACATTTACGTCCAGAAGCAAAACAACTGTATTGTACATCAGCGTTTTAACTATTTATTGACATTTTTAGCCATCGAGCTGATTTTTAAGTAGTCTCAGAGAGAAAAGAATCCATAATGGATAAGAAAAAGTGGGTGTCATGCACGTACTCCTGAGGGTGGGGGGTGGGGGTCATAATTTTGTTACGAAATTGTCCGAAAGGGGGGGGGATTACAAAATGACCTTGTGTAACGATTACTTTAGGAAAATTTGTTTGAAATTATAGATGAAGCATCCACACAGTCACGCCAATAATGGACCACCCCGTAACTTCTAAACGGTTCAGAATCTGAACGCTGTTTTCGTTGAAGAATGTGTAATCATGGGGCAAGTATCATGTCGTAGAGAAATTTATCACTAATATTTTTAGTTTTCGAGAAATTTAAGCATTAATTCTTTTAAATGGAACTTTATATTTTAAGCCAGCAATGGATACTGAAAAGAGGAATAAAATGATTTATCATATGCTAATATTTGATAAAAAATTGACTAAAATTGAACTTTCTGAAACGTGATTTTTAATTAACTGACAATATTTCTTGTAGCAGCCGTTGCAACTCTCGCCTTCGGGGAAGGTGGCCTTCGTGGCGTCAAGACTGTTGCGAGATGTGGCAGTGAGAGAAGAGGCATAACTACAGCAATCCACGGTGTTGACTCACAAGCCCCACTGAGATGCGCTAATTTTAACGATCAGAACATGAGATTTTTCCATTGATTCATTTGGATTTATCTTACCTTCTACTGAAATTCAAAAACGTCTTTCTAAAGGAAGATAAAAAATTAGTAGCGTAAGGAAGATGATAATAATTAATATCCTTTTCAACCTTGGCAAGAATAAAACCAACGTCTCTTCGTTGGTAAATTTCATTTTAAATTAAGGTGATCACTCATCCACTTCGTAACCATACAACTGCTACTGTTCATAAATGCAGAAGAAAACGGTACACTTTCGACTTTTGCCGTGGATTTTCAAGTTCGTGGCAGCACGTGGTGCTACGAAGTGAGAAACTCTCCAATCAGTATTAGCAGTCGCGACTGCAGAGTTTGTTAAACCTTGTTAAAGTTAGGTAAGTTTACACTGATAGACTTGTCGAGAGAATTTCTAAATTTTTATTGATTTGTTCTTTCGGTACACGTTTAAATAGGAAGCTTATGAACAATAAATAAGAGAAAATGTCTACATGTCTATTATTGATAAATTAATCGAGATATTACTATGAAAACCTTTAAGTATTAATTCCCTTCACAGGTTTTCAAATGGCTTGTTTAAACGATAATACACCGAGCTGGATTATTTTAATTTTGAAAATGACCTTTATTATCATCGTTCTTCCGCTACACTTTTTATTTTGTTCTTTTCGATTATTGTTTCTTTGGAATTTCAGCAGAAGAAAGGTTCAATCCAGATGAACAAAAGGGGGGGGGAACTTCTGATAATATTCATTTTTGGTTATATGTTATTCGTGTCAAGACCATGAATTGCTGTAGTTGCGCCTCTAACCTTCACGGCCACCTCTCACCTTTCTAAACGAAGCAGTCTCCACCCCATGAAGGCCTTCTTACCAACAGCGACTGTTGCGAGGTTTTATTTACTAGGCTGTCCGGGTGACGCCGCGTCCATGGCGAAGGTACCTTTATTTTATTCTCGTTTTCACGATCTATCCATTACTGGTGAGAAAAATGTATAGTTCCATTAAAAAAAAATCAAATATGATTACATATTTCGAAAACTAAATATATTATAGACAATTTCTCTACGGCACGGTACTTGCCCCCCACGATTCCACAAAGTTAAGCGAAAACTCCATTTCGATATCCTGAACCGTTTAGAAGTTATGGGGGTGGCCCATAGTTGGTGGGACACCTGTAGTGTCTTGATTTCTTACCTTAGGACTTTTCGATTGATGGTGGTTGGCACTGGGACCAGCCTCTTCTCTTACAGTTTTACTGAAGCAGTGCGGCTTCTCTACACAGCGATTGTAGTATTCTGGGGATTGTTGAAATAGTCCTGTTTTTCTCCGCTTCTTTTGAGAGACTACCTCTTCCATTCCGCCGTTTCGACTCTGCAATGGCCAGGGTTTCTGAAACGAGGCGAAGTAACTTAAAACTTCATATTTTTCGAAGGTATGTGAAACATTCTCTTGGTGCATTTATGTTGCAACATTCAATGTGATTATCGATGAAACTTAACCCCCCCTTACACTAATATGAATCGCTTGGTTATCACTGTGCATAATATTGTGTTCTCGAAATTCGAAATCTGTCTGCACCGAAACACTTCGCACGAAACTGAAAGGCTCGTTATCACGAAATTAAAACGCAAAGTGCAACCTCGCACATTGAAACTGCGGAACAGACATGCCTTCTCGCGAGTTCCCGTTCGTCGCTCTTCGATTTCGTTCTCCGAATCCCCTGCGCACGGCGTGGATGTGTGATCGGGAGCAGGTGAAGGGATAAGGCCCAAAACAACTTATTTATCCGCGAGAGAAGCTTATTTCAAGTTGAGATCAACTCAATTCTTTTATTTCAGAAACCCGTCAAACGCCAAAATATAAAATGCGCTGTAGCGACGGATTATTGTTCCAGGAAGATAGATACATGGTTTAGTGCATATTTATATGAAAAATATTCATTTAACTACTCCCTAACCTTAAGGCGTCCAGAGGCTCCCAGAAACAGCCCGGCGCCGCGCCAAAAGGCGTCCAGAGCAGCGAAAAGGTTAAGGCGCGGCGGCGTGATGTTACCTGCAGCCTCTGGACGTCTATAGGCGCGGCGCCGGGCCGTTTCTGGGGGCCTCCGGACGCCTTATGGCGCGCACTGCCTCTTCGCTTCTTTCGAGTGAATTTCCTTTCTACAGAAAGGGAAAGGTGGATAATTCCGGGTTTTCCAAATATACCTAATGTGGAAGGCGGCTCGCGGCAGCGCTTCCATTGAAATTCTTTTCTTTTGTGCAGTATTGTTTCCAGTTCTGTGTAACACAATGTCTGTTTGCTATTTAACCGAGAACCTCACTCAGCTCCTGCAGTTTGAACAGTTCATTTCGTGTAGTTTTGTATTGGACATCTGTTTTTAGTCTTGGGTTTATTTTGGTTTGTTCTTTAGTTGTGGTGCGTTTTGTTGCTAATTGATGGATTCTGAATTGTTATCTGCATTCAACATTGCATTTTTTTGCGGTCCTTCGATTTACCGGAAGGCATTTCCTATTGTACACACTTATCTTTTTAAAAAGGTCATGTGCATATTTTTGGGGGAAAACGAGTAGTTTTTTGATAATATTTAAAAATACAACAGTTGAATAATACATAATATACACAATAATAAAAGAATATTAAATACGCTAAATACTAAGCCTTTTCCTGCATTTATCAAACACACTGATCGTTTCACCTTCGTCCTTTAATAACCACCTGAATGTTCCATCTTGCCCACATCCTCTCTTTCTCAAAAAACAGACGTATCTCTAAAATATGATCCCAATCTTCCTCTTTCATTTCACAGATCCTACATTTCCCCCTCACACTTAAGCCAATGTTTACACACTCTCAATTCCTTATCTAACCTACTACTTTCTATTCTACGTCTGCCATTTTCCTGACATTTATCTTCCAAATAGTTGGGAATATCATTCATATTAATAATTCTACACCGTTTATTAAAAATTGATTTCCCTATTACTTCGTAATCATCCTGTAATAACTGATCTCTGTCTCTTTGGATCAATTCTTTACTTATGTCTAAACCTTTTCTTAATCTTGACACCTCCAACGAGAAACTTTTATTACTGCAAAAACTTCCCCTTTCCCAATCAGATTTCTCAGTCTATGTTGTCATTTACTTCCCAACAAACGTGCTTTAATAACTCATTAACCCATTCTCCTTATCCAATCGTCAAACCTACATGCCGTTTTGCCCATTCTATTCTCATTTTTTCCCCTTGTCTCGCATATTACCATGTACCAGGAGTGCAATCATCTACTCCTAGGATCCATCTTAAAAATCTTTCATGTATTGAATCTGGTTTCCTCCTTTCCTTCCATTCCCAAATTTCTGCCTCCCCCTCAAAATAGAATCAACGATACTGTCAAATATCGTCACACAATTTGACCAAAAATTACTGCACCTTCTGTTAATTATGTGGTGTAGTCAGAATCCCTATTCTCTGGGTCCTTAATACCGAAAAATTGATGACGGCAAAACGTCTGTCCGTCAGTGAACATAACTACCGTCTTCACCATACGTAGGATGTTTCCTCAATGGATATTCCCCAGTCGATCTGGCTCAACTCGAGGCGTTAACTTAGTGTTGAATACCTTAGAACATCTGAGGGTACGTTACATGAATCACCTCTGACAGTTTCAAAATTTTCTCACGGAATATTTATATGATTAAGAGTATATGCCAGTTAATACTATTGCTATTTCTTTTACTTCACTTTACAGAGAATATCGTTAATTGATCTTCAATAAAGAAATGAAACTATGTATTTTCTTTGCGCTTTCTAATTTTTTATTATATCATTGTTTCAATTGTCTTTTTTTCTAAATATTGTTCAGCGTTACTAAAAAATAAAGTCAATGTTCTCGTTATCATCTCACGTTAATAACTTATTGGCTCTACTAATAGGTTCCTCTCATGGTTGAAGGCTAGATTTTATTGGGAATATTATAGTTTCCCCCCTCACTACGTCGAAAGGTGCCTTCCCATTAACGTTGCGAAGCGAAGAAACGCCATTCAGTACTCACATTGAAGACGTCTTTTGGGAAGCATAAATGCGCATTGTTTTGTAATACTACGCACTGACCTCATTTACAAAATGTCGGTTAACACTTTCATCATCTTATTTGGGAAGTGTTATGAGTATTAATTGAAAAGGGTGAATTTAAATACTATCGTGTTTCAGGAATAAAGGAATTTTTTTTTCTTTGATTTTAAATTTCTTTACCTTTTCTTAAGTGTAGAACAAAAGGATGCATAGTAGCTAGACATTAATTCACAGCAGTCTCTGAATTACATCTTCAAACATGAAAGAATCATTTTCTAAAAATAAAAAAAATAAAAATTCTAATTGGAAAATGAAAACTCGTAGCGTCAAATTTTATTTTTTGTCTCATGAAGAGAGCAAAACTCAGCAGAAGAAACATAAGACGAACTCACTCGGTCAGTTTCTTTATTACTCGTGTCAGTGATACGTTAGGGTTAACAGGGCCAGCGGTGCACGTTTATTCATCATTGTCACTGCCCAGCATATCTGCAGCATTAACAAGTGCTAGCGTACACGTGCGAGATCTCTCGCATATTAATCCCCACCCTTTCGCTGTCCTTTTCATTACGAGGGAAAGTTGTTAATACGTGTTTATTAGTTAAAAAATGTATAAGTGTAACTTAGTACTTACAGAATGTCAAACCAAAATAAAAACAATACAATTGATATTGGAAAAAAATTTTCACTCATGGTTTATTCAGTATTATAGATAAGATATGTTCTTTGAACAATTCACACTTTCTGGAAAACAACATTTGAAGTAAATATTTAATCTTTCTTGACAGTTAGCATTTCGCTTTCCTTGATAAGTCACAAATATTAGAAAAGGGTTTTCACTCTCGAGAAAGCCACGTGACGTTTTTCATGCGAAAATATAGGATCGAGTAAGTGCAACCCTACACTTTAGAATATTATTTAACTTTCCTTTATTTATTAGGAGGAACAGGGGTGGTTTTGGAGGGGCATGGTTCCAACTTTCCGGGCAGCGAAAATTGAACAATTACCGTTTTTGTACACTTAAAAGTATTGGAATATTTTCTGCGTTCTTACGCAACTTCAAAAAAGCAATTCCAAGCCAAAACATTACAAAACTAATATTTTCACCTTCGAGCAATGAATACCATTTGTGACCATTAGAACCAATTCAGTAGGTTTAGACGTCACTTCGGTACATGGGAATGTTTCTCAAACGATGATTACGGCTTGAATATCTTAGCAAACCGACACCTTGGGTTTAATATTAAGTGATTGATTATTTACAATACGAGTTAACAGATGGGCATTGATGTATAGACTTCAGATACCGTCAATATTTAAATCGTGCGTTTGTGATTCTTGAGCAAAATTGTGATTGTTAGCAGATGCCGAGTGACAATTTTCAACATATTTTAAATTTGGTTGCTTTTTTAAATTCATTCACCTAGTATTGTATGCTTGTGCGTTTTGATTTTTTATTCATTTATTTCAAAGCCATTTTACTTTAGTTAGTTTCAAAAGTGCATTCTTTGTGTTGTGACATTGCACATGCTTTCCCCAACTAACTCCGTATACCCGTGCGAGAACTCTTGCATGTTAAACTTCGTTATCCTTGTATTTTCTTTCTAAGAGGGGAAGCTGATAACGAAACGTATTCATCTGTTTAAAATGTATGAAGGTAACTTGCAATGTACTCACACACACACACACACACACACACACACACATAAAAATAATGTAAATTATGGTGAAAAGAAATTTTCAATAAAGATTTATTCATAGTATTATCGAGAGATTACTTGGAACAATTCACATTTCTTTAAAAAATATACGAAGTAATTATTCAATATTCTTGACAGCTGATCGTGATGGTCACAAAAATATGGAAAAAAGCCTTTTGCTCTTGAGAAAGCTACGTGAGTGAACATGCTGACTTGAAAGTTTCACCGAACCTCTGCTAATAATGAAAATACTGGTAGACGTCTTCATACTTCACTGTACACCCACACGTATAAGAAACAATCTTCATCGGTATCAAGCAACTATTAATAGTACTTCTAGATGTTGCTGCCAGAGCTAATCTTGAATGAATAATAATGCAAATAAACCTCGTCAGTCTGCGCAAACCACAATGTACGCAGAAGGCGTAAATATTATAAGATAGAGGAATACATGTCATATTTCAGCAGGAGAAGTTCTGATTTAGGTTCATAATATTTATTTTACATCTCAAAAATCATTGTACCACTCAGATTTCTTTCATTTGTATTGGATATACCATCATCCAAGTTAAAAAGGGTGTATATAAGCTCAAATATGAGGTACCTCAATATATTAATTTTGTCTAAAAAATGAGGTAGAAAAACTGAATATTAGGTTTACATCTTTCTTGCCTTCTCACAATACTCAGACATACGTTCTGAAATGTATAGTGTGGCCACACTTCAGTTTTTGACTGCATTTCTATTTTTTATTGATTTACAGGCATGAAAATGGAATAATGTTCCTTGACCTTATAAAATAATTTTTTCTGCTCAAACCATGAGCTCTACATCTCTCAAACTGCTTGGAACGAATTCACTATTCAATCCTGAGTTGAACTATGCCATCTGTTTAATTTATAATTTATTATTTATATTTTATTTTGAATTTTAGGGGTGATTATATTAAATTAATTTACCACCAATTATATATTTTTTGTAATCAAACCACAAGCTGTGTGACCTCTGGCTTGTTAGAAACAATCAATAATCACTCCTAAATCATTGTATAACCCAGATTTCATTTGCAACATTGTCTATTTGCCTGGTTTCTGTTAAAACTGAATATTTTTTCTCTGTAATGGTTCTGTAGGCATAGTATAGACATTGGCGCCCAGAGAGCAGGGCTGTTGCTCTCACGATCGATTCTATTATTCATCTGTTACTTTGTAATTCACTCACCGCCCACAGTGTGCATTACGTGTAAAAATAATCAGCTATAGGAATTAGACTGCAGCGAGTCAGCCTTAGAAAGCTCTGCGGCACGCATTAATTTACAAGGTCGTGAGTGGCCCGCTGTATATAAAGGCGAACGCAAGTTTGTATTTGTAAAAGCGTAATCCTAGCAAATTTGTTAGATAGTTATATGGCTTTTGGAACAATGGTCTTCTATGATGTACAGAGGTGGATTTACGCATAGGCACAGTAGGCACATGCCTACGGCGGCAAATTTGCAAAGGCGCAAATTTTCTTGATATTTTCTAAAACAAATTTAGGTGCTGTAAAAACTATAACAGCATAAATCATATTTTTATTTTAAAAATGATTTAAACGAGACTAAAGCCGCCCACTCAACCTTTAATTTATAAATTAAGTTTGAATTTCAAATGGGGACATTTTCAATGTTACAGAATACACGAAAATAATTCGCCAACGACTTCTGATTGGTTGATTGAGTAGAAAGAATTACATTCTTAGAGTAAGAAGTTTGAATTAGACAATCAGAAATCGCTGACGGATTTCGCCATGCATTCATATTGCGCAATACAAAAAGTAGCGACATCTATTACTTCTTCAGTTAGTTCTAGAAGACGGATCTGGAAATAACCCCTTTTCTTTCTTTTGTTACTATTGTTGTGTATCGTGTATTGTAAGAGCCAGCTGAGTAAAAGTGATATTTTGAAGTTTTAAAATGAGTGATTATCGAAAAAGGCTCAGCGGAAGTCAGTATGCAAAAATCCGAAAAGAAAAGGAAGAGAAATGTCAAAATGAAATTGATAAGACAAAAAAAAATGAATTCTTTAAATATTAATGTGAAACTGATTACTGCTGCAGTTCATTCAGCAATTCTATTTCTGAGTTTGTATAAACATGTAGATTATATAACATATTTAGATTTCAGCTTGTATATTTTTTCCATGTACTAATAACTTCTGATAAATAAATGTTAACGTTAATATATTTTAATGCAGAGTTGTGTTGCTAACATATTCTCAAAATGCAAAAAATTAATTGGATCTGGTGAGGTAGATACCTTTTTATTATGATAAATAAATAAAGATACTGTCTGGTATCAATACTTTTTATTCAGCTTATGATCGTTTCGATCGCGTAGCGATCCATCCTCAGAGCTAAAATGTGAAATCCGCGAATCATCCTCAGAGCTAAAATGTGAAATACAAATATTATTAACAGGTTGTAGTTATTGTATGCAAGATGCGTAAGCAAACTGGGTCGTACATACCTTGCAGCTTCTGGGCCGAAAACAAAGTTCTGAAATTTTTGAGCGTGTTTCTTGTTTAAGAGCACAGCCGGTCGGCAGCGGGAGGGGGCGGGAAGAGGGGTGGGGTGCGGGTGAAGGGTCGTAAAACGCGGGGGTGCTGGTGGAGGCTTGAGAGACGGTCGGGCGAGCGAAGGTTAGTGGAGTAGGGAGGGCTGGGGGTGGGTTAGGGGTGTACACTTTGTGCTAATTTAGCAGAGGTGAAGAGAGTTCAGGGATTTGTTGGTTAAGACATGTCATGTTCTGTTTTTTGAGGACGTTGTGTATGTGTAGGGCTTCTAATTTTATTCTGTTCCAGTACCTGTTTTCAATTTCTAGAATTCGGAAATTTATGTGTTTATCAAATGTGTGTTTGTTTAAATTTAGCTGATCCGCAAAGTGTGAGACTGTGGTAGTGTTATTTTTCCATGCTTGTTCGTGTTCTTTGATTCTCTGTGTGAATTTACGGCCTGTTTGTCCTATGTATATGGCATTGCAATTGTTGCACGTGAGAGCATAGACTCCGCATAAGGATGTAGGTGGGATCGGGTCTTTAGTGTTGGATAGTGTTTTATATAATGTATGAGTGTTGTTGAAAGAAGTTTTAAGACCGAATTTATTGAGTGTGGAGGCTATTTTAAGAGAAAGGGGTCCTACATAAGGGATTGCGAGGTACGTGGCTGTAGTGCTTCTGTCAATTGGTGTGAGGGTAGTGTGTTTGCGGATATTGAGTGTATTTGTTTTTTTGACTATTAATTTGTCAATCATGTTGCAGTCGTATCCATTCATTCTGGCTATATGTTTTATGGTGTTTATTTCCTTTTTTGTGTTTTCTGGGGACATAGGTATGGAAATTAATCGATGCACCATCGCATGGAAGGCTGCGTGTTTGTGTGTGTGGGGCAGTAGTGAAGTGTTGTGTATGATTGTGTCCGTGTGTGTGGGTTTTCTGAATATGTTAAATTCATGATGGTCCTGTGCTAGGGTGATGGTGAGATCAAGGAAGTTTAAAGATTTTTGTTTATTTTCTATATATTCCAACATAAAACCAACATAAAATTCACCACGGAGATAAAAATAGGATTTCTACCGAATGTATACAACTGCTAGAACATAAAATTGATGAAATCATAACTTCGACTGATCGTTTTTGTTGGAAAAGCGATCGAGCTTTGTGGTCTATTAATGACGCTACACGTGATTATGTTGCCAAGCATGGGTTCGAACAAAACAAAAACGCTGACTTTTCTAAATCAAGAAAAGAGTAAAATGATGGCAAAGTTCGTTACTTAACGCCGAATATGTATGAGTATACGCATATCAGTAAAGAAAAAATGCCTCGCAAGTGGCTTGTTTACTCTGAGAGCAATGGAACTGTGTTCTGCGGTGTTTGTCTATTGTTTTCAAGCAATTCAGAAGTAAGAACAAAATTATCAGCGGAGGGATTCAATTATTGGAAAAATGCGCATACCAAATTAAAAGAACATGAGAATTCTACGTGTCATAGAAACTGTACGTCCGCATTGAAAAATAGACAGCGGATTGAAAATCAAGTGAATAAGCAGCTGCTTGAACAAGTTGAAACCGAGGCAACGTATTGGAGGAATGTTCTTGAGCGTGTCATTTTAGTAATAAAAACTCTTGTTTCAAGAGGGCTTCCTTTGAGAGGACATGTCGAAAAGTTTGGAAATAATCAAAATGGTAATTCCATGATGTTACTTGAGTTAATTTCGAAATATGACCACCTCTTAGCAGATCACATACAAAAATTTGGTAACAGCGGAAAAGGAAATACATCGTATTTATCCACCACGACGGTTGAAGAACTAATAGGTATATTAGCTAAAGCAGTTAAAGACGAGATTCTCCGAAACATTCGAAGTGCCAAGTATTTTTCCATAATTGTGAACTCTACACCAGACATAGCACAAGTGGATCAACTCGCTATAGTTATTAGACATGTGGGAAAAGATGGTACACCAAAAGAGTCATTTTTGGAATTCCTTCCAAACACAGGCCATAAATCAAAGGAGATGTTAGACGCTGTATGTAATTTTATGGAGATTAACGAACTGGACATTAATAATTGTCGTGGTCAGTCCTACGACAACGCGTCAAATACGCCCGGTCTTTACACGGGTCTTCAAGCCCGTATGAAAGATGTAAATGCTCTAATTGAATTCATCCCGTGTTCTGCACATTCTTTAAATTTAGTTGGTACAAATGCAGCTGAAGCATGTACATATTTTCTACTTCTACAAAATTTATATAATTTCTTTAGTGCATCTACATCAAGGTGGGACATACTTCAAAATTTAGTAGATGAAGGATCCAGTACATCCTCTTTGAAAAGTCTGTCAATTACGCGCTGGTCAGCTCGAGATGATGCATGTCAGGCTCTAAAACATCGTTGGAAAAATGTTTTAGATGCCCTTCAAATTATATCTGATGATTCTACGCAAAACCGTCAACACATGCAGAAGCTAAACGATAGGTCTTATTGTTGCTTTAAATCGACTTGAAACTGCTATTATGACCGAGATTAGGGGATTCATTTTAGACTGATTGAATGCGTCGAACAAACAACGGCAAAAAGTCGATATCGATTTAAGTTCCGTGGTTGGTATTTACACTTCGCTTGTAGAACTTTCACAAACGAACAGAGACAATTTTGAATTTTTTGAAGAGAAGGGTAAGAAGCTGTCAAATACTGGAACGTACGAATCGGAAAACAAAAGAAAAAGGAAACGTAAAATGCAATGTGATGAAACTAACGAGTAGGCAGAGAACTGACCGCACGAAACAAGTTTAAAATCGACACTTATTTGGTTATTGTTGATAAATTACTTGCAGATTTGATGAAGAGACTTGAAGCGTATAAAGATGTATACAACAAATTTAAGGCTATCATTGAAATAGAAAAATTATCTTTGATAGATTTGAAAAAAGCAGCGATATTTTTATGTTCACAATTTCCCCAAGATCTTGTTTTTCTGAGCTTATACGTTTAAGTATGTATTTAAAAATCCTTGACGAAGATGTTAAGCCAACGAATCCTGCAGCTTTATTAAAGTGGTTACGGAAAGAAGAATTAGAATGTATTTATCCTAACGTTGAATCGCACTTCGAATCTTTTTATGTATTCCGGTGGCCAATTGCACAGCAGAACGTTCACTCTCTTGTTTAAAAAGGATTAAAAATTATTTGCGTTCTACAATGACAGAGTATCGACTGAACTTCTTAGCGTTATTGTGTATCGAAAAAAAATTTCTCAGCCTTTTAGATTATACTATAATTATTGATGAATTTGCTCACTAAAAGGCACGTCGCAAAATTTTACATCAATAGACAAATTAGCTTCAATTAATAAAACGTTATTTCAACTGTATAAAAAAACCATCCAAAAAGTTAAATGTTATTCCTTGTTTATAATGGTAAATCGAAAATTATAAAAACTGTTACAACGTGGTAATATTCTAATCGTTCAGTTGTTGCAAATAAAAATCTATCATATTAATATTTAATACATGCTATTTATTTGTCTACTTCATTAGAGTATACCTTATGATTTCAGAAGTATATCTGAAAGTAAGGCCCGGTGACGAAAGAAAACATGTTGCAATTCTAGTTGTCATGTTTTAGTTTCCTTTTAATGTTAACGTTTCAGTGTTCAAACGTTAATAATGTTGAACGTTACTTGCTATAAAGATACAGTTTATATCCAAAAAATTTATTTAATTAATGAAAACCAATGGGCAAAATGTAATGTTACTTTTAAAGTTAAAACGTTCAAATTAATGAGGAATTGTTACTGAAACGTTACAATTTGAAATGTAACATTAATTTTAAACAGGGGGCGGCAAATTTGATGTGTCTACAGGCGGCAAAAATATTAATCCGCCCCTGATGATGTACAATTATTGCGAGAACTGGTGCTTTAAATGGCCGGCAATTTCAGTATAAAATTTGTTTGTCAATTCACATATTGCATATCTCAACGTTGAAATCTTCCCACTAAGTATCTGTGTAGCATTTAATGTTTATTATTTACTGAAAGTTCGCTAAGTGGCGACTTTGTCAATGTTGTATTTTTGCGCCCTCTGCGCCGTAATATTCCGTGTAAATTTGAATATTATGGTAGTGTGAACTAAACCGAAAATCGGCAGCTCTTCATTTTACTTTCGTAGAAATTCTTTGCTACTTTTGTAATTCTTTATCGTGAAATTTTGTATGCGGCGAGAGTGCCGTTAATTATAATTGTTCACTTTCAGGACATCGGCGACTATTACTGTTATTATTGCTGTTTTGTATTTACCCTGTTTTTCCAATAAACTGTAATTTCTATTGAAAGTTTGATAACGTTTCCATGCAACGGAAATTGTACCTTTCGTTGCTGACTCATTAGCCAGATACCTGTTTCCTACTCTATATGGGTATAGTTATTTCGGAAACGATCCACGCCCGAGCCATTGAAGGTTGTCATATGTTGGCATGTGCTTAAGCCACTGGATCGCGCTGCGGTCATTTCTCTGCCTTTTAGGATGGCGACCGTGAAATATTACGTTTTATATTAAAATTCACGATCGAACCACAACAATCTAAACATCTAAATGTGACGCTACAAAGGGTTGAAAATGTCAAATTCCCTATATTTAATACAGTTGGCATTGATAGTATTATTAAGTACCGAACCAGAAAAAGTTTAATAGAATGTCCAAGAATATCTCATCCTGCAGATTATAATATGAAAAACGTTTCTTTGAAGACTTCGGCCTGAAAATTTAGTTTTTCAGGCCCCAGAACGCTTCGTTTGTGAGTTATTTAACGACATAGCTGACATTGCTGCGGTTTGCATTTGTCATGAATATTTAGATTTTTTTAAACAAATCATTCACATTTTTACAGTCAAAGTGCAATTCGTCACGTGAAATTCTCCCGAGAAGAAATATTGAAAATCAGGATTTCCAATATAACTTTTTTGACGGCCAACGTTAATTTTTAACTTCTTAAAAATGATGGTTGTAACAACCTAAACGTACACTTCCGCAATAGTAAATTTTCATTTCAAGAAAATTCAAGTAACAATAGTATTTATATAATTGTAAGGCCATCTGTGGTTATAAACTTCACAGAACAACGCACGTATTTCGCAGATTCCTCTGTTTACACAACCAAATCAGTACATTTGAGAAAGAAGGCTGATCTGTTTCAGGCAGATCCTAGCAGTGCCAGTCGTTTCTAAATAAACTTAATAGTCCCATTTCGTCATACTTTCATTTGCGACCGCGCGTTTCTGCGATTCATAACATGACGTAAGTCTCACGGTTGGTTTACTTTGGACAGCACGCTGCGTCGTGTCATAATTGGTGGTTCGCGTAGCGAGTCCGGCGGGCAACAGACTACCTACGTGCTCCGGTGAACAAACCACTTTTGAAGTGTAATATACGAGTGTATGTTACTTATGTGTTTGAAATTGGGCACATATATGAAACGGTGAATAAAACAATAGTATTTTTTTTACAATTTGCTTAATAGTTGACTACGTAAAAATTTGCATTTTTAAATTAAAACTTTAAATATTGAAATAGGTTTACAAAAATTATACATACATCACATGGATGTCCATCTTTTTATGTTAAATTTAGTGTAATTATATATTTCTCTATGAAAGGGTATTTCGAAGTTGTATTTTAAATTTTAGCGTGTGCATGATTCTTCGGGAAAAACACTTAGTATTTTTTTTTGAAAGGGGTGGGATTAGACGAAAACAAAAAAATACGCATAATATATTTTCAAACCTACACCTTAAAAAATTTCAAATCTCTAAAAAATATATGCTTCGTGAGAGTGCGATTTTCCATAGGGACTTCACTAGACGCAATGGGTTTCGCTGTTGGCGTGTAATTTGTTTTTGAATGATACCTGTTATTTACCTATACGACTTCCACTTACCTTCCACACCGCCTGCATGCTCGGCAGATATCCTGTTCACTTTCCACTCCACTCCATTTCCTCCCCTGATCATCCAGTGCTGCCAACTTACCTCCTCTGGTCCTATCCTAGTTTCTAATTTCTTTACTAACATTACTAAAATAATTCCGTTTGCAATTTCTTTAACATTAACTATTAGCATTTCTGTTTCGATTTTAAATCTAAAATTATTCACGAGGCGCCATATTTATTTTCACACACCTTTATTAGATGTAAATTACATACACTAGGAATTAGAGTGCCATTTCCACAGTAACACCCATGCATATTTTGTACACCAACAGCAATTTTATTGGTTCTAGAAACAACCTCGAATACATCAAATGAAGGTCACTTTACCATCTATCAATTCATACCTGATTAACAAACGAAAAATTGAGTTTAAAGTAATATTGTGTACTAATGTCACTAAAAAATTCTTTTTACAGTTTTCGTGTGCACTTTATAACCGTTTGACCTCATTCCTAATACTTTCGGTTCTATGGATTCACATTTTGTACAACTCGTCCGCCTTAATGAGCACCCCTTGCCTTCGACTACTGCGTCCGCCCCGCCTGCAGCGATCCACACCGACTGGCGTGAAGAGCCGACAACTTGAGGGGCAGCGGAGCAGAAGGTCTGGAGCGGTGGCAGAGCGAAGCCTTCGCCGCCCTCACTCGCCCCTCGTCAGGTGCGAAGGGAGCACTTCTGAAAGACGCTGCGAAAACCTCTCGATCCCGAGGAACCCCAGCTCTTACGAGCTCTGGGAAAAGCTTTAAGAAGAGGTAACTGTTTTTAAATTTACTGTAAAATGATGCAAATTATGAGTAAAAACGAATACGATTGTGCCAAGATGACGGTGACAGTGACAAAGAATTTTCAGCCTTTTAATACTTCCTTGGTTTAAATCAGAATCTTATTCTGAATCTGAATTTACATTCCGGCTTTCTGGTAACTTTTTCACTTGATTACTTTGCGCTCTGTGGGTAATGAAAACGGCATTAACCGCAATGTACTGCGCAGCAAGGCGGATTCACTGTTACGTGAGCAAACTCCGGGAGGCGATTCGGAAAGTGAATGTTCCTGTCTACGGTTTCTGTATAATTTTAAGGAAAGGAACATAGGACAGACTTCGGAAGCCATGCTGTTTTTAAATAAGTGAAACATAGTGTAAAAGAAATTCCAGGGATTGACCAGAGTGTAATTACAGTCATTAATTGCGTATTCAGTAATCTCATTGGGTTTTATTATGATAAAATAATTAGTAATTAACCCAATTATTAAGGAGAGGAATTATTGTGAAATTTATTGCGCAAGGAATATATTAATGGCAAACAAGGGTACAAGGGAATTACACCCTATGAAAATTTTCGGTTGAGTAGCAAACAAATGTTTCTTAAAGCATGTAACTAGAGGTAACTGGTAATCCAATTAAGCCAAATTTCCGGGTTATTGTAGGACTATTAAAAGTTCCAATTCTTAGCAAAAGTAGTGTGTTTGTTGACTAGAATAGAAGTGACAACTCACTTATGTAAAATAAGCGATTTTATGACATCTTTCAGAAGTGAAATGTAATCTGTTTGCGATTTATAAATGACAAGGTTATTGAAAGAATGCTTTTCAGTTTACATTCAAATATTCTCTTTATGTTCAATTTCAAATCGAGTGACTTCCCATTTCGCCTGAGTTTCAAAAACAAAATCCTGGACGGTTTTTTTAGCTGATAGGAATGAAATGTAGTCAAGATACAGAGAATGTAATATCAAATTTTTATACCAACTACCTTCAAAGTCAGGGGAGTTGGGCGACTGCTTCGCCACCCTTGGGCCAGCCGGGACGTACGTGTGTGTGTGTGTGAAACCCAAAAGAGCGTTTAATGAGTAGGTGGAGGTCGCATCTGGCGGCCCCACGTGGAGCTAGAAACGAATGTAATGGTTGCAAGATCTTATCTTGCGTTTCATGGTTTACTCCTTTTATAGTTGTTAATTATTCCGTGCTTGTTGGGTTTTATACGAGCTTGCACCCGAGTTACAAATTACACCAAAAGAGTCATTATGCAAGTTCTCGTAATCGGCACAAACGTTCTCTAACACTGTAGATTAACTTCTCAAAATCCGAGCTATTATTATCTCTTTTTTTAGAAATTCAAATTAGCAAAAAAACCAGAATTAAAAATTAGTCGCAAACTCACCTGAGAAAGATTGGAATGAACTACTATTTGAGGGCATGGAAGGCTGGACACCAACTAGTTCACCGAAGTGCCTGAACATAATAAGGAATCTAATCCTGCGAGTTTTGGGGATTAAGAAAAGCAAATGCCATTTATTCACATGAATTATTTATTTACAAAAAAATCAAATACAACTTTTCTCTCCCAAATCATTGCTAGCGAAAATTCAAACCTTTACACAGGAGAAATACACTGCCTGACAAAAACCGTGATGCACCCAGAAGGAATAGTTGAAATTCCATGCGACTTTATTAAACTAAATAAAATATTGGACGGAAGAATTCAGGCGCCAGGTCAGTCGGGTGTCGCGCCTCTGCTGCACTACATGCCCTTGCGCGGTTGGGAACGGTGTCACAAAGCCTTCGGAGCCTCTCTGGAGGCAATTGAGTCCACAGTTGTTGCAGCTTTTCCTCCAGATCCTATTGGTCCTACGGACTCCCATTCCAATGTCATCGCACACGTATTCAATGATGGATAGGTTCGGGAGGGCCTCAACATGCTCTAGGCAGTCCGTAGACACACGTGCCGTGTGTGGGCGTGCATTACCTCGTTGCAACTCTGTCCCAGGGTGCTGCGCCATAATGGGTAGGACGTGCGCACGCAGAGTGTCTTCCGAAGCACTTGAGAGGTGATTTGAGCGCATGGCTCCCCACACCACGATGCCCGGGGTTTTGCCTGTGCGTCTCTCCGCATTTTGGGCAAGACGTGCCATCCACCTTTCACGCCGCCACACTCTAACACGATGGTCATCGGAGGCAATGGCGAAGCGGGACTCATCACTGAACACGTTGAGACGCCACTCGTCCTCTGTCCGTCTCCCGGGGACGGCACAACCCAAACGCCGACAGCGGTGTTCTCGTGCCAGAGACAACCGGCGGATGCGAGTCGAGCCACTGAACGGGAACTCGCACAATGTTGTAGTCGCCAATGTAGAAGCTCGCGGATGGCGGCTGCCGACGTCAGGGGATTCCACACAGCTTGGCACATGACGGCCCTCCCTCGGGGTGGCGTTTCTTGGTCGACCCGAGCCTGCACGACGTGCGCGGGCACTGTGTCATCTGAATGGCCCACGTGCCTGGCAATAGCACGAGGCGACCAACCAGGCTCACAAAGTCCTATAAAACGCAGTCAATTGGCGCACAGACTGCTCGGCATCGCAGGAGCTTCGTACTGTGCGTAAACGCCGTTCTTCAATTCTTCCCGGACTCCATGTAGTTGATTGACAAGTGCGCAGCAGCAGGGCAGCGACATTACGAAAGCACTCTGGTGGGCGTTCTACACATTACAGACATCATTTATTCACACATCAATGGCAGAGGAGTAATATTGAACAACTCCTTTTGAGTACGTCGCGCTTTCTGTCAGGCAGTCGATCAATTCAGTCTACAAGTGCACGAGCACACGCCTCATTCACCGGGCATTGCCAACCAAGTAACAAGACCAGTTTCAACATGGACTCTGACAAAATTATAATCCCACAGTGTCATTTCAAACATAGGTACAATTATTATGTAAATATATAGCTGAGACATTTGTTGAGTGTCGAGTAATCGCTAGCCAAATTTGAAAACCACACTAAAACATCACAAAAACTTCTAAAAATATAATATACATTTTACTATATACAAAAAACTTCGGATAATGTAAATTGAATTTTTGTCGAATGAAAAATTTGAAATATCTGCCGCGTAACTTGGCTAACACTTTCTATTCCCGCACAACAGGAATGCAATGTTTCACCTATATATTTACTCACAGACACAAATCAACTAGTATTACATCAAAATAAAAGCAAATAAAAATTAAATGGCTCTTGATACATCCTTTAATACGGCATACCATTTAGCAATCCTAGATATGAGGGAATTACAAGAGTTAAATATGAAAAGAGAGGAACTGCTATACGTCAGTTATTACTTTACACTTATTTTGTGATACATCATTTCTTTCCAGGGATTCAGAAAAATTTTGAGAATTGCAGATTAACCGCTTGACAAATTTGCAAACAAAACACTTTTCGAACATAAAATCAGTTTTGACATAAAACATTTTATTGCTTAGGACCACGAAGCCTGTGAGGAGACAACTCCGGTGTTGGAGGTGGGTTATGTACGAGAAAAATCCGCAGATAATTTGACTCCCTTTGCCTTAACGATATCACGCGGTTAATGAATCTCGCCTCTTCTTTCGGCCAATAACGACGAGCATACACGTACTTGACCAACGCGTCTACATTTTAGTGTAAATAAATGTAGATGAAGTTAATTTGACCAGACCTTTAGTTTTTTGATACACTTGAGAACCACGAATTGACGCCAAACCAGTATGAATATTCTTGAATATATCTGTCACAAATAGTAATTTCCCTTCAGCCCTCGATTGCTGCCTGGCGGGGCTATCGGGCGAGAGGATTACAGAACGGCGGATGCGCTGCTCTGTGAATCTAGAACATGGACTTGGTGGCCATTGGCCGGAGAAGCTTCTAAAGGTTCTTCCATTGAGCGCGAGATGTCGCTGACGTGAGTCTGATTCGCTGCCGGCGCCTTTCACACTACCCCTCCCACACACACAATGGAGTTGGGTCTCCTCCTCACAGACTTCCTGCTTTGTACCAAAGACGGATCCGCGACGCTGTGGAGGGGAACAGACAGATCAGTTGAGCCGCAAAGTAAGTGTTATTTGTATTCGAGTTTGGAGACGTCTGTAAGGCTTACCAATCTCTGACAATCTCAAGATCCGTTAGCTTCACCGTACATGTCCGACGAAACGGAAGATCAGAATATTCAGCCACACTGATTATCTTGGTTTACGCATTCACTTAGGGCTTTCATCCGAATTGCGCCTTATTTTGTGCATCCAACCTAAATGTAGATAGACGTTTCTTAAATGTTTCATCTATGTATAAAAATGTATTTTCTACCAAGATGTAAGACAGAAAAGCTGGTCTTGAGGCATTCTGATCTCCCCACTAACAAAGGTATTATTATTATGTAATTAATTTGAGAATTGTCAGTCTACACGATTTCGTAATAAATTAATAACAGTTATTTATTCTTATTTCAAAAAAGAGATTCTCCTCTGAGCATTTTGCGGATCCGTCCTTTGAATTATGTAAACAAAATACAATGCAATGTAAGTAATAACAAATTATTAGACAAATGGCAGTTTTGTAGACATTTTTCATATCATTGTTTTCAGCACCTTACACGCGTCTCTGCACAGTTAATGCTTTCAATGTACGGGAAACATTGAATAAGGTCGTTTTCTTAAATTTACCGTATAGCCCAAGAAGTCAATAACGTCATATATATACTTAACGTGAGAAATTAAAATTAATTATTCTTTACTCTCATAGTAACAATTCTAATTTAATTAGCATTGAATAGAATACCTTATCTAAACTAGAAACACATAATGAAGTATATGTTTATCTTCTCATTCTCATATTTTCGTTTCCAAAACCCAAAAATTCTTTACCGTGGGCCTAAAAGAGGTGTCAGAATTATGCGTCAAACTTCATTCAAAAAATTAAACAATACTATAAATTCCAACATTTAATGCATCTTAGTTACTTCCACATATCATTCAATCTCAATGAAATTAAATAACATTTAATGGTAATTTTGTCTTGAAACAGGTTTAAAATAAATGAAGGTAAAGTGATTCTTAATTTCTGTACATTGCTTTGTCATGTGTTAATTTGTCATCATTTTTGCTGACCAATCAGAAACATCTTTCAGTTAAACATTGTGCCATGTAAACTATTACAAATGGCCGTCTCTAATTAAAAGGTACCATAGTCCATAAAAATTAAATGATTTAATTTTAAGTTTCCACTACCTTCTATTAAAATAGTTTGTGCCTTACTTATCGTGGCGAGACTCGGTCATAGGGCCCGCTCTTCCATCTGACAACGCAAATTTCGTTCCACTCCTTTCACCACCTAGCGGAGAAAGAAGGCAATACGGCAAAAGGCGAAAGTAGCGTAAGAAATATGTCGAGACAAGGATGGCTTCCGATTTTAAAAAGGCAGCGTTAATGTCGAAGTAGAAACTGAAGGAAAAATTCTAGCCGGCTTGCAAATGTTGCAAGGAGTTACAGAACATACGTTCTTTGATGTGCCGACGAAAATGCGGCATTATGTAGTAATAGGAAATATCTGTTCAATATTAGAATTCAATATTTAGAAGTAAGTATAAATGATAGTGTAGTTATTGACCAGATGTACGTATATCGTTAATTGATACAAATCCTAATGATATTGTATATCTCCTGGCGCGGAAAGATTTACCAGTGTCAACACTTCCACCAAGAACATTTCTTCAAAAGAAAAGATGAACCTTAAGGGAGTTTCATCTACACACGAAATTGAAAGTTTCGGGGAGTTTTGTTGTAAAAAGTGGTGAAGACGGTACTTTTGAATATGTTGAGTGATATAAACAGAGGATGATCAAACACCAATTTACAAGTTTTTTCCAGAACCAAATTCAACTGTCTGCTCAACTGACAGCAAAAGAAAAACGCAGCAACGGGTCAGTTTTTCTTGTGTTCTCAGTTATTATTCACTTCTACACATGCATACAGATTATCGAGCTTTGGAAATATATATTGTCTAACCAAACACTTCAAAAATGTAACTGGGAAAATTGAGGATGATTCAATAATTGCAACCTTCTTTAGCTACATTAAGCAAAACGTGCCTTATCTTAAAGGTTTTGAACGTGACATATTTATTGAGGAGTTTCACTTTACGCCAAAGAAGGATTATAAAGGTGGCAATGGTTTTGGATTTCTTCAGGATTGTCATCTTGCTAATAAAGCTTATGTATCTCATGTATTTATGGTGCAGTTCAAAGTTGTATTCCATATTTTGCAATAAAACAGATAATCTCCTTAAAATGCTTAAAACTTGTTACTGGTTTGGAGAAAGTAGGGCTTAAAGTAATTTCCGTAATCACAGATAACAATGCAATTAATCGGAAGTCAATTCAAAGCTCTGCATCGCCTCCTGAACTTCGTAGTGTACCCTAATCCATAAGATAAAACTCTTCTACTTAATAGATTCTGACATATTTAAATGTATAGGAAACAGTGGGATACATTTATAAAACCGTCGCTGAACATTCATCTTTCCGGACTTTCAAAACTAAGAATCTGTATTTCATGCGTCAATTTTTGCTGTGCTATCTTTATACAATGTAGGTAGAGAAAAACTTGAAATTTAGTTACAGACTTAGAGTTAAAGCGTTTTTGCTTTAATTTATTTAATCTACAGGCAAAATGTTAACCTAGCTCATTTTCTAACCAGGTTTCAACTTACAAAAAAGTAGAGCTCTACATAAAACCACCACTCACATAAACCTCCGAAAACCTCAACTCCCAGACAACATACTGCACCTAATCCGCATAGCAAGAAAATCCTCCCCCCCAAAAAAAAACATTTTACAGGACCCGTACGCCGCAAGGCAAACAGATTGATGAACATTACAAACGAACGCTACATGAAGCACTCAAGGACTACGAGAATCATCAATGAACTAACAAAATTTCTGACATTACAAAGCACCCCCATACAATTTGGACATTTATAAAACAATTTCGCACGAAGACTGATGCTAATTCCACTCTAACACTATTCATCGGAACAAATACATACGACCCACAACAATTCACAGATTTATTTGCAGAAAAACTGCAGAAACGATTTACATCTCTTGACTCACTCGTCCCGACACAACTTTCCTTCGCTTTCTCCCTACACCACACCCCTCACCCGAAATATGGACAATAACAGACAAGGAAATGGCAGGCGAACTAACTTTACTCGACGAGAAGTGACAGCACTAAAGACTGACGAATGCCATCGACTTCCTGTCTTCGATATTTAACGCCTGTCTACGCCAATCCTTATTTCCCCTCTGTATGGAACACTGCTAAATTAAACTTCTACCAAAACATGGAAAACCCTTTAAGTCCCCTGAATTACCTTCGTGTGGAATTCGTGCTCCAGATTATGTTCGTACCTGAAACAACGATCTTACGGACTGGAAATACCTTACTGAAACAATGGAATATAATATAATATAAAATGCGCGCTTTTGGGCATGTCGCTATGATTGGACAAAATTTAGAGTACTTGTACGTCCGACCACTAAAACCATGATACCGAGGTTATAAATATACAATAGGATATAGGACATAGTCCAGATCAGATCATCATCATCATCATCATCATCATCGATCACAGTTTGGTTTAGGTCGCGCGTTAGGGCGGAGCTTTGCTTGTTCGGCGTCGCGAAGTGTTTAATCTGTGGGTTGAGGTCGAGCTCGGCTCCCTCAACTTCACCAGCGGTGCGGTTTTGTGATTAGGAGTGGGTTGAGGTCGAGCTCTGCTCCCTCAGCGTAATTTAGACGTTGCGGTTCGAACTTTGGTGTCCGTTGAGGTCGAGCTCGGCTCCCTCAGCGTCACTAGTGTCGCGGAAATTCGGCGTGCGCTGAGGTCGAGCTAGGCTCCCTCAGTGTCACTAATTTTGCGGTATAGTGTTTTTGGTGTTCGTTGAGGTCGAGCTCGGCTCCCTCAGCGCAACTATTAAGGCGTGTGGTCGGAGGTCGAGCAAGGCTCCCTCTGCGCCATAAAGTACTAAACGACCAAGTATAGAGGTTGAGCAAGGCTCCCTCTACGCCAAGCAGCTGGGAAGAAGCCATTTCGTCACAAGAAATCTGGTCCACGTCGAGTCAGCACTCGCAAGAGTAACCGGTCAAGTAGGTGGGGTGAGGTTGAGCACTGCTCCCTTGCACCCAAAAAATATTAAGTAGCAGTCAATACTAAAAACTCCTACTTTGACACTAATTTAGATATTAAATTTAGAACTTGTAGTTTTTAGAAATCTTTGAAATTTTTGAAATTTTTAAAATTTATATAAATTTTTAGAATTAATTTTAGAACTTTTAGAATCCCCACCATCGACCAATTATAACTGCATGCCGAAAATTGGTCGACCTATAACGAAAGAAAAAAATAAGAACTATTGCCGTGCCTGCAAGCACCTTGACGGCTCCATTGCACATTCGTGCATAATTAAGAAACCCAAAAATTCCTTTGTACTAGTAGAAAGGAAATTAATCCCAATCGATACTTCTGCACCTGCTTCCCCTCCCCTAAATAGTAATTCTTCTCCGGCAATACTAACTTCTCCAACGACTAATACGGACACATCTACAGACGGTAAGTCGCCAGAATGCCCCACCGCTGCTGCGGTGCTAGCACCTGAGAGCCCCAACACACCTTTTTCTTCACACTCTGACATAAACCAGTCAGGCGCCATGTCCGCCCCTGAGATTTCCGCCGAGGCCACGCGAGCTCTTTCCCCAACTTCAGAAAGTACGCAAGGTACAGAAATGCGCCCCCAAGAATCAAGCTCGCCAATCTCTCCCACTACGGCGGACAACTCAAGCGCTACAACTGACGAGGCATGGCAACTCGTCACAAAAATTTTCAGACCACGCCCCACCCAAACGTGTGAACAGCCCCAAACCCAGGCGCTACCAATCGCCAATAGATACCAGGTGCTGACGCCCCGTGTACCTACTGCCCCTCAGCCAACGCCTGCAGTGAACACGGCGGGCAACACTCCGCCTTCAGCGGCCGGCCCTTGCGCCTCGGCCCCGCGCCCTCGTGAATCTGTCGGGGAAATAGTTGTCGAGCAGCCAATCGACGTCACCGCTCTCATGAGCGACCTCCGCCCCCACCTCACAATGCCCCTGAGAGGAATCCCCTCACAAAATTTTGTCACCCTCAAACCAGGCTGTGTCAAGGACCACAGCAAAATCGTCGCGGAACTGACTCGCATGCAGTCCTACTCTCAACATGCGCAGTTCTTCTTCCGCCGCGCCACCGAGGAGAGGCGCCACCGCCTTGTCATCCGCGGCCTCCGTGACAGCGAGGACTTAGTTGCGATTAAATCCGATCTCTCCTCCCAAGGGGTCACGGTTCACCACGTCAGTGAGATGAAGCGCGCCTGCTATTCCGAAACCGGAACAAAATCATTCATATCTTTAGGCCTTTATGTAATAGAAATTAACCACAGAGAAATTCCCCTAGCAAGAACAATTTCCACAATCCTCAACCAGATCGTCCGTTGGGAGGAATACCGCGGCAGGGATAGGGTGCCCCACTGTAAGAGATGTCAGTTATGGGGCCACTCCCACAATGGGTGTCGCAGGAACGCAGTGTGCCTGTACTGCGCCGGCGCTCACTCTATCGAGAATTGCAACAGGCCGGAGAATCCGCGGTGTGCAAACTGCGGCTCCAACCACGTGGCGAGCTTCCACGAGTGCCCCGCCCTGCTAAGCTACAAGGAAGCGAGAGCGCGTCAACTTGGCGGAGCGCGCCAGACGCGAGCGGCCGCACAACTGGCAACGAGATTAAATTCTCTTGCGCCCTCTCGCGTAGCAGCAGTTGGCCAGCCGGTCGGACGCTCTCCGGACGTCCGATCTGAGGAACACTTTCCTGCTCTCACAGGATTGGCTGCCGACACCCCCACCACTGCTGGTTCCGGATTCGCCGATGCGGCAGCTGGGCGACCAATCACCGCTCAGGCACCCTCCATGCCTCTCTCTCTCGCTGGCCTCGGCGAATTAGGGGAACTTTTACATCTTCTGCAGGGAGTTGACCTGCGAGCACTTTTCACTCTCGTCAAAGAGGCTATTGCAATACTTAAAGGTCCGGGAAACTTGCTTTCTAAAGCAATAGCCATTATCCCCCTCCTCTCTACAGCGTTCCCATGAACAACAGTTCACATAATTTCCGATCTCATCTCTTCAAAATTGTTTCATGGAACGCAAACGGGGGCCTGAATAAAAAGAAACCAGAAATTATTCAATTTATTAAAGATTATTCCCCTGACGTATTCCTCATTCAAGAAACCCACCTGTCACCAAGCGTTAACTTCACTCTTCCAAATTTTCACATTTACAGGCAAAATCGTTCAGGCCCCCATCGCGGCGGTGGCACATTAACTGCAGTAAGACGTACTATCCCTCATACGCCCCTGGTAAATCCGCCTCTCGCCGCAATTGAGGCAACATCGGTTGAAATCGGAACACCGCACGGTGCAATCACTGTTGTATCCGGGTACAAGCGGCCTCAGATTCAACTCGAGGAAGCCGACCTCGACGCGCTGCTAACGCTAGGGCAAAATATTATTATAGCAGGTGACTTGAACGCCAAGCACACGGACTGGGGCTGCCGTGTGCGGAACTCGGCGGGAGAGCGCCTGCTCCCGTATTTAAATGGAAGCGATCGGCTCGTCATTTCCCCTCCTTCTTCCATCACCCACCTACGCACCGACATGTTCACCAGACAGATTAAAGGCGACATTCTCGACATTGTTTTACATTCTCCAGCCATCCAAATCACAACTCCAAAGCCCCTTCACGACCTGACTTCGGACCACCTCCCTATCCTCTTCGCCTTCCATAGAGACCAATTTCCATCACCCACTCCGACGAAAACAAACTACGAAACTAACTGGACAAATTTCAAGACTACACTTAACAACAAACTCCTACGTAACCCAGACCTAGACAATCCGACTAATATAGACAGAGCAATCAACCATCTAAATTATCAAATCTTAACCGCCTTTAATGAAAATTCTAAAAGACTCGAACCTCACCATCCCACATCCCAAACACCCGTCGAGCTGATTCGCCTTATACAGGAACGTCGTAAAGCCCAGCGAGCTTACCAAAGATCCCACGACCCCGATGCGAAGGCAGCGTACCAGACTATTCGGCGGAAAACCTCCAGGCTTCTGCGGGAGCACAGGAACGCGATGTGGGAAAAGTACGTCAAAAACAGCCAAATAAATAACGCTAGCGACCTGTGGAAATTGCAACGGGTGCTACGCAACCCACAGCCTGCTACCACAGCGCTCAATCGCCCAAACAATCTTCCACCCACCTACGATCCGGCAGTCAAATCTGAAATTTTCGCCACCCTACTTGAAGAGCGCTTCACGCCACCCCCCATCTCATTTAATCTTCCTGCCACCGCCGCCGAAATCTCCATCTCGCCCACGCCCCTAGCAGATATACCGCCTGACTGGAAAATCGAAACGGATGAAGTGAGCGACCTACTCTCAAACATCAACACAAATCGATCAGGCGGACCCGACAAGCTTTCTGCAGCAATGCTGAAGCAACTTCCTCGCAGGGCCGCCACTCTTCTTGCCTCGATTTTCTCCGCTTGCATTTCTGTGCAATATTTCCCCACTGTGTGGAAATCGGCGACCGTGACGCTTCTTCCAAAACCGGGAAAGAACTTACGTTTCCCGGAAAATTACAGGCCCATTTCTCTCTTGCCCATCTTAGGGAAATTACTTGAACGCCTTATTCTTAATAGAATTAGGACCGTTCTCGAGAATAGGGGCATCATCCGGGAATCTCAATTCGGCTTCCGGAAAAATCGCTCTTCTGCACTCCAAGCCCTTCGTTTCACCTTCTGCGTGTCTTCTTCATTAGCACGCCGCTGCTCTATCCCTGCCTTATTCTTCGATTATTCCTTCGCCTTTGACACCGTCCATCACCCCCTACTTATTCACAAACTCCGCCCCTATGTTCCTCCCTTCATTCTTAACCTCCTCATCAGCTATCTAACCTCCCGAAATTTCTCCGTCCGCTACCAAAATTTCTCATCTTCAACCCGCCCCATCCTTGCCGGCGTCCCTCAGGGCGCCGTGCTTTCACCCTTCCTCTTCTCTTTGTTTCTTAACGACGCCCCTACTATCACCGGAGTGCAAGATTTCATCTATGCGGACGACATAGCGTTCACGGTCAAAGACAGCCGAATAAACATCGCGGTTAAGCGCCTACAACGTGCCGCAAACGCGCTCATCAAGTGGAGTGCGGAAAATGGCCTCACACTGAATGCGCAGAAATGTCAAGCCATAATTTTTTCTCACAAGCTCACACACAACACTCACTCTGTCGCTCCCATCCGCCTAAACGATCACACCATTCCGTGGCGGGACAACATCAAATACTTGGGAGTTACTTTTGACCGCAGACTGACCTGGAAGACTCACATATCTAACGCACGTAACATCATGACTCGACGAATCTCTTCACTTCTTCCCCTATTCAAAAGCCGAGCCCTTAAGGAAAAATTAAAACTTCAATTGTATTTGGCATGCATCCGCAGCGCGGGCTTATACGCTTGCGAGTCATGGGCCACAGCTCCCGAAACATCACTAAATTATTTGTCACGTTCAGAAAATTACTTTATACGACTAGCTTTTCACCCACCCCCAGGCTCTATCCTCGCTGACGAACTCACGACTAGAAACATAAAACCGATTACCTCCGCAATACACGAGCTCGCCACGGAAAGAATACAGGACATTTTCACCAACATCGACACTCACCCTCTCTTCCAGCCCTTCTTACAATATTACACGAAGCCATCACGACACAAAAAGAAAAAAACTACCTTCAGACGTCATCTTTTTGAAACCACCTTAAAACAGCGACACCTATTCAACTATTCAAATATTCAAAATAAATAAATCCTACTTAAACACACAACACTCAACACAAATCACAGACACACAAGCCCTCAATATATCAACATTACACCAATACAAAACACAAACTCGCACAATCTCAGAGTGCAATAAGAGCAAAGCGATGCCGAACACTTCTTCCAACTTCAAATGACTATTATTACGAACACCTTACTTTCCATGCTTCAGTAAAACAATCACTAACAAATACTAACAAACATTATTCCTACTCTTCTATTCCAAACTCTACCATTCCACCAACAACTAACACACTAACAATCTGGTTAAAAATATAAATTGTACACTTCTGTAAATACTAGGTCCCAAGCACTGTCAACTAGCATAGATAGTAAGTTAGTAATTAAGATTTTGTATAATTGTAAAATTCTAGGTCCTAAGCACTGTTAAAAATCATAATAGTTTGTAAGTTAGATATAAATTTTTGTACATATTGTATATCACTGTAAATATTCAAATCCCAAGCACAGATTGTAAGTTAGTGATTAAGTTTTTGTATATATTGTAAATTTCTAAGTCATAAGTTAGTTATAAGCTCTTGCACATTTGTATATCTCTGTAAACCTCAAATCTTAAGCATAGTTCGTAAGTTAGAAATAAGTTAGAAATAGGTCTTTCTCTGTATCATTCATAACAAAACTGTAAATAATTAAATAAAGAATTCGATCAGCGAGCGCGAAACGGAAATGACTCGAAAATCTCACCACCGCTTCAAGAAACCAGAACGACAGAAAATCAAGAATACAAAATTGCACAAGCACATGAGCGATCTTAACCGAATACATATCTCATCGGAAAACCGATAGAGATATAATAGAGAGTATACCCTACCTATTAATCATCACAGCGGTAGAGCTCCCCCAGGGGAGTAGACCGCTAAAACTAATCAAAACGACCTCGTGTGTGTGTGTGTGACATAGTCCACATATCATCATCGTTCCTAGGTCGCGCGTTAGGGCGGAGCTCTGCTTGTTCGGCGTCGCGAAGTGTTTAATCTGTGGGTTGAGGTCGAGCTCGGCTCCCTCAGCGTCACTAGTGAGTCGCGGTAACTGAATTTTTGGCGTGCGCTAAGGTCGAGCTCGGCTCCCTCAGTGCCACTAGTGTTACAGTATCGTGGTATTGTGTTTTGGTGTTCGTTGAGGTCGAGCTCGGCTCCCTCAGCGCAACTATTAAGGAGTGTGGTCAGAGGTTGAGCTTGGCTCCCTCTGCGCCATAAAGTACTAAACGACCAAGCATAGAGGTTGAGCAAGGCTCCCTCTACGCCAAGCAGCTGGGAAGAAGCCATTTCGTCACGAGAAATCTGGTCCATGTCGAGTCAGCAGTAGCATTTGCAAGAGTAACCGGTCAAGTAGGTGGGGTAAGGTTGAGCACAGCTCCCTTGCACCCAAAAAATATTAAGTAGCAGTCAATACAAAAAACTCCTACTTAGACACTAATCTAGACATTAATTTTAGAAATTGTAGTATCTTTAGTTTTTAGAAATCTTTGAAATTTTTAGAATTTATATAAATTTTTAGAATTTATTTTAGAATTTTTAGAATCCCCACCATCGACCAATTATAACTGCATGCCGAAAATTGGTCGACCTATAACGAAAGATAAAAATAAGAACTATTGCCGTGCATGCAAGCACCTTGACGGCTCCATTGCACACTCGTGCATAATCAAAAGACCGAAAACTTCCTTTGTACTAGTAGAAAGGAAGCAAATTTCACTTGATACTTCTGCACCTGCTTCCCATCCCCATAATAGAAATTCTTTTCCGGCAACACTATCTTCTCCAACGACTAATACGGACACATCAATAGACGGTAAGTCGCCAGAATGCTCCACCGCTGCTGCGGTGCACGCACCTGAGAGCCCCAACTCTGACATAAACCAGTCAGGTACCATGTCCGCGCCCGAGATTTCCGCCGAGGCCACGCGAGCTCTTTCCCCAATGTCAGAAAGCTCGCAAGGTACAGAAATGCGCCCCCAAGAATCAAGCTCGCCAATAATCTCTCCCACTACGGCTGACAACTCCAGCAGCACAAACGACGAGGCATGGCAACTCGTCACAAAAATTTTCAGACCACGCCCCACCCAAACGTGTGAACAGCCCCAAACCCAGGCGCTACCAATCGCCAACAGATACCAGGTGCTGACGCCCCGTGTACCTACTGCCCCTCAGCCAACGCCTGCAGTGAACACGGCGGGCAACACTCCGCCTGCAGCGGACGCCCCTCGCGCCTCGGCCCCGCGCCCTCGAGAATCGGTCGGGGAAATTGTAGTTGAACAGCCAATCGACGTCACCGCTCTCATGAGCGCCCTCCGCCCCCACCTCACAATGCCCCTGAGAGGCATCCCGTCACAGAATTTTGTCACCCTCAACCCAGGCTGTGTCAAAGATCACAGCAAAATCGTCTCAGAATTGACTCGCATGCAAGCCTTCTCGCAACATGCGCAGTTTTTCTTCCGCCGCGCCACCGAGGAGAGACGCCACCGCCTCGTCATCCGCGGCCTCCATGACAACGAAGATTTAAGTGCGATCAAATCCGATCTCTCCTCCCAAGGGGTCACGGTTCACCACGTCAGTGAGATGAAGCGCGCCTGCTATTCGGAAAATGGATCAAAATCTTTTATATCTTTAGGCCTTTATATCATTGAAATAAATCATAGAGAAATTCCCCTAACCAGGACGATTACAACAATCCTCAACCAGATCGTCCGTTGGAAGGAATACCGCGGCAGGGATCGGGTGCCCCACTGTAAGAGATGCCAGCTATGGGGCCACTCCCACAATGGGTGTCGCAGGAACGCAGTGTGCCTGTACTGCGCCGGCGCTCACTCTATCGAGAATTGCAACAGGCCGGAGAATCCGCGGTGTGCAAACTGCGGCTCCAACCACGTGGCGAGCTTCCACGAGTGCCCCGCCCTGCTAAGCTACAAGGAAGCGAGAGCGCGTCAACTTGGCGGAGCGCGCCAGACGCGAGCGGCCGCACAACTGGCAACGAGATTAAATTCTCTTGCGCCCTCTCGCGTAGCAGCAGTTGGCCAGCCGGTCGGACGCTCTCCGGACGTCCGATCTGAGGAACACTTTCCTGCTCTCACAGGATTGGCTGCCGACACCCCCACCACTGCTGGTTCCGGATTCGCCGATGCGGCAGCTGGGCGACCAATCACCGCTCAGGCACCCTCCACGCCTCTCTCGCTCTCTGGCCTCGGCGAATTGGGCGAGTTACTGCATCTTCTGCAGGGAGTAGATCTGCGAGCCCTCATCACTCTCGCTAAAGATGCAATTGCAATTCTTAAAGGTCCAGGGAACTTGTTATCTAAAGCAATTGCCATTATCCCCCTCCTCTCTACAGCGTTTCCATGAACCACAATGAACAACATTTTCGAACTCATCTCTTCAAAATTGTTTCATGGAACGCAAACGGGGGCCTGAATAAAAAGAAACCCGAAATTATTCAATTTATTAAAGACTATTCCCCCGACGTATTCCTCATTCATGAAACCCACCTGTCACCAAGCGATAACTTCACTCTTCCAAATTTTCACATTTACAGGCAAAATCGTTCAGGCCCCCATCGCAGCGGTGGCACATTAACTGCAGTAAGACGTACTATCCCTCATACGCCCCTGGTAAATCCGCCTCTCGCCGCTTTAGAGGCAACATCGGTTGAAATCGGAATGCCGCACGGTGCAATCACTGTTGTATCCGGGTACAAGCGGCCTCAGATTCAACTCGAGGAAGCCGACCTCGACGCGCTGCTAACGCTAGGGCAAAATATCATTATAGCGGGTGACTTGAACGCCAAGCATACGGACTGGGGCTGCCGTGTGCGGAACTCGGCGGGAGAGCGCCTGCTTCCGTATTTAAATAGAAGCGATCGGCTCGTCATTTCCCCTCCTTCTTCCATCACCCACCTACGCACCGACATGTTCACCAGACAGATTAAAGGCGACATTCTCGACATTGTATTACATTCTCCAGCCATCCAAATCACAACTCCAAAGCCCCTTCACGACCTGACTTCGGACCACCTCCCTATCCTCTTCGCCTTCCATAGAGACCAATTTCCGTCACCCACTCCGACAAAAACAAACTACGAAACAAACTGGACAAATTTCAAGACTACACTTAACAGCAAACTACTACGTAACCCAGACCTAGACAATCCGACTAATATAGACAGAGCAATCAATCACCTAAATTACCAAATCCTAACCGCCTTTAATGAAAATTCTAAAAGACGCGAACCTCACCATCCCGCATCCCAAACACCCGTCGAGCTGATTCGCCTTATACAGGAACGTCGTAAAGCCCAGCGAGCTTACCAAAGATCTCACGACCCCGATGCGAAGGCAGCGTACCAGACTATTCGGCGGAAAACCTTCAGGCTTCTGCGGGAGCACAGGAACGCGAAGTGGGAAAAGTACGTCGAAAACAGCCAAATAAACAACGCTAGCGACCTGTGGAAATTGCAACGGGTGCTACGCAACCCACAGCCTGCCACCACAGCGCTCAATCGCCCAAACAATCTTCCACCCACCTACGATCCGGCAGTCAAATCAGAAATTTTCGCCACCCTACTTGAAGAGCCCTTCACGCAACCCCCCATCTCATTTAATCTTCCTGCCACCGCCGCCGAAATCCCCATCTCGCCCACGCCCCTAGCAGATATACCGCCTGACTGGAAAATCGAAACGGATGAAGTGAGCGACCTACTGTCAAACATCAACACAAATCGATCAGGCGGACCCGACAAGCTTTCTGCAGCAATGCTGAAGCAACTTCCTCTCAGGGCCGCCACTCTTCTTGCCTCGATTTTCTCTGCTTGCATTTCTGTGCAATATTTCCCCACTGTGTGGAAATCGGCGACCGTGACGCTTATTCATAAACCGGGAAAGAACTTACGTTTCCCGGAAAATTACAGGCCCATTTCTCTCTTGCCCATCTTAGGGAAATTACTCGAACGCCTTATTCTTAATAGAATTAGGACCGTTCTCGAGAATAGGGGCATCATCCGGGAATCTCAATTCGGCTTCCGGAAAAATCGCTCTTCTGCACTCCAAGCCCTTCGTTTCACCTTCTGCGTGTCTTCTTCAATAGCACGCCGCTGCTCTATCCCTGCCTTATTCTTCGATTATTCCTTCGCCTTTGACACCGTCCATCACCCCCTACTTATTCACAAACTCCGCCCCTATGTTCCTCCCTTCATTCTTAACCTCATCAGCTATCTAACCTCTCGAAATTTCTCCGTCCGCTACCAAAATTTCTCATCTTCAACCCGCCCCATCCTTGCCGGCGTCCCTCAGGGCGCCGTGCTTTCACCCTTCCTCTTCTAATTGGTTCTCAACGACGCCCCCATCACCGGAGTGCATGATTTCATATATGCGGACAATATAGCGTTCACGGTCAAAGATAGCCGAATTAACATCGCGGTTAAGCGCCTACAACGTGCCGCAAACGCGCTCATTAAGTGGAGTGCGGAAAATGGCCTCACACTGAATGCGCAGAAATGTCAAGCCATAATTTTTTCTCACAAGCTCACACACAACACTCACTCTGTCGCTCCCATCCGCCTAAACGATCACACCATTCCGTGGCGGGACAACATCAAATACTTGGGAATTACTTTTGACCGCAGACTGACCTGGAAGACTCACACATCTAACGCACGAAACAACATGACTCGACAAATCTCTTCACTTCTTCCCCTTTTCAAGAGCCCCTAAGGAAAAATTAAAACTTCACTTGTACCTGGCATGCATTCGCAGCGCGGGCTTATACGCTTGCGAGTCATGGGCCACAGCTCCAGAAACATCACTAAATCATCTGTCACGAGCTGAAAATTACTTCATACGTCTAGCTTTTCACCCACCCCCCGGCTCTATCCTCGCTGATGAACCTACGACAAGAAATATTAAACCTATGACTTCTGCAATACACGAGCTCGCCACGGAAATAATCAATGACATTTTCACAAACATCGACACTCACCCTCTCTTCCAGCCCTTCTTACAATACTACACGAAGCCATCACGACACAAAAAGAAAAAACTGCCTTCAGACGTCATCTTTTTGAAACCACCCTGAAACACCGACACCAAATCAAATAAAATAAATTAATCCTACTTAAACACACAACACTCTACACATACAAACAGACACACAAGCCCTCAATCAATTTTACAACATCCCAATCTAAATACAATCTCACACAATTTCAGAGTGCACTAAAGAGCAAAGCGACGCCGAAAACTACCTTCAACTTCATATGACAATCTTAACTAACAACTACTAACAAATACTAACAAATACTAACAAACCAATCTTTATCCCACCAACAAATAACACACTAACAATCTTGTAAAATTGTATATTCTGTAAATATTAGGTCTTAAGAACAGTCAAAACACAGATAAGTTAGTAATTTTTCTGTTAAGTACAAATCAATCCATGTTAGTTCGTAAGGTAGATATAAGTTTCTGTATATTCTGTAAATTCTATAGGTCTTAAGTACAAATCCAATGTTAGTTACTAAGTTAGAAATAAGTTACAATTAAGTTAATCAATGTAATCTGTAAATACTAAAATAACACCACTGTAAAAATCGTAAATTTTAAATAAAGATATCGATCAGCGAGCACGAAAAGGGAATGACTCACTAGCCACTACAAACTTCAAAATCAATACTGGACAAGAAAACAGCAAAGTGCACAAAGCACACGAGAGTTTTCAACCAAGCTATATCTCATCCGCTAACCGATAGAGATATAAAAAATGTATTCACATTAAATAAAACACCCAGCGGTAGAGCTCCCCTAGGGGAGTAGACCGCAGAAGCTGTACAATACGACCTCGTGTGTGTGTGTGTGTGTCATTCTCTTCAAAATTGTTTCATGGAACGCAAACGGGGGCCTGAATAAAAAGAAACCAGAAATTATTCAATTTATTAAAGACTATTCCCCCGACGTATTCCTCATTCATGAAACCCACCTGTCACCAAGCGATAACTTCACTCTTCCAAATTTTCACATTTACAGGCAAAATCGTTCAGGCCCCCATCGCAGCGGTGGCACATTAACTGCAGTAAGACGTACTATCCCTCATACGCCCCTGGTAAATCCGCCTCTCGCCGCAATTGAGGCAACATCGGTTGAAATCGGAACACCGCACGGTGCAATCACTGTTGTATCCGGGTACAAGCGGCCTCAGATTCAACTCGAGGAAGCCGACCTCGACGCGCTGCTAACGCTAGGGCAAAATATCATTATAGCGGGTGACTTGAACGCCAAACATACGGACTGGGGCTGCCGTGTGCGGAACTCGGCGGGAGAGCGCCTGCTTCCGTATTTAAATAGAAGCGATCGGCTCGTCATTTCCCCTCCTTCTTCCATCACCCACCTACGCACCGACATGTTCACCAGACAGATTAAAGGCGACATTCTCGACATTGTATTACATTCTCCAGCCATCCAAATCACAACTCCAAAGCCCCTTCACGACCTGACTTCGGACCACCTCCCTATCCTCTTCGCCTTCCATAGAGACCAATTTCCGTCTCCCACTCCGACAAAAACAAACTACGAAACAAACTGGACAAATTTCAAGACTACACTTAACAGCAAACTACTACGTAACCCAGACCTAGACAATCCGACTAATATAGACAGAGCAATCAATCACCTAAATTACCAAATCCTAACCGCCTTTAATGAAAATTCTAAAAGACGCGAACCTCACCATCCCGCATCCCAAACACCCGTCGAGCTGATTCGCCTTATACAGGAACGCCGTAAAGCCCTGCGAGCTTACCAAAGATCTCACGACCCCGACGCGAAGGCAGCGTACCAGACTATTCGGCGGAAAACCTCCAGGCTTCTGCGGGAGCACAGGAACGCGACGTGGGAAAAGTACGTCGAAAACAGCCAAATAAACAACGCTAGCGACCTGTGGAAATTGCAACGGGTGCTACGCAACCCACAGCCTGCCACCACAGCGCTCAATCGCCCAAACAATCTTCCACCCACCTACGATCCGGCAGTCAAATCAGAAATTTTCGCCACCCTACTTGAAGAGCCCTTCACGCAACCCCCCGTCTCATTTAATCTTCCTGCCACCGCCGCCGAAATCCCCATCTCGCCCACGCCCCTAGCAGATATACCGCCTGACTGGAAAATCGAAACGGATGAAGTGAGCGACCTACTGTCAAACATCAACACAAATCGATCAGGCGGACCCGACAAGCTTTCTGCAGCAATGCTGAAGCAACTTCCTCTCAGGGCCGCCACTCTTCTTGCCTCGATTTTCTCTGCTTGCATTTCTGTGCAATATTTCCCCACTGTGTGGAAATCGGCGACCGTGACGCTTCTTCCAAAACCGGGAAAGAACTTACGTTTCCCGGAAAATTACAGGCCCATTTCTCTCTTGCCCATCTTAGGGAAATTACTCGAACGCCTTATTCTTAATAGAATTAGGACCGTTCTCGAGAATAGGGGCATCATCCGGGAATCTCAATTCGGCTTCCGGAAAAATCGCTCTTCTGCACTCCAAGCCCTTCGTTTCACCTTCTGCGTGTGTTCTTCAATAGCACGCCGCTGCTCTATCCCTGCCTTATTCTTCGATTATTCCTTCGCCTTTGACACCGTCCATCACCCCCTACTTATTCACAAACTCCGCCCCTATGTTCCTCCCTTCATTCTTAACCTCATCAGCTATCTAACCTCTCGAAATTTCTCCGTCCGCTACCAAAATTTCTCATCTTCAACCCGCCCCATCCTTGCCGGCGTCCCTCAGGGCGCCGTGCTTTCACCCTTCCTCTTCTCCTTGTTTCTTAACGACGCCCCCATCACCGGAGTGCATGATTTCATATATGCGGACAATATAGCGTTCACGGTCAAAGATAGCCGAATTAACATCGCGGTTAAGCGCCTACAACGTGCCGCAAACGCGCTCATTAAGTGGAGTGCGGAAAATGGCCTCACACTGAATGCGCAGAAATGTCAAGCCATAATTTTTTCTCACAAGCTCACACACAACACTCACTCTGTCGCTCCCATCCGCCTAAACGATCACACCATTCCGTGGCGGGACAACATCAAATACTTGGGAATTACTTTTGACCGCAGACTGACCTGGAAGACTCACATATCTAACGCACGAAACATCATGACTCGACGAATCTCTTCACTTCTTCCCCTTTTCAAGAGCCGAGCCCTTAAAGAAAAATTAAAACTCCACTTGTATCTGGCATGCATACGCAGCGCGGGCTTACAGCTGCTGCAGAGGTCGGCAACCCTGCCGATACGAGCTGTTCTACGAGCATCGAAGGTATTCAATCGGGGCCCCGAAGGTATGATAAATGCATATCACACCCAATCTTGGTACCAAGGCAGAGTGTATAAATGTTGTCAGATCATGTAATTAACAAATTTGATTTACAAATAAATCTTGTTCATGATTGTATGTCTATTTCCGATTAACTTTCCCAATATTATACCAACTTATCCAGGGACCCATTCACGGAAAAGATACCCTCCTTTAGTGTTATATTGCAGTGAAATACCCGGCATCACCAGGTACGTCACAGCTGGCGCCCGAACAAGTCTGGAAAGCGTGTAATTAAGAAATGTGGCCTTAGGAAAGTTGGTAAAATATTGGAAGGTACTGTGCATGTATTTGATGTAAAGTAATGCAGATTAAAGATTATAGGCAGACAATGTAAAGTTTATCATTATAGGGAACAAAAAGTAACAGTACATGTATTAACAAAGCATGCATAAGTCAAGTAAGCATAATGAATATTTGATAATTACAGAAATTTTGTTGTGCAATTAATTGTGGGCAGATATAGGAAATTATTTGAGAGTAACCAGTATAAAGTTACTACTACAGTTACTGGGTTTATGAAAGCCACACATGCACATATTGTAAATGATATGATGTAATATAATTCCAAATTTGGTAAGACATGTTAATAATGTTTGAATTGCTTGGTAGTTTTTAATAACATGGAAATTAAAGAATTGGGAAGCAGTAATAATTCTTGTGGAAATATTTGGGTTAATATTATTGTATAAATTGTGCACATTACTTGCTGGGAATGTTTATTCAGCAGCGCATGGTCCATTGGTAATGGTAAAGTTTATGGAATTTAGTGGAAAGGATACTAGGTCGGGAAGTGTATAGCAGTATTGTGAACGGATATTTTTAATATTCATACAGTACTATTGAGGGAAATTTATGGAGAAGATATGACATGTAATTGTGAGTGATTATTGTGCACATAATATAGCAATAAGTGTATTGAGAAGTAATTCTAAATTAATAGTGGATTTATTAAAATTTGAGAGTATTGTTGTAACAATGTTAATAAGTTTGTCAGCGGCATATATGTAGTCAAGGGGCAATAATATTACTGATTGTAGAGAATATGTTTATTGTGTTCTTGTGTTGAGTGAGGGTGTGTTCATCATTAATCTGCATCTGAAACATTAGTGCATTACAACAGTTACGTGTAGTATACAGTGCTGGGATGGACATAGTAAATTCATTGGATAACTGTTGTATCGTTCGTTGTTAGGTGAGGCAAAAGGAAAATTTGTGCGAGTATTTTAGTGAAGTGAGGATCGAACGGATAGCTCAAAGTAACAGAATGGAGGCGCAAAATGTAGTGCTGGACCGGGAGGAGAAGGTGGATGAAGTAAGGGAGATAGATGTAGGAATCGATAATAGCATGTCATCGGAAAGCAGGGATAGTGGAATTGGAAGCAGGTTGGACGATACGTCAGGGGACAGTTTCAATAAAGAGGTAGAAATCACGTCAACGCCGATGAACCAAGCAGCAGGAAATCCAAATCGGGGGGGTGGAGAAGATATTAATTTAGGCGTTATGCAGATGATGATGAAGATGTTCGAACAACTGAATGGGAAATTAGATGAACAGAATGGGAAGATATTGGAAGGACAGAATGAACAGAAAATATTCACAGAGGAGCAGAACAGGAAGTTGGCTGAAGAACTGAATAGGAAAGTAGAGGAACAGAATAGGAAGTTAGCTGAAGAATTGAATGGGAGATTAGACGAACAGGATAGGAAATTCGAGGAACGGATCAGCAAATTACAAGAGGAATTAAGTGGGAGAATAGGACGCGCCGAAGAACAAATTGAGTCAACGAAGAATGAGATGACCAAAATTGCGGAGCGGGTAGAAAGTCATGAGCAATGGACTGCCGAAGAATTAGGGAAACAGAAAAAGGAGTTAGAATCCCAAGTAATTAGTCTGGGGGGAGAATTAGAGAATAAGTTATACCAGCAATTAGATGCTAAAACCGCTAAGCAGGACGAGAAAATTGAAAGGATGCAGTTGGTAGTCAAGGAAGAAATGCAGGAGAATAAGCGGGAATGCGAAGAGAAGGTTGTGTCACTACGAACAGAGATCGAACAAATGAAAGAATGCAAGGCATCCCCAATTGCAGCAAGCGGGACGGTACCATTCACCCCTCCAAGATCACTAAAATTTTCAGGAGACGGCAAAGAAAATCCGTGCATATTCATGAGGGCGGCAGAACGACATTTAGCTGTCATCAATACCTCGGAAAGGTGTAAGATACAATTGTTATATTTAATGCTGGAAGGGAACGCAAGGACATGGGCCGATACATTTGATGAGTTTCCCGAATCAGTGAAGGTATTTAAAGATCGGTTCTTTGAGCGGTACTGGAATGAGGAGATTCAAATTAATTTTAAAATCAGCTTGATGAATAATTACTATAACCAGTCAATGGGAAGCTTGCGGGAATACGCAACAAGGCGTATCATGGAATACCAAACGTTATCCCCACCGATGAGCGATCAAGAAATTATATGTGTACTAACGAGACAATTCCCAATCACGGTGCAGAATCTATTACGTAGTGTGCAGCACACTAACTTGGAGAGATTCCAGAATGTGTTAGGAGGGTACGACTTAACTTTTGCAGGCGCACCAAAAAACAGGAATGAGGGGAACATTAATATGATAAGAACAGAACGGAATCAGGGGCAAGGGAGTGACAGGAGCACTAATTACCAGGGAAATCAACGCGGAAGAGGGGGAGATGGATGGAGACCAGAGCCGAGGAACCAGAGACCGGCCTGGAGCGGACCCAACCCAAACCGCACGGAGTCAAGAGGCGGGGGCGGAAGCGCATCTGACCAACCAGCACAGCCTAGCACAAGTAGAGAACAAGAGCACTATTTAAACCAATAAAGTCCGTGGTGAAAGGTGGCCCCATTACGGACGCGGAAATTGTGAAAGTTAACGTGGTCTCCATAAATACTATACAGCCAGTAACCTACGATGCCCAACCGTGGCAGAGAAGTAAGAACTCAGCGATCAGAATCAGGAAATGTCCCACGATTACGATGGAATGTGAGGGAGTAGTTAAAGAAGCATTAGTAGACACAGGGTGCACGACTACAGTAGTGTCGGAGGAAATGTACGAGGAATTAAAAGCAAAAGGAAAAGAAATAATGTGTTTGCCTATGAATAGGGCGTATGTGATTGGAGCTACTCAGAAGAAGTCAAGCCCCATCACAAAGCAAATAATGTTTCGAGCCATGATTGGCGACCAAGTATAAGAGATAGTGGCCCTGGTAGTCAAAAAGTTATTACACCCGGTAATCATAGGGACGGATTTTCTGGTCGATCACAGAGCAATTATTGATCTAGAACGGCAAGTGGTGGAGCTGGGGAGCCAGGCGATAGGATTCGACTTGGGGATAGACGAAGGATACGAAGTATGCACGGGCGCAGTGGACGAAGAATCATTAGAAGAACAGCTGAGACAGCAGACGGAGAAGATAGAGATATTAAATACGCGTCACAAGGAGCAACTGTTGCAGCTGTTGATGGAGAATAAAGAAGTATTCCAGAAGAATCGCGCCCTAATAAAGAAACTGAAGGAACTCGACAGAGTTCTTGCTTCAAAAGAAATATCAGTGGCTCAACTTGCTGAGATTTCTGATCAGATTTTGAATTTGAAGAAGGAAATTGATAGCACTGTGAAAGATTTGGAGTTACAAGTTCCATTTCTTCAGAAGGAGAAAGAACTAGTGCGCTCTCTTCAGGATATTCAAAATTCAACTAATGCTTCACAAGAAAGGACTATGAAAGAAGTGAATGCCCCTCCCGCAAAAAAAAGATTGTATATTTATGATCTGGAGGACTCCATGAAGGAGGAAGATGAAGATGAAGATGACAATACTGAGGAGGATCCTGATTGGCAGGAAACTCCAGTTTTAAAAACAATAAGAAGCAAGAAAACCAAATGTAGGTGCAAAAAAGGTTGTTCAAAAAATAGGTGCGGCTGCTATAAACGTAATAGGCATTGTTCAAGTGCCTGTATATGCAGGGCTGCTTTCGTGACAGAGGACACAATGAAAATGTTCCTGACAATTTTAAAAAACCAAGAGGATTATCATTTTCTTCAGAAGATGACTAGTTTTAAAAACTATTAGTGGAGTGCTAGTGTGAAATAGTGTACATTTTAATTTTATTGTAAATATTGTAATGGTGGATGTTCATGAGCAATGTATTGAAACACAGAATGTGTTTCCTTACACTAATTAAAACATTAGTGTAAGTAATCAATAGATATTTTGGACTGCGCGGTACATACGCCAAGCGCTGCGAACTCCGACGGGAGCTAGCAACGGTCGCTACCGCCACCGGTGCCACCGCCGGGAGGCCAGCGTGAGAATGTCGGTTACAAACTGGGCAGCGAGCACGTGGGGGAAGTCGTTAGGAGAATTGCGAAGAGGACAGACGTTAGCGGAGCGGCGGAGTGTTCGGACGTGTGGCGAAAAGCTCGCCGTTAGCGCATGGACAAAGGGAACATGCGATGTGTTCATAAAGTAATAGTAATTGTGAAGCAGTGAATACGTGAAGTAGATCATGAGAGTATCATTAGAATAAAAGATTCGCGTTGATAGAACAATCGATCACGCTTGTATTAATTAGTGTAGTGAAAACCTTACCGAAATTGTGTGGTACGGAACTGGGACCAGCACGCGTGATAGGCGCGGGTTGAATAATTAAACCCATCGACGGAAGGTGATTCGAGAGAGGTGCAACGCCGTGGTATCAAGATCCGAGTCGGGGAGGAGTCGCAAGGTCACCAGCCCAGGACGACCGCCACGCCATCAGCCGCCGACGGCCCACAGCTGCTGCAGAGGTCGGCAACCCTGCCGATACGAGCTGTTCTACGAGCATCGAAGGTATTCAATCGGGGCCCCGAAGGTATGATAAATGCATATCACACCCAATCTTGGTACCAAGGCAGAGTGTATAAATGTTGTCAGATCATGTAATTAACAAATTTGATTTACAAATAAATCTTGTTCATGATTGTATGTCTATTTCCGATTAACTTTCCCAATATTATACCAACTTATCCAGGGACCCATTCACGGAAAAGATACCCTCCTTTAGTGTTATATTGCAGTGAAATACCCGGCACCACCAGGTACGTCACAGTATATAGAAGAATTTTCTTAACGATGGGATGATTAGCCAGCTAGTGCTGGCAACACAACTGACGATTCTATGGTCGTTGTGTCCTTGGACTTTATAGACTCTCCTTCCTCCATTCGTTCGTCTGCAGTTAGCTAACTTGTAAACAGATACGACGATCCGTGTTGTGATGTCCTCGTTCGACGAAAATATAGTGCGCCACGGGAAATAATTGAAATTAGGAAGTGTAGAGCTTTGTGCTGTCATGTAAAAATTCTTTTTTTTTTATAAAAATTACATTGAATTTAGTTTTCATGTGATAAGTATTATGTTCGTTTTAAAATCGAGTCTTGAATGTGAGATGCGTACTCGTGACGTTGCACGGTTTCCGGCATCTGTGCTGTGTCGACTGGCGACCTGTGTTTGAGAGCTTTTCGTGATATTTCGTGCTTTCTTGTACAATTGTACACGATTGTGAACAGTGAGAAGCCAGAGTGGGCGCAAAGTGCATCCTCCTTGTTCACGCCAGCGACAAGAAGATATTATATCCGTTTCGAGGAAATTAGAAGAAATGCAACAAGGAAGACAAAGCAGGATCTGTTCTTATGCTCACAGCAGAACTGCCGAATCTGAGCAAAAATACAGTTTTAAAGTAAGCTGCAGATCTATAATATGTGTGTACTTTATTAAGCACTTTTCACATAATTGATATTTATATTTGTACAACTTTTTTTGTTAGGTTATGCTACCAAGACTTGGCAAGACTCGAGTATTTTCAGCTGTGTGAGAAAGAATCTGAGTGAAGAACAACGTTATATAGTTTTACAATAACCACCTCGCACATGCAGAGTGTCACTGGTCTAAGGCTCTCGTTTTTAGTTCTCGAAAACAGAAAATAGGTGTTGTATTTTCACGAGAACAGTTCTTTTTTTGTTTTCGATCAGAAGTGGAGAAAAGGAGAATGGATTTGACAATAAAAAGAATTACTTTCTCTGACAAGTCCCTCCAAAAAAGGTAAAATATGACCCGTGTAAAGCAAACTTCATAAGCATCAGAGCAGAGCAGAAGAAAAAGACATCGTAATATTGCAACAGAAATTAAAAAGATGTCAGGTCCCATACTTCCCCAGTATCGAATGAAAACTTACTACTGAGGAACGGGATGGCGTTGTAAAATGACTAACAATGTAAAGCATTGGATAGATCTCTATTAAATGAAAATCACATTTTTGGAAGTAAGATTCCATCACATATTCCTGAAACACACTTTTAATTTTGCAAATTTCCAATAATTTTTAACCAGTTAGCCATTGTATGACAAACTCAAGAACTAATATATTTAAAATGTTTAAGAACACGTATCAATTCATTTGTTTGAAATATTTAAGTATAATATTTCAATATGCATTTTTTGCAAGTTCAATTCTCCATACAATTTCTTATCAACACATTGAGTTCAAATATTTATAAATTGTGGTCTCACCTTAAACTTCTGCTAAAAACTCATCTCTCGATCTACGCGAATATCATATTTCTCATCCTTCATACGAAGAACCATGCACCATGACTGATCAACTCAAAGAGAATTAAGAAAATAAAATGTTAAAGGACACGTATTAATTAATTTGTTTCAAATATTCAGTATAATATTTCAATAGGTATTTGTTGCAAGTTCATTTCTCCCTACAATTCGCAATCAACACATTCAGTTCAAATCTTTCTAAGTTATGGTATCACCTTATACTTCTGCTAAAAACAAAGCATCTCTCGATCCAGGCGAATACCTCATTTCTCAACCTTCATCTGAAGAACCATGCACCAAGACGGATCGAATCGAAGAGAATAAAGCGCCATTTTTATTTCGGAGGGCGTGATTCAGCCCCAGTCGCCGAATGCCATTTTGGGCAGCTGCGCGGCCGCGCGGCGAAATGTGTCGCGGCGAGTGCCGCCGGATCAAATTAGCTTCCGTATTTTTAGCGCCTCATTCTTCACGTGGCGAGCAACGGAGATGGAGCACCCGTTGAATAACTCGCTGTTACCGAAAGCTTCTTGGGCACCTCGTTCGGTCCAGCTAAAGCACGTGGAGTTTTTTTTTTTTTCGTTTATGCACCCGGATGCGCGTCAATGTTATTTAACACGTTCACTGCGACGATGACGTTTACTTGTGCTGCACCAGCAGTCCAGATTCGAAAGCTTAAAAATAACAATTCAAGTAACAGACAATAATATTCACGAAAATATACGTTTTCAATTAAAAACTATATTTTTTTAAATAATGAAAACGTTCTACATAAATTTTTGTGACATAAAAGTGCCTTGATTTCAGTTTTGGTAAACGTGTTTCAAATCGACTGCAACATGGGAATTACATGGCTCCTCTCAAGGAAAATCGTTTTGCATCCTTTAGTGTTTCTGGTCAGAAAATTTGCTCATCTGTTTAAGTGTGGTTAAATAACACAAAAGACTAAAATGATATGAAAATCAGAAATATCCGGTTGTCTTGTAAATAATCTAAAATTGTATGGAAAAATAATTTACACTAATAAGGTGTCACAGGATTTAGGAAAAAATTAGAACATTTTGGTCGAATATTCTTCCATAATTACCAGATTATTTTAATTCCACTTTTTGTATGTATATGTATTTTGAATGCTCAAGAGCTGAATGTTGTTTACAGCAAACACTTGAATATTTTACGAACCTCCTTAAGGCATATACAAACTCGACAATATCATTTCGACATAATATTATAAATGTATAGCGTAGTATTGGATCATTATTCCAAAGTGAATCATTATTCCTCAAAGATATGAAAACAAATTAGTAAAAAAATTCTAAACTTAATAGACTATCACCTAACAGCTTCGACGCAGTGTAAGAAATGTATTCTTTATTTAACTAGTGTACTTATGATTTTTCTGCTATCAGTCATCTCTCCTAGAAATTCCATTAAAGATTATCATACAATCTTTAGACATTACTACATCTTCTAAAGAGAACGCAGTAACACGCCACATCGAAGTAATATCGATAATAAACCATTGTACTTAGGGTGTTTAAATGATTCAAATGACTGCCGTGTTCTCAAATGCCGTAGAAACCAATCGTGCTTGATGGCATAACGAAAAAGAAACGGATGAAGTTACTGAAACAGCTTAGAATTCACGAATCAATACCAGGTCGTGAAGTACCCGGATGTATACATTTCTACCGCGGTAATTAAATCAGAAGTACTCTGGTATGTTCTTCATCTGGAGTATTTTTAGACGTGCACTCTTCAGTTGATGGATCATGAAACCATACTTAAGCCCCAAGCCCACATACTGCACTGCAAACTTCTGTGTGACACAACACAAGGGTTTGAGAAAGAGAGACTATTTTTGGAAAGTCTGCTCAGACGAGTGACAAAATATTGATTATTATAATCTTTCGTAATCGTTGGTGTATATTATTAATTACTAACTGCCAATTGGATGAACTTTGAAAATGAGAGTAGCAAAGAAATCTGTGAATGGAAGTGAAAAAACCTAAAGTTCATATTCAAAGCCATTGAAAAAGTACGTTTTATTTTCAAATCACTTCGCAGGGCCCAAAAAAAGTTTTAAACTGGTATTCCGTGATATTTGCATAATATATTCTGACAATGTCTAGGATTACCCATCTCATTCTGCCATTCCGAACAATTACGTTCTTTGACACAAAATACACAATTTTTCTGGTATTCTAACATGGTATTCGGGCTACTAAAATACTAAATGATTAAAATATTACGCGAATTTTATACACAGTAATAAAATCCCAATATTTCCCACTTTCTTTCATGATAGTTGACCTCACTGCAATTTCCCTCGGTTGCAATGTTAGGTTGCAAGAGAGGCTAGTGAAACAAACATTATGTTCTACTATCGGCGATGTCGTGTAGTTGTAAATCCAAGAGGTGTATTGGCTACGAAGCGAATAACCTGCAAATCGGGAATTCAACTTCACTACTATATATGGCAAAATCAAACTCGATTTACAGATGTGTTAATTGACACGATTAATATGCAGTCGGTTTCAGTAGCTTAAGTAGTTACGAAATAACAGAATATTTTCGAGAAGAGATATGACAATATGATTGTTATATTTCTGTAGTGGGGATTGAAAATATTTTCCAAATTCATTTTTTCATTACATACTTTTATGCTAAATAAATTTCCGAATCGGTACTCTTAGAGCTTTTCAAAATCCAGTAATGAATCATGCTGATAATTGTTGATGGTTTTACGGTTTTGCTATAGGGGACAGGATGCGTGTTTACGAAGCGTTAAGCAAGATGGAATTTTATTATTCATTAATTACCATACGTTTATCGTCAGTAAAGAAATCCAAAAATTATGTATTTATTCAGTCACAAAAGCAAGAGGAAATCATAAACACCATTGAAATGAATGTTTAAAAAAATGATAATAAATAATGTAGGATTATAAGATTAACTCGTCTGAATTACTTTGAGAAAATGACGAGGCTTTGATGAAAATAATAAGTAGTACAAACACAATAATTATTTTTTACGATGAAATGAACATTGAACATTCCTATAAATATAAAACAAAACACCATTATATCTGTCGAGCAAACGCTTTTGGATGACTAGTCAACTGATGATAAACTTGTGGATAAAGTGGTAAAAGTTTGTTGGCAATACTTTCAAGCATTACAGAATACATGAAATATTTATATTAAACATAATTGTAATAAATAAAATATTTTAGTTTCATTTCAATGTATGCTTCAATTATTTTTGTGAATTTTAGTTGTTTTTAATTTTGGAATTTAATTATCAATTGCAACTGTTCATAAGGACATAATTGTTATTTAAGAGAAGAGTAATTATTGTTGAATTATATTTTGGAGTAGCGAAGGTCTCGTCACGGGGCTGGTAGGCCCAGCAAAATAGAATCACTTTCACCACGTGTGTCATACCCTACTTTTTAGACAGCCATACTGACTTTCATTTAACTTCAAATATACAAATTATTTAAAAGTGTACTAAGTTATGTTAAGGATAGTCGAAAGGTTAGATTACCCGGTCAGAAGAAAATCTGTATACGTAAGCTTCCGCGGCTTGAATCCATGAATTCTCGGTTATCCGGGAGACGCCGCGTCGTTGGCTGGGGTGCCGACGTTTCGCCTGACATATCGCAGGCTTCCTCAGGGCAGTGAGGGGCAGGGCAGAAGAAAATCTTTCATTTTCTTTGTTGCAGACACAGTTCTGCCTGTACATTTTTTTAAATCATTTGACATTTAGCTCTGACCTGTGACCATCTACAAAATATAGTGTATGGAATCAATTGCATCCTGCCAATCCGGGTGGCCGATAAGAAGCTAAAGCACAGCCTCCTAGTTCCGTGGCTGCCCCGAAGCGCCCTCTTTCGTCTCTTGAACGCGGCCTCTGCCTGCGCCGCACCTGTTCGGTATGCGCGCCAGCGTCCTCCCCCCTCCCCCGCCCTCAGCCCGCCATCAACCTCGTCCCGCTGCGCATTCATTTCGCGCGGTCGCGTCGAAAACCCGGCGGCCGCCAGGGGCGCACGCGTCGCTCTCGGCGAGCGAAGGGGCGAACGCACGACGTGCGGCAGGCACTGGCCACGACCTACGCCATGCGCGTCGGCTCACGAATCGATTGAGGAATGCAAAATGCAAAGAAGTGCCATGCACATATTGATAGATAAATTGTATTCACGCACTTAAACACATCGCCTGAAAATAAGTTTTAGTACTTGTGTGTGACGTTCACAAATATTTAACTCCTATCTTTTTTCAGTCCAGTTATTACAGGGCCGCAAAAATACTTGATAGACATGCTTACCGTAAACGTAAAATGGCATTCACTGTATTATTATGGTCCATGAAAACTAGTGATAAAAGTGACGTTGCTGCCTTGGGAAAGTCTTGAGAGATATTTTGTCTGCATTTCCAATAACTATTGAGTTGTCTCCGAATGCATTTAGCGCCGAATGTATAATTCATCTTTGAAGATAGATCGAATTGCCTTGCCTGAAAGTAGTATTGCAAGGACGTGCATTTTTTCTTTCAAGGAAGTCTACGAATATGTAACATTTAGAGAACAAATATGGGTATTGAATCCGCAATTCAAAGGTAACCGTACTAAATGAAAGACGTTTGGTGTAACCTTATAACGTTTGGTGATATATTTCATGAACATCATCTCGCAAGTAAGAAGAATGTCTGACATTGCGTACCCTTAAGTTTTATGACTACAATTACCATTTTAAACTTTCAATTGTTCTGTAAAATGCTCAAGCTTTGACTGGTCTTTTCAATTAATCCAGGAAATACTGACTTATATTTTCAAAATGAAAGTATGATTAAATACGATATTTAAAATATTCCGCAAAACAACTGTGTTTCCTGATATATCACCGTACATTATCTGTCATAAATATGCATCCAGAGAATGAAGTATTAAACGAACATTTTCCAGTAAAATAGAAATGTATAAATGCATATCCTCCATATTCCATAGGGTAGCCCCCGGTGACTTGTTGGTTAGCGTGCTCGCATTCGAGGAATCGATTCCCGGTCAGGGCAAAAATTATTTGCGCGCTTTCCTTGCAATGTCCCAGTATCTGTCGCTGAGTGTTCATGATACAGCTTACTTGTCAGGTTTAGAATACCAGAATACAGCCTAGAGATGGCTGTGTGTTAACCACACGTGCGCCTTAAACCCACGGCCGCAAGACCGGGAGTCTGCTGGTATGCCTTGCCTCGTAAAGAGCTGTTGTGCCAAAGTACATACATATATTATACATACATGCATACATGTGTATTTATCCCATGGGGCCGGCAGCTAAACGCCTCTCACCTACTGTCCTCCATTGCGTCTGCACCTGCATTGCCCCGCCGCCAGCCCGTCCCCGCCCCTCTCGGCGTTTCATCCGCGCATCAGCATGCTGCCCGCGGGCACTCCAGCGCCCACCTGTCACTCGGCGACGCCATTTTCCCCCTCCCTTCCCCTCTCCCTCCACCCCTTTCCCTCTCGCAACGACTACTGCAGAGGCCGCTCGCCGGCAGACCGACGCATGTGGCTCATCAATGGGATTATTATTTTCCATTTACGCGTCCGCGCGCACAGAGAAAAAAACGACGTCGGAAAAGTCGTAGGCCGATCTGGACGGCCGAGGTGGCAAAGAGCGTGTGCCTACTCAGCGCTTCGGTGCGATGGGTCGCGGGTTCGGGTTCCCCCTTGGGTGAGGTTTTTTGCCCCTTGTCCCTCGTGTATGTGGTGTCGCGGAGGGCCTCGCGTTGAATTGAATCGAATTTATGCCTTATTTTACGTGGCGAGACTCGAGCCGTCAGGCCCGCTCTTCCGCCTGACCACGCAAATTTCGCTACGCTCCTTTCATCAACTAGCGGGGAAAGGAGGTATTTCTTGGGCGACGAACAGGCGATTTGAATTTAGCTCAGAGGCGTCATTTAGGCTTGAGGATCTTTTACATGCAAGTAAATCTACTAACATGGAACAGCCAACTTTACTTCCCCTCCGAAAGAAAGGCATATGAAGGATTTCTGCGCCTTTAAAAATCCACGGCTTCGATCGCGTTCTGCCGACCACAGATCGCTTGAGCTCGCGAAGGAGTTGATGTCTAGTGTATGGTTGGATATGCATTCGATCGGGACGTAACGGGTAACTGGCTGTCGACTGGAAAGAGCCCTAGGAGAAACATACATATATACAAATAAACACGTTTGTTATTGCCCTTTCGGTGACCATTTTCCGCGTCTGTTACTCTTCCAGCCTCTTCACAGAATTACTACAAGTAGTAGGTTAAACACAACTTATGGCAGACTTAAGGTGCAATTCCAATTTCCATTTTGCTTGTACCAAAATATGCGAAAATAAAATTACAGAAGTATTTTAGTAACTAGATACTTCGCACTCGTAGTTAAAACGTTGAGAATGTTATTCATCAAAAATATACGTTATATCTACGAATTAAAAACTGATCTGCTTTATATTACAGCGTTCCCCGACGCGTTTCGTACTTTGTCGTCAACATGCCATGTGGGAGACGGAATTACAAAATGAATGCAGCAACGACTGCGTTAGCGGAGGCAGGCAGACAGGCGTGGCCTATCAATGGAATGATTATTTTCCATTTTTACATCGACGCGTTCAAAGCCACCCTCACCCACATCCTCCCCCCAAAAAATCAACAGCATAACCTTGAATCCGGTAACTCTCGGGTAGCGAGATTGCGCATTCGCCGACCTTTATCAGCACCCCTAATCAAAACAGGAAAGTACTAGTGAAAGCTACTGGGTGGCAGGCTATGGTGTGACCATTGACGACATATTGCAAGTGATACATATGCAAGCAAATATAACTTGTGTTCTAACGTGCAACCAGACATTCTGTCGCCGTAATTTAAACTAAAATTGTTCACTAAACTTTCTTGTTATTATTCTACGGAAGACCTGAACGATCTAAAATATAATCAAAGAGTTGCTTTCAAAGTAAAGAATCTCCATGAAACACAATTTTCCAAGATAGGAAAGTTTCAGTCAGCCTTGTAATTCAAAATGATTTTCAAGAGTGGTCGTACATTGTTTAACATAGAAGAAACATAATTTTAGCACAATATTTCACTGTATAATAGAGAAACGTCTTAGGACTATATTGACACGTAAAACAAAAAATCAAACAAAAATATATACAAAACTTTGGAAATCAACTCTTCGATTACTGACATAGTCACCCTCTCTAAAACTCCATCGCCAAAGCACCGCTTGGGAAACTGTGTCGGCAAAAGCAGCCTGTCGATAGACAGACACGGCGACTCATCAATGGAATAATTATTTTCCGTATTCGCGTCGGCGCTAACGCTCGACGCACACTAAAAAAGGCGCATCGGAAAACTCCCAGAGGCGAGATAACGCGCCAGGCGGCCCCTCAGCGCCCCTGGTGGTCACTCGCGCAGTCCACGACGGGCAGGGAACGGCGCGTGCGTCTGTTGGGTTTTGCCACGAAATGGGGGAATTCGCTCCTTGGCGGTTTTTTTAGTCGCAAATCGTCTCTCTGCGTGAAATATATTGATTTTCCCATTCTAGCGAAAATGATTTTCTTGCTAACTTTGTTTTATTTTCTTTTGAATGTATGAAAATAGATAGATGAGTGTGAGTCGAGGTAAATAGCGACCGGCTCTTTGCTAAGGTTGTGTGTTTAACTACCACCTTAGGTATTATTGTTTTCCAGCTTGAGGAAAAGCATTTAAAAGAAATTTAGACATAAATGTAGCATCTCTATGCGCACGTTTTGTCAAACTCCCCTTTTGCTTATAGGAGTAGGAGTGGAGGTAAGGGCAAGTTACTATTTTGTAAGTAATGCAGAAATACAAATCTGCAGTTCGTTTACTGTCACAAATAAACTTTTTATTACTAGGGAACGAAAATATCTAGTTTTTCAAATGTTGCTAACCTCTCACCTTTATAAATTTATTTATTTAACTTGAAATTTTACTCATATTTCAAGTATTTATAGTTAAAATGATTGGAAAGGATTCTGAAATTCAAGAAAACCTGCTCAGATGATCTTATCTCCCATACGCCGCATTTTTGTTTTTGACTAAATAAATCTAAATCTAAAAAAAGACCAACAATATCGCAATTTGTGTAAATCATCTATATCACTATTCGTCACATTAAAATTTGACCATCAAAGTTCTCTATTCGCTGTGATTTTGGAAGAAAGTCCCGCTGATATTTTGTACGAAAGCAAGAAGATAAAGTGATATAAAATATTTTAATTTCTGACACTTCATTGCGCGAGTAATATAGATGCTATAGAAGCTATTTCTTCTATAATAAAAGCTTTTATATGCGCGAGTAATATAGATGCTATAGAAGAATTTTTATGACAGATTGTTCATTGTTATAAACCTTGAATATTAATTAATATTATGCATTAAACTTTTCGATGATTCAACGTTATGGGGCACGAACATCATCACTATGACTTCGTTGAAACTAGTGCAAATAGCAAATAGGTATCGTGTTGCCAACTTTTTTTGAAATTACAAGTTTTCTTTGCAATTATATACAAGCAAACTACTAGTACCTCACAAAATTAAGAAATAGAAAGAATTATATCCTGAATTTTCATTCAGAAGATATAACATAGAAGAAAATTTAAGTTAGATGTGATAAAATGAAGATATAACTTGTTATATCATGCCCCAAAATCATTTCATTCTATTTTACCAATTTTCATATGGTAAAACGTAACTATATGGCGAACGTCTGTTCATGAAAAGCGTCCGGTCAAAGCTAAAATCCGTCGTAACCTTATATGAAGCACAAACTACCAAAACTCAATTCAGAATTACCCTCCGGCAGAACCGGGAACGAATACATTATTAAGCAACCATCTGGGGCAATGGTCGAGTCATAATGACAGATTTTTCATAAAACGTTATGCATCATTCCAGCACGACCGTAAACCTCGCGAATTCAACTTGCGTGCCCTGATAACACGGCGAGCCGTTCTCTCTTTATTACAATGCCCCCTCCTTCATTTCTTCCCCTCCCCCTCACATGCACTTCGCCTTAGTCCACCTCGACGTTTTTCGCTTTACTCGCGCGCTAAAATGTTTACCGCCGTCGCATTTTACGCGAACCCCCTCCCCTCTCCCCCCTTATTCTTCCCCGCACCCAGCAGTGCAACCTTCGCATTTTATCTTCCGCCTGCAATTTCTTTAGGAATGCCGCGAGTTATCTGCCGACCTCGCGATGCCGTAGCGGCGGCCGACGCCGCTCCCACCACCGCGTCCCTAATCAAAGTTCCCTTTTTTCCCGCGCGAATGCGCTCAACGACGCTGAGAAGAGGAGGAAGAGAGAAAAAAAAATTAAAGAAATTCTTCGCCCCTGTTTGGGAACTCCACAACGAGAAAGCGACGCCCCGCCTACGGTGGAGGGGGGAACGGGAGCGGGTTCATCATAATTGTAATGACTCGCGAAAATCTGCCGTAGAACAAAATCCCCATCGCGTCGCGCATCTTAAAGCAAAACTTCGCTTCCGAAAATGAAGTTCCAAGTCCAACGCGCGGGTAAGTGGAAAGAAATAGCAGGGATACTCTCACTAATGGGAAAACTGTCCGCTAAGATTTATTTTTATATATATACTCTTCGCAGCGTGGAGATGGCGGGGCAGACCGCGTGCAAACAAATGCGAAGCCGAGAGCGCCCGTTTGCGCAGAGGCGAGACCGCTGGAGACGCGGGGACAGGAGTTGGGCATATACTTTATGGCACCTTTTTCTGTACCTTAAACAGTAAACTGACGGACATAAATATAACGTTGTAATGTAACACGTCGCACACTGAAAACGCAGCGTTCTTGCAGCCGAGAAAGGAAATATTGTGAAGGAGATTAATTTTGATGTAAATTAAAGGAGATGCAAAGTGACAATTCTGTCGTTATGTTGACGTGGCGTTGGGAATGAACGATTAACCCTGCGTAAATAATAAAAGTTTGTATTACCTTCTATACATAATATTATTTTCTTAAAAAAAAGGCAAAGAGTTAAAACATTTGTCGGTATTACCCCGTGCAAGACATAGCACCGTAAGGTGTGATATTATTTGTCAGATGGTAGGAAATAATATAAACTGTGGAGCAATGAAACATTAACCATGGAAGGGGAAACACCAGTGTGTACAAATGTAACATCTGTGTCAATGAACAATGGCAACTTTGCGGGTAGAAATATTAATCAATAAAAATCATTAAGTCATATACGTCTATATTGCAACTCTAAGATAAAGATTTTTATGTCCTAATCGACTCCCAATAAACAGTTTCATACCAGTGAGATACCAAAAAAAATGTTACTTTCCCCAGCGTTACGTAACTTTCTGTATACTGCACATATTACTTAGTATATACGTACGTATACGAGAATGTAAAAATTACAACGGGCGGTCACTATATATTGAATAGATTTACAGTATTCCTTTATTAAAAAAAGCCATGTAATTTGCGGTGTTCGAAAAACGCTGCTAGAATGGAACTTGAACGACCGCGTCATGCGCAACTTGGCAAGTTACGGGGAAATGGAAGAGCAGTTAATCTTGTTTAGAAAACATCGTGTAGCGTGATCGTCAAAACGATTGTTTGTAACTATCAACTGTAAGAATTCAATGTACATTCTTATATATCATTCTTATGATATCTACGGAAAACACCAAAGAGGTGGGGGAGCTGTAATTATTATTTGCAAATTGTATTTCATACACTTTATTAATACATTAAGAAAAGCCGATAGCAGGAATTGCTGCTATAGGCCTAAAAATATCCATGTATAATGATTTGGTAAATATAAAACGAAATATATAGTCACGAAGATGAAGTATTTTCGGTCGTGATGTTTCTTTTTTTTTCCCTTCTTCACAATAGAATCGCATGGGTTCAACCAATTTTATACTAATTGATTTATTTTCAGACAATAAGACAAAATTTGCTATCAAGGGCAGTTACACTTACGACTGTTTATTTCCCAATTACTGTATTTCATGCCAGTGGTATTGCAGACGTGCACGGGACGTAGGACGGGTCGCAATGAAGAGAGGCCAAGGAAGCGGCCAGCGCCTCGTCGAGGTGGCTGCGAAGTGGCGCCGCCGGGAAAAGGGCGCTCCTTGCAACTCGAGAGCGCGGGCTACCGGCGGTTAACCAAATGTTGCTCTTTGCAGCTTCGTCGCGGCGAGGGCTCTCGAGCAGCGCGCGCGCCCCCAAGGGCTGCGCCCCCCCCCCCTCCCCACACGACTCGAGCCCTGTTCTTATCAGCCCCCGCCGCGCCGGCCGCTGCCGCTGCCGCTCTCGGCCAACATCGCCACCCGCACCTCCCGCGCCCAGATCATTCTGCCTCGCTGCCCCAAACCCCTTGCTAGACCAAACTTCCTTGCCTCTCTTGGGCGTTCCCCGCCTCTCCAACGTTCTCGTCACTCCGACCTTTCTCGCCTCTCCGCTGGTTCCCTTCTGGATGTACTTCCCCGCCTCTTCGCAGGTCCCTTCCTCTCCGTTCTTCGCTGCCTCTCCGTTGGTTCCCACCTCACTATCCATCACTCCTCTTCGTCCTTCCTTACCTCTCCACCGATCCCCTCCTCTTCGTCCTTCCTGACCTCTCCACCGATCCCCTCCTCTTCGTCCTTCCTTACCTCTCCACCGATTCCATCCTCTCCGTCCGTCTGTCCGTCCGTCTGTCCGTCCGTCCCCTCCTCTCCGTCCGTCCCCGCCTCTTCGTCCGTCCCCGCTTGCCCCCAGCACCCCTCACAGGTACCGCCAGCGCTAACGCCGCCGTCCTCCCTCCGTCCCCGTGCATCCCTCCGCAGCCGCGGCGCCCGAGTCAACAGAGAACTCGCGTCGAGGTCGCCTGCAGCAAGAGGAGCTCTTGCCGACGCCTTGTCGACGGAGGGGGAGGATGCAGTATATAATATGTTGTGCACCTGAGAGTCACACTACAATTAGGGATATATTTTCAATTTTGTCGTGTATAGAACATGCATATACATATCTTTTCTTCCTAGTGCTTTTCTCCGGCCGACAGTCGGTTACCCTTTACGTTTCGGTGGGACGCATATATCCACCATACACTAGACACCAACACACTAGCGGACTCCTCTGATCTGGGGTCACAGAACACGAGAGACAAGGGACAAACAACCATGCCCAAGGCAGGACTTGAACCCGCGACCCTTCGAACCAAAGCGCTGAATCATACACGCTCTTAGCCACCTCTGTCATCCAGGTTGACGATCCCATTTTGATTTTCTTACTTTTATTTTTTTTAATTTCCCACGAAATGTACCTTCCTAAGAGTCAAATTTGGATTGCATTGTTGACGATGTTTACTGAATGTACACGGAAAACTCATAAAAATTAGTTCACTTAATTTTAAAACACACTTTACTCTCATTTATAATATATTTAATATTGTTTTGTATTCCTATTACAATATCATTTCATATTTCTATTACAATAAAGCAAACACGATCGTTGGAACGATATAAATTTACTCTCAAAATCACATTAACTTCCGAATATTCTGATACCATCTTTTCACACCACGCATTTATCTCCACGTCGCGAGTAAGTAGCGATTCAAAAGAGGCCAGCCTCAACCACCAAGAGCACTTTTACAAGCACCGCCTGTAACGTGTTCAAAATGCAGGCTATCTGCCGCAGAGCGGCAAAGCCCCCTGCAAATCCGGAGCGCGCGTGCCTCACGCCGGCAGGCGAACCGGCGGCGGCGGCGGCCGGCGCGCACGGAGGGTATGAATATTATGAGCGGCGATATTTGTAGGCGGCAGACAATGGCGAGCCGGGGCCCGGGCCGTGTAAAGGGAGCGCAAGGAGCTACCGCGGGCGAATCTGCAGAACAACTTCACCTGCTGTTATGAAAATTTTAAAGAGGACCCTTCGCTGAATGTTAAACCGGCCGGGAGGCGATATGGGTCACGGATATGCCTGCGCAGCGGCGGCGAAGGCGTGGGAGGGCGTGGGTGGGGGTTGGGATTGGGGTGGGGGCCGTAAACCCAGAATTCATTACCAGCGCGAGCCGAGCCGTGGCGGAGAACGTGGTGGGAGGGGCAGGCGCCGGCTGCGGGGGCCGTGGGGGAGGGGGCAGGGAGTGGCAGTGGGGGCGGTGAGTCTGTATAAAATAATCGTGCGCGTCGGATGAATAGAAGGGGGGTTCGTATTTTTAGAGCGGCGTGCGGTGGACCGAGCCTGGCCATGTGGCCGAGTGGGGCAGCGGAGGAACGTAGCACAAGGTCACGGGACGAGGACACTAGTGGGGGGTGTTAGCAATAAGGAGAAGCGGATTGAGGATGGGATTCCGACAGAAGGGCTTGCAGTGAGATGATGTGATGGATCGGGGATTAGAAAGCTGCAAGAGATGGGAAAGGTGGGAAGTGGGGATAATTGGTTTAGTAGAGAGACCGATCGAAACGAGAGGAAGGGTAGTCGGACGGGGAAGGCAGGGAGGTCGGAGGAACGAGATGAGGCTTCATGTGGAGTCGCCTGCAGGTGGAGAGAGCGAGGGGTGGTGAAGATAGAAATGGTGAAGATGGTGGCAGAGATGAAAGAAATGGTGAAGATGGTGGCGGAGATGAAAGAAATGGTGAGGATGGCGGCGGCGGTCACAAGGCTGCAAGAGGCGACTGCACATGAAGCGGCGTCGGCAATGACGTGGAGTGCCGCAGGGATGGGAAAGTTGGCTGAGGGAGGTGAGGGGGTTGAGAAGTGGAGGAAAATGGTGCAGTAGAGAGTCCTAAAAATATGATGAATTCATAGAGTCGGGAGGTGTTGGTCAGTAGGCCGGAGGAATAGGAGGGAGGTTCATGCGGAGGCGACTTCAGTTGGAGGGAACGAGAGGCGGTCAGGGTAGAAATGGTGAAAGTCGAAATCGTGAGGGTAGAAATGTACGGCGGGGGCAGTGAGTTCGCGGCGCAAGGCGAAGGCAAGGCGAGGGCAAGGCGAGGGCAAGGCGAGGGCGGCATGGGCAGTGAAGCGAAGTGCCGCAGGGATGGCCGAGACAAAAGGAGTCGGTGTGGACGGAATAAGAAGAGACGAAGGGCCCGCTGGGAAGACGGCGGGGGTCGAGGGCAGTAGAGGGCTCAATGAGAAGGGTTGGGAAGACAATACGCGGTTGCCAGATTCGTAGAAGGGTTGTGCACTTCGGCTCCGACTTCTGAATTCTTAAAACTTCCGCTCGTATACCCGTCCCAACTGAAACCTCGACTCGGGCTCCTCCTACCACGAAACCTCAGGGAGTATGTTTAATGACGAAGAATGATAAATCATTTGCCCATTTCTTATTATATACAACGCGGCTGTCTTGGGAATAAATTGCGATGCAATTTACGGAAAAAAGATTTTTTTTCTCCATTTTCGCTATTTCCCTCGCATAGTCTGCGGTCACAACATAAATGGAAGGAAACTAAAGGGTTGTGAGAACTTTTATTCAAAAGATTGAGATAATATGCCAAGTTTCTACTATTTAACCTAGAACCAATTTGTTTGCTATAACTATTTTTTTCATTCAAAATTATTTATGTTGATTGAAAACAGACTGAAAAAATCTTTAAAACATATAATGTATAAATATTTTCAAATGGTTTTACGTGAATGTTTGATTCTATATTATTTGTTAATTTAATATTTACAATTACATAAACGATAAAAATAATAAAATAATTGCGTAGAATAATATTTCACATTGTTTTTTACCAGATACATCCATTATCAACGAAATGCCATCAATTATTTCTAGAATACAGTAGAGTATATAAACTATGTTAGTGTTATTGGCCAAAAATTTCTTCACGAGCCTAAACTGCGTTTGTCGTAGCGCTAGGAACGTTGGTAGTACAATTAGTCGACTCGGGCTGAAAAACGTCTATAAAATTTTGAAAAGTGGTCCATAAAACGTCGTTGAAAAAGTTTACTGGTATGAATAATTATAAAAAATATTTGTTCCATTTTATACGTCACAAAAGTATTATTTATTAAAAAACCCACCAGTCCATGTCTCCAAATATTGGAAATCATATTGAACAATTAAAACATCCAGAAACTGTAATAAGTTTCATTCAGTGTTCTAAAAAGGGAGTTGAAACAAGAGAAATTTGAATTTGAAAGCGTTTTTGTACCTCCCACGTACCCCCAAAACATTTCCTCTCGCTGTGAAGTCGGAACAGCAAAGGCGGGCGACACGGGTGCGTAGCTACGAGGGGGGAGGCCACCGCAGCTGCGAATATCCCGCCACCAGCGGCCACAACGAAGAGGCGGTACGGGGGGGGGGGGGCGTGGCTGGGGTGGAGGCAAAGTTCGGGCGGAGATGGAATGCCCCCGCTCTCGCCCCCACTCCCCGGCTGTTCCGTCCTCGCGACCGCTTTGCCGCAGGTGAACACAATGCAGCGCCCGAGACCTCCACTCTCAGTCGCTTCCCCAGTGCGTTTTCCCATTCGCTACGCACGCAACGTTCCTCTAAAGCACACGAATGCCCTTTGATGCAGTGTGCATAGAGAGTAGAGAAATAAGAAGCCTCGACCGTTGATAATTGTCACCAACGTGTGACATTTCTTGAAATAAAGAACCTAATGTGCGAATGTAACATTTATATAATTTCGTGATAACATTGTGAAAGAAAGATCATATTTTATATATTTCTAATGCAAATTGCACATGCCTTTGAATGGAACGAGATTTAATCAATTAAAGCTCCTCCTCACCGAGATACGTCACACAATAAAACGCATTATCTTTAGAATGTTAGTTTGCAAATGTAGAATGGTAAGCCTGTCTTTATCAACAGCTTGATAGCTGTTCATTTACCTTGAAAATCTTATAATCTCTTATTTTGCTTACCAAACATTTTTCAATGATATAGTGGAGATACGGTTATTGAATTACTTTCAACTCTTTAAAAGAAAAGTTCACAAATTTGTTACTTTCAGTACGCTCAACTTAGTAAATTATTGACTGCTTAAGAATAGATTGACTCTGTTCATATTACACACGTTCAAAAATCCTTAGACATCACAATACAACACAGAAAAACATACCACTGATATTTTCGTTAAAAATACAAACCCTTGGCCCCAACCTGTATCAAGAAAAAACCCTTCGCAAATATCTGAGCAACATTTTTACCAGCTTACTTAAAATAATAATTCGGTATTAGTGTTTAAATAATCTTACATTTTTACTTTTTGGTATTGTGACCAATGTAATTCAAGGTCTTTTGTTTGATTTATTTTTTTTAAATCATTAATTTCAGACATGGTGTCTCTTAAGTGAGCACCTCAAACCAAAGCTGCTTGTGCGGATAGAGTTGGTACGGGAATATTTTACTTCTCCTATTAACAATTCCACCTTTACTTGATCTTTTGTACTATCTTCATTGCCGGGTACTAATCACTTCTTTTACCATTTCTGATATAGAACTTAACGCAGATATAGAAGAAGAGAGGATACATAAAGCGTGTGAACGTTTTTCGCAGACTTCGAAAATGCCAATTTCTCATTTTGTCACGGGTTATTCTCCGTCATTAGCAGGGCCTTGACAAATAATGTCAGAGTAGCCTGTTCACGAGATATTCCGCAACGCAAAGAAAAATACCACTGCACAAGCGAGAGTGATTCGCCATTAATATAGCAGCATGGCCAACTTGCGCGCAACTCGTGCGGAGTGGAGCAGACAGGGCGGTCTGCGGCGAGGCCGTCGTCCTTCTGGGGGCAGGCGGCCCGCGCGCGCCGCGGCCAACTCCGGCGAGGGCGGCGGCGAGGACGGCGGCCCAGAAGCCGACGGGCGTGGCGACGCGGACGAGCCATAAATCTCCTCGCCACCCACGCCCACGCCCACGCCCACGCCCACGCCCACGCCCACGCCCACGCCCACGCCCACGCCTACGCCCTCGGCTTCGCCGCCAGCTCTCACCCAAAAACCCGCCCCGTGCCCGCTCTCCTCGTCACTGCGTTACCCACCCCTCCTCACCCACCAACCGAGCATCCCCTGGCCGCGCCCCACCCCGCCCTCACGCCTCCGGCCTCACCCGCTTTCGCAGTGCTTACGGCTTGCTCCTCACCCTGCCCGCTGGGTCTCCGCGGTTACTTACCCTCTCCCGTTCTTGCCCCCCGCCCACACCTTAACTCATCTCGTCATTGTCACCGTTCTCTTACACCCCTTCCTCTCACGCCTTCGCCCTCACCCTCGCCCTCGCTCTCTCGTCCCACACCCTGCTCCGCCCGCGTTTACGCCTCCCCCCTCAACAAAACAGCGCGAGCTACACAATGCGGCCGTGCTCCGCACCTAACCGCTCCCCACCACGCCCGCCCCGCCCTCTCCGCCGGAACGAGGGGAAGGTGAGCGATCGAGGGCCGTCTCGGCAGGAAGTCCGCCGCCTTCAACTCTTCGCCCGGAGGGTAGAAGCCGCCGCCATAAATGGACTACTTCAAGGCGGCGCGGAGGTCGGCCTTCGAATTACGTTCGGGCGAGGGGGGCGTTTGCCAGCACAGGGGCCCCGCCTGGGTGAAAAAATCGGTCTGGTCGCGCAGACCATGAAACGCTGTCTAGTACTACGCTTATCGTTGATTTTTTTACGAACTATTGATTTCAAATAAATAATACGACTGCGTTTTCATGAACGAAGATGCGATTCCACGAAACACATCTATCTATTACTATCACGTGTAAAGCCAATACTACACTCATCTACGTATATTTCATTTAGTGAATACTGAAAATCTCTAATCTATTGAGATTAGAAGTGATTGTCATCGCGTTGACATTATTGTCTTTAAATTTCTTAACAGTTAAACTACTTTCGAATTACGTTGTTGGGAGACGGACGTTTGGCAAAACAGGGGTCCTATCTAAGTGAAAAGGCCGGTTCTAGTGGCATTGACGATCAAACTCTTATAAGAGACGTATTACGCATCGTATCTGTAGAACTGATCCATTTTAACAAGTGAGTGACCTCCTATTAAATAATCGTACTGCGTTTCTATTAACTAAGAAGTGAGTGAACGGAACACATATTTCCATTAATATTAATATCGTTCCATTAATATTAATATCTCACACGTACTTGCGTTTATATTATATATTGTGGATACTGAAAATCTTAAATATATTGACATTAAAATTGATTTACATCGCGTTGACAGAACTGTCTTTAAATTACTTAAGCTAAACACTTGATGCTTTGTCAAGTGTGTCCTTGCCTAAGCAAATTTTCTTTCCAATCACGCTTCATGGCAATGGTTTGTCGATGGGCGCAATTACTCAATGAATTTCCTTGTTGACGTGCGTAGAGTACATTGCATGTCTCCTAACGACATAATGGTCTTAGGAGCAGAACTGGACTGGCAAAATAAATGGTTGTTTATGATTTCAATTTATCACTTTAGATGTGACAAATGATAAGTCGCGTATTTACTAGAAACTATTAAGAAAATATTTCGATATTTGTCTGGGCATATTTGAAATACATGATGAAAAAAAGTTGCATAATTTACCACATTTACCAAATGAAGACTATTTGTGAAATACAGTTATCAGTATGACAAGTCTTAGGATGGAGTACGTAACAAACAAAATTGAAAAGGACAGTTGAATGTTGCTCTTGTAAATATTTGTAAGAATATAGTTCCCTTGCACAAAAGGTTAACCTTCATGTAAACACCTTTTTGACATATCACCGCATTTATTGCGCCTCAATGATAAATAATATAAGCAAGATTCGAAACACACGCATTTGACGCGTTTATTAAGCTTGAAGAATTACATTTTGTGCCTTTTGTCGGTGAGCATTATCAATTGATTGGAACTCATTCAGGATTTTCTGCGTTCACACTTCAAATTTTGCGTGTCTCCGGGCTGTCGGACAGTCTGTCAGATTCTTATCGGTAACCCATTAGCTTCGCATAACAAACAGGATTCTTGTTATGTGAAAAACGATAAGATACAATCACAGTGTTCACACACAATATTGGCAGAAACGAGAGGAGAACAAAGAGGAGCTACTACGTAATGAACGGACAAAGAAATAATAAAAATCATACATATACAATCTTGATATTTAAATTCGTTTTTCTAGTTTAAGCAAATATTCATGGCAATTAGAGATCATTTGTCAACTATTTTTCAGAGTAGGTCATAACACTGATGTTAAATACGTGTGGGAAAATGTGGCGGTAGGTAAATGATGAATTCATATCCATGTACTTCATTAGAGAATGAACAAAGAATGCATCAAGCTAAAGAGCACTACAAGATTCATTATTTTGTATTCCCCGTATTTGCAGCTATTTTAGTAATAATGTGGACCCTCACGTTATTCCACTCAGAAAATATTTCCCAGCTGGGAAATGTAAACCTAGAAGTATTTCCTTCGCAATAAATGAAAGCTCATTCTTACGAGTAAATTAGAGTTTCTAGCATACTTTAAATCGGCCATCGGAAGAGTGTTTATCGCAATGTGGCTTCAACACGTTAACGAAGGTTGTTTTCTAGACGAGGCGAAGTTTGCGCTAGAAGATGCCTGCAGAGCATTTTGCACTTTGCCTGACCTCGAGAGCCGCGCGCGAGCCATTAAAGGACATAGGCAGAGAAATTTGAAGGGTGGGGATGAGGCAATTTCTAGGAGTGGGACCACCAATTGGAATGTGCAAATCGAACCATAGCGCGTAAATTGAAAGAGCAATCGACGAGAAAATGACTCTCGCATAGTGTTCCAGTAACCTTTGTTTCCAGTGCACCTTTTGTATTATATTGGAAGTGTTTGTTGCCGATATACGACAATGTGAAGTATGAAACTACAACGAATTATGCATATTTGGTTTGAACACCAAATATTGTAATTGTTATTATGGCTGTAATTGTTATTATGGCTACCTTGCAATCACAAATATAGTGTTTTAGTAAGCACAAAATTATGATAATGAATTGATGTTTGATAATGACATCAATAACTATATTTTCATTAACTATGTTTAATCGAATAAGATGGTTCTCGCAAAGTTAAAAATATTATTTTTCAAAAGGAATCATGATTATTTTCTGATCTAATTTCTGTTTTTTTCTCGGGAGGGGGAGTACTAGAGATATAGTTTCCAGGCAATCTCACATTTCCTTATAAAGAATTTTACATTAATGTTGAATATATAAATGGGTAAAACCAGAACAATATAAATGTCCTTTTAAAAATTCTGAGAAATCTGTTTATTTAAGTCAATATCACTGTAAATTCTGTAAAGTCGTAGTGCTTTGTTTCACTATTAAAATCACAACATTTCAATTGTTCATAAAATCGCGAAAATACATTGCCACTGAAGTATAGCATAAAATAAACACCTTTTTCTCGAATTTATAAAATGTGACTTATACCGTTCTGTTTTTTACCCATTCATATAACCTCTTTTTATTTGTTGTCTTCTAATGAATAATTAACTGAATGACTTTCATTTGTACAGATAATGAATAAAATATTATATTTTCAATATGTAGCACTGGCTTCTAGAGAAGAGGGGCTAAAATCCTACGATCCACTCCCTTCTCAGGTGAGGCACAGGACAAAAGTGACCCGTTCATTTCAATTACAACTTTCCTTTTGATTCCATCCTTCACTGAATGGATAAAAATGAGCCAATTTGCAAACATGCATTGACATTGCTTTTTATTTGTAGCCTGCACTAACCTCCTGATATACGATCGAATGTCACCGAAACAAAACAAGGTCTAGCATAATTCAGAGGCTCTCGTACGTTCTTAGTTTGAAGTAGTCAATCGGTTAAATGGCTTCATATATTGTTTACCGCTTATCGATGTCTAGAACTGGTAAACTATTATTTAATGAACGGACAAAAACAAAAAAATATCTGCAGTGGTCTCTAAGCTTCCAGTTATTCAATTCAAATTCCATTCAATTGATTGGGTAAAAACCAGAACAATATAAGTGTCATTTTATAAATTCTGAGAAACCTGTTTATATAATTCAATGTTGCTATAAAGTCGTGGTGCTTTGTTTCACTATTAAAGCCTCGACATATCAATTGCTCGTTAAAACGTCGAAAATACATTTCAACTGAAATATAGCATAAAACAAACATATTTTTCTCAGAATTTTTACAACGTCACTTATACCGTTCTGGTTTTCACCCACAAGTGTGAAAATGGGGAGAGATAATGTGTAGAAAGCTAAATGTGTTATAATAAAACGAAAATAGTAAGTATTAGGAATATAGATTACGAAAATTTACTGATATCGTCTACAAATTGCGCGTAATGATTAACCAATTCATTTAATTTAGAGAATGATTAGCCTAAGATGATTATTATGACATTTTATTACAAAAATATATGAAAAAACCCTTACATATTTATCATTATAGTGAAGAAAAAACTGGAACAGGCGCGATAACGTAGCGGTGTTAATGCCACCCAGAGATAAAATTAATGACATTGGTCAATTAGCGCGAATTTGGCGCAAATGTGAGTGAGTCTATTAGAAGGATTCGTAGGCTTCCACGGCTGGAGTTTGTATTATCTAGGCTACCTGGGACGAGGTGCGTCATTGACGTGGTGGCTAACGTTTCGGCCAGCGTATTGCGGCCTTCCGCAGAGCGTACTGCTGCAGTACGTTCTCAGGGAGGCCACACTACGCTGACCGAAACGCTAACCCCCATGTCAGTGACGTGGATCGTCCCGGATTTCCTAGATAATGGGACGGGTCTCGGAGAAGACGTTACCGCTATTTTGTGGCTCAATTCGCAACTAGAGAAAACCTGTCTTCACGCCAGGCCGAGTTCGAACATCAAGGCGCAGCGCGGTTTTATATTCAAAGGCGGCATTTCCACCGCCCGCGCGATCGCTGCAAGGTTAGAAGAGAGCGCGCACTCACCGGCGATGCGTCCGTATCGCTGGAACATCCGCTCGACGTCCGTCTTGCTGCACTGGAATGTGTTGAGGTTGCCCACGAAGACCCGCGAGTTGACGGCCTGCGGGTCCTGCGAGTTGGTCTGGTTGCCCACTTTGCTCATCTTCATGGCGCGGTCGCGGTCGCGGTCCCGCTCTCGCTCTCGCTCGCGTTCTCGCTCTCGCTCGCGCTCGGCCGCCGCAGCCGCCCGCACCGCCGCCAACGCCACGCCGCCGCCTGAGGGCGCCGCCGCCGGCCGCCGCGCCGGCTCCGCCGCCTGCTCGGGCGCTGACGCCGAATCCGCCTCCGCCTGCCGCCGCTCCGCCTGCACCTGCTGCGCCTGCGCCTGCGTCTGCGCCTGCGGTGGCTCTTGCTGCGGACACACGGAAGCAAAAGCCAGCGTCAGACACGGCACCTCTGCTTTGTTTTTGTTTTTGTTTGTTTGTAAGGTCGCTTCAACATGTAGGTCATTAGCGACAACTATTGCATTTAACGGTATGGTAACTGTGAAGATGACATGATATGGTGATGAGAGGGGGTCAAAGGAACAAATATAACCATGCTCGAGGCAGAACTCGAACCTGCGATCCTTCGGTCTCAGATCGCTACGACACTACTGCCTTAACGATCTCAACCATCCGGACCAGCCGACTTCGCTTTTTTTCTTTTTCTTTTTTGTCGCGAAGTGACCATCGTTGGACCACGCAAAAGTGCCTCTTCTACCCACCGAGGCCTAGACTTACTCTCGCGGGGACAAGTGCATGTGGTCTTTTTGGAGAGGGGTCAGCACTTTTATGCTTTAAGGGGGAATCTAGTTTTACACTCCAGGGTAGTTTGCCCTGGATGGATGAAGAATGAGATGATGATAATGATAATGGTGAAGCGTGAAAGGACAATCACAAACATACACAACCATAGGAGGGACTCGAACTCTTGATACTTCCATACGAGATCACCACTGCACCACTACCTTAGCATCTATCCGCATCGGCGTCAGTCTTTTTTCTAGGGCTTTTATCCAGTTGACAGCCGCGTACTCTTTACGTCCCGCGCGCATATTCGGCCATTCACTGAGCACCAACGCACTTGCGGGCTACTTTGATCTGGCTCAGTAGAACGCCAAGCCCTCAGCGACAACACATACATGAGAGACAAGAACTTACTTTATATAGATTAAACTAATATTACGTTCACCTACGTCAAATTTTATGGTAAGTATTTGTCTGTTAAGTATGTATGTATGTTGATAAGTATGTATGTATGTTAAGTATGATAAATCTTTTATGATAAGTATAAGTATTTAGCCATTATAAGCCATACATTGATCTCGGCGGCGTTTGAACCCGAGATTTCTAGTCAGTCACCGAACCAGAAACTCGCTATATTCCTAACTTCCTTAACCTTCGTGACTTCACGTATCTAACGAATTCGGTTAGCAACGCCAGTTTCGATATCGTGGCCTTTCAGTAGAGCCATCCCAGCATTCGCCTGGATGATCGAGAAGTCAACGAAAACCCCGGCCAGGATTGAACCAGAGCCTCCCCAACGCGAAGTCAGCGCGCTACGCCCTGAGCCACGTCGCTGCGTCGTGTGATAAGTACACTCACATAAATAATTTTGTGACATTACAAAATCTCAAATAGTTTTTAAGTGTTTTTACAACGAAATTTTTTTTACCCCCAAAAAAATTTATATTTTATTTTTATCTTTTTTTATATTTTAAAATAATAATCATTTTAAGAAAGGTAGTGATGTTTCTACAATAACAAGTACTTTCAATCTCTCACTGTTAAAATGTATCACTTACGAACCCCCCTCTCTATAAATCCCACTAAGAAGAGGACGACATAACTTCAGAGAAAGCAAGGTCTTCGCGAGCCCTGGCGAAGGAAGCAAAGTTGCGGGTTGAAAGTTTCCGTGCGGCAAAAATTGCGACAGCGCGAACGCAGCCCGCACAAACCCGCCCGCCGGCGCACGCGCCCTCCACTCGGCCAGGCAAAACTGCGTCGCTCCGCCACGCTCGTCAAAAGGCCAAAGGGCGATAGGCAGTGGTAGGAAAGGAGAAAATGGGGGGAAATTGGTAAGTAGCAACGTTGTATCTCGGAATTAAACGTTTCAGTGTTTAATTCATTTCCGATCCTGCCTATACAATTGTGTAGGTATAGTTCGAACCCACACAATGGTGCAGGTAGGGATTTTTGTTTTTTTTCTCATAATGCGTTATTTCTTTGCAATCAGACTAGTACAAATCGTTGTGTAGATTGTTAGAAATCTCTGATAAAGGATTTTTTTCTTGTACGTACTTGCGTTTTGCGGAAAAACTATTTTATTTCTGAGTAAGTCAGGAAAAAAAATCAGAACCATATGCCATACATTTTTTCAGAAGTCTGGGGCTGAAAGTATAATAAGTTACGAGATTTTGCACATTTCTGTTCACAAGCGCAGCTTTGGTTTAACTATTAATAACAGTTTGAAAATTGGAATATAATACTTTCTTATTCGTCAAATGAATGACCGTTGATATGCCCCATCAGAGTTGTTATGATAACTTCCATAGTTAAAAAAACAACTAGTTACAATAGTTACTTGTATAGGTATTGAAATCAATAACATTAATATCCGTATAAATATAGTATTTATATAACAGTGCTTAATAAATTAATGTCTATATTTTTAATATAGAGAATGTGTGTTTTGTATTACCGAAAATGATCAACCTAGCAAATTAAATTCACTTTTCATCCCTTTGTGGAATTTTTGGAACATTTGAGAACTGACTAATATGTTATAAATGTCGTGAAACAATTATCTTTAGTTAAATATCTCGGATTCAATTATATAATTATATCAAACGAACACGACTATTTGTTTCAACACATACAATGACACTTTCATTAAATAATGAAATTATTTTACCCCCAAAACACTGAACATCATGTGGGACAGGGAGGTGAATGTGTTATTAATTTGAGACCATCAAACAAGATTCTCCATTTCAAATGTCAAAATTTCAGCATCAGCAATTCCTGGAATTTTATAAATACACCTCGAACCATATTCAACTAGAACTGCGCTAAACTCATTGATTCCCTGAGGTCAGTTCTTCTTTGACTGCCAACCCCTGTGCACCGCCCCACCACGCCCCACCTTCCCCAGCGATGCGCTTTTACTGCGCCACGGCTCCCGCTGTGTCTCCGAAGGCAGCAAAGGGTGGCGGAGGCAGCGGGGACAGCGTGAGCTGCGAGTGGAGTAGAGGGGGACGGCGGGGGACGGCGGGGAACGGCGGGGGACGGCGGGGAACGGTGGGGGACGGTGGGGGACGGTGGGGGACGGTGGGGGACGGCGGTGGCAGCGGGGACAGTACGGACAGCAGAGGCAGCGGGGGGGTAGAGGGGGACGGCGGGGGCGGCGGATACGCAGCGTGGGTGCGGTGGGGCGAGGGCGGCGAGGGCGGCGGTGTCCGCACGCGAGAGAGGCAGCACCACCTCTTTGATCTCGCCTCTAATTGTCGCGGGGCGCCGGCGCAAATATATTGCGATTTTTGCGGTGTGCGAGCGGTGGCGCGAGGCGACGCTGGTTGAACGGACGGGACGCATAAACACGTGGCTGCAGCCGGTGACGTCAAAGGGGAGGACGAGCAAGGGGCTTCGGCGTGTTGAGATGGGTGGAAAATAACATATAAATAGAAAATGTATGTATTGAGATACTTGAACAACATTATTATGTATTCAAGTCAATAAAACGAGACGTGTAGTAGCGGTCAGTGTGCTAGCATTGCACTGAAGTTTTCGGGTTGATGGATTTATTGTTAGTGATTCCGGGAACGCCAACTGCTAAAGGCATTAGTTCCACAAATGAAGTGTATGTTTTTTCCTCAGTAGGTGACGGTGATAATCCACCGCGGATGGCGAGGTCCGCCGCTGACCCACCGTCGGTTAGTGGGGGTTTCCCCAACCAGGTATCTCCCACCAGCATGGCACATCAGTGGATGTCCTAAGCCCCCTCACCCAGCTTGAGTTTGAAATCCCGGTCAACCGATTGAGAGTTTGCGGGAAAGGGATTCGCAGCAGGTTTTTCGAGCGCTCCGCGGTTCTCCAGCTTCGTCGCTACATCATTCTCCCTACGCCATCATACATTGCCTAGCGTGAGGGGTAGGAACGGGGAAAGCTTGGAAGGAGATAAAAAGAATTAAGACAAAATTTAAAAATATTACACGATATAAATTTGGTACATTAATCAAAAACAAGGGAATGAGAAAAGCGTGGGAATCAGAAGACAAATAAAGTAAAGAAATGTGTTTGACACATACAGTTTGAAGGAAAGAGCACAGAAGAGTAGAGGAATAATATGGAAGAAATAACAAAATACACGAAAGTGGATCACACTGGGCAGACACGTACATTGAATGACTGATTGAAGTTGAGAAATTCACACGCCGAATTCACAAGTCGAATAATTCATCTTGCATTCGCCCAACTCGTAAGTGGGGATCGCAAATTTGATAACCACTTCCGCCCTAATAATAAAATGGCGTTGTGAGTCGTGAGATTGTGAAAATGTGTTCGATGGGTTGCAAGGGATTGAGACACGCGGGGTAGCAAGAGCCAATTAGTGAGAGAGGTTTAAAACCTACGTCAAATGCGCTCATCTAGGAATAGATCCACGTCAACAGAGGCGATGTACGAACACTGAGATATGTTCAGTAGAACTAATCCTTCTTTCACCTCCCCTGATGGATATTTTATTTGTCAATACACGCTGACAGCAAAATCACTTTTTTTTTAAAAATCTCTGTAAAATTTAATATCGTTAAATTTGACGCCCTTTACAGTTTATAAAACACTTCAACGACTGTCAATATACGATAAAAACCAGAATGATTACGAAACTACTTGCTATAAAAATATTCAAATTAACTATTCATTGTATGAGGGAGAACCAAAGAACGTTTATTGAAGTAATTAGTTAAGGTACATATAAACCTAAAAATATTACAATAAAATGTCATCTAGTTATAATATTGATGGTATAACCAAGGTGTGTATGTCGTGTTCGGTATAAAATACCAAAATATTCTAATACAAAACACGAAAAAATGGGGAAAAATGCAGTTGATAATACAACAAATACAGAGTGCGCGTACTATATGAAATGATTTCAGTCAACAACCGCTACATCCTGGTTGAAAATATTCGGTAAAAATATCTCCTTGAATTGTCACTGCAACCTTCCCACCGAAATCATGCGAGGAATTATAAAGGCTTACTGCGATAACGAGAACGTCGAAATTACCGTTATCAGCGTAGCGACGATATCTTGTTAGCACAAGACTTCTTACGACATGCTTGCTCGACGACAACGAACACGACGGAACGGGGACGCGGGCGGGCGCAGCCGCAGAGGACAGCGCCGGCCTCGCACCTCGTTCTCGGGCGCCAAAAGAGTCTCCGGGGGGGGGGGGACCGGGATCGCACCTGCCCCCTCCCACCCCCCACCCGCCGGTTCCTCTCCCAGGAGCAGTTGCGCCCTCGCGAGACCCCGCACGCGGGGCGAGATACGCCGCGCGCACACACCCACGCTCGGATTGCAGCTCTACTCTCCAAGAGGGCGTCCTCAGGAGAGCTCGAGCGGGTGTTGCCACCAGGAAGCGGGGCACACGGGGTGGGGTGGTCATTGACCCAGACGCTGAATAATACACTGTATTTGCGATATGCTCTTGTGATCGTACTTTTGAATATACTATATCTTCACATGCGTTTATCGAAAGAAAACAGTGATCGATTTTTACTTTGTTGCTACGCTTACGCAGTAGAGTAATTAATTAATTCTGCGCAAAAACTGCGAATGCTTGGCAAAAAACTTATTACAGGGTTTTAGTAACGAAAAGGTGGATAAATTCCGTTCCTAAATTTAGAAAAAATCCCTCAACACGTGTTTTAGCCAGAATCCATGTTTTGTGGGTCCTTGCAACCGAAAAATTGAATGTCTGCAAAACGCCCGTCCGTCCATCCGTCAACAACGGTAGCTATTGTCACAGAACCGTGAATTTGAAACAGATATTTTAATTTTGTAGAGTACTTTACATGAAACCGCTAGAAGAGTTATAATTGTCAAATTTGTGTTTATAATTTTTTGAAAATATTTAATTTTCGTACCAATTGTTCTGCATTTTGTAATGGCTTTACAAACAATTATTAGATGAGAAGTTGTGGTGTAAATAGTATTCCATAAGCATTAGTAAGGGCTAGAAAGTAGGTGCTGTTTTTGCACCACTAGTTTTAGCTCTACTCACAGTAACTTACGTTAACTAACTTCACTTAACATATCCTGCTCGTAATTATTTACATAGGAATCAAATATTAATTTAATAATTAATTAAATTAATAATATAATTATTATATTGAAATGTTCCTCATTTTGTTTCTCTTATAATTTACCAATTTACTTAGCAGCGAAATATTTGCAATAAATACTATTCGTTATCTTATGGTAATTGATTCCTATGACTATAAATTATATAATATTTTTGATGCATAATAATAATAACATTTTTAATTTCAAGATGTCCAAAACTGAATACGGGCGTGTTGAATGTTGCAAAATTGAATACGGGCAAAATTGAATAATGGAATTGATGGGCGTAAGTCATGTCAACTATTTTCTTTTGTGAGCATACAAGCGCGAGTGAAAAATGAAGTACACACATGACAGGATAAGGTATGAAAAAAGTGCATGGTCGTTCAATACCACAATAATTTGTGTATCGTATTTTTAAGTTATTTGAAATAACTGCTGGTTTTGTGCACCGAATTACGTTATCATATACGAGTTTACAACCTTCCAAAAGCAAAGCATACACGTCGGTCGACAGACTGATTTTCCATTACTTTCTGTGCTAATAGAAACGCTCACAGAGTCATCTGTTGATGAGATGGCACTCTAATGCAGCACATCTTTTACGCGACAAATGAAATTGTGCGATACTATTTTTACTTTAGAAAAAAATAGTTGCCTTTATTTGTGCCCCAACCCTCTTATTCCAGCGCAGTAAAAAAAAGTATTTGGTTCAAATCCTGGGCAAGTCAAGTGCTCTCTTGCAACAAACGCGAATCTCTCTTCTCAGCACTCTTCTATTGAGTACTGCACTACCCAATCAGGACACAGTTACATAAGACTCATCACCATCAGTAATACGTAATTATCCGTAACGCTCTTATGCAAAAAACTCTTTAAGACTATGTTACCATTTTACAGAATTTCATAACTATATTGGGTTACAGATTACATTTGTCTAAGCGGAAACTTATAACCCCATGTAAGGGAGTTTCTGACGCGCCATCATTCATACAGCGGAAGGCGAAGGCAAACTCCAAGAAATCATCTCCCTAAGAATGCGAGAATATGAATATTTAAGATTTCCTACAACATCTCAAGATAAGTTGGGCAACCCTCGCATTAGAAGAAACTTAAATAATTCAGAAGCAACGTTTTTAAAAAAGTTCATGAAGTTTAAATTTTACCAACGGTTTTTATAGGAGTTGACCACGCTGGACTCTAAAATACTTTTTCCTCTATCACGTCTAGCTTTTGTGCTTATCCTATTATTACTACACATACTGCTTTTACCATTAAGACATTTTCTGTTTATAAAGAGACAATAACATGACAACAGATGTGAAAACAGCAGCAGATTACATTAAGGTAAATATTAAGTGAATTAAACATTAGAAGTTTAAGCGCAGCCTATGTTAATAGAAAATTAAATTGAAAAAACAAATATTGTGGAAAATTGTGGTACCCTCTTAATTCTTTCTTTCTGCATCCCTCGTGATTAGTAAATGTGAATGATTGAAATAAATGTTGTAAATTTCACCTTTCTATTTTAAAGGTTTTTTTTACACAAGACAATTTCTGCAGAAATTATTACTTAAGCGCCTTTCGTTTACATCTAGCTCCAGATTCATCTCTTTTCTGACTTCAACAAAAGTCCGTCATCAAATTAATATCCCAGTGACCATGACCTTGATATTTTCCCTCTACGTCAAATACAGTTTTTACTATTTTTTGGCTGAATAAATCTAAATCTATATCTATATCTAAATCTAAATCTGGATACCCCTCTAACCCCGAAGTCTCTCGACATTAATTGCCATGTAACATCGTCATTCAAAAGTAGCACTATGTTAAATGATTATTTCCTTCCCTCCACACCATTGGAATACCAAATTGACTTTACGATTCCTTTGCTCCATCGTCTAAGCCTACGTAACACATGTTAGACACCATAGTTGTGAAGCTAAGGTTTTCTCCTAAAGTCTCACTTTTATATATAATTTTAATAAACAAACTATTACAGACCTAAAAATCACGCAGACTAGTGTTATCTGTTTTCTGAAAACTATTAATAACACTTTTGGAAATGGACGTCACTTACACATAACGCTCGAGTCTGACAGTGAATTTGAATTGGCTGCCAAAGATTTAGACTTCGACGAATGTTTATTTCTTCTGGGTCTTCTGCTCACGTTCTTGGTGTCATACCAGGTCGCCATACTCCAATCATTGAGCGATATCGAAGGAGGCTCAATTATAGACAACGAAGTACATGAAACATTTGCTGGAGCAGAAGATAATAACGTGGAAGAAAGCAGTTTTTCGAAGGAATCAGAAAGGGAACCGATAGAAGCTAGCGAGTCTCGTGCAGAATTCTTAGCAGCACTAGGAAAGGCGGCGGTGGCGGTGGCGGTGGCGGTGGCGCCAGCAGGAGCTAACGGGGGCTCGGAATGGGGTATGGAGAGGGATGTGGGGGCGGGGGGTAGCAGAGAAGCTGGGGCGGGGTCGGAAAAGGAGATCGTGATGGGTGCGGGGTCGGAACTCGTGTAGTCTGGTATCAGAGTGAAGACAAAGGTAGCATGTTCGGAAAAATGATTCTTCGATTTTTTAAAAGGAGGCACTTCGATACCAGAAGCCTGCAACTCGACGTTTAAGGCGTACTTTCCTAAGAGCGAATCGTTTGTTCCCAATGACATTTTTTCCTCTTCACGTTTTCTTTTCAGACCTGGAACGTAAAATTAAAAGCATTAAAAGCGATCGGGTAGGAGAAAGTGGTAAACAGTAAGAAAAAGGAAAAGGGAAACAATATTTGCTCTTGTTTCGCATCGTAAATTAAGAGAACGATTTTGTGAACACAAGAAAAGGGAATCATAAAAAATATTCCTAATCAAAAGCCACAGTTCACGACAACACAACATTAAAAAACGAAAAACATGGCTTATTGGACAAGTACTAGAGAACTTCTAATAATATAATTTCTAATATAAGCTAATGCTTTGACGATTCGAGTTTTTCAGTTGGCAACGACCCTCCGGGTTATGGCCTCCGCGATTAATAAACTGCCTCAAGTCTATTCAACGCAACTTCAAATGCATTGTTAGCAGCCATTATCGCAACTAGGCATAGCTGCGCATGCCATCCTTCGTACACTCTTGGAAACATACAATTTCGCGTCGAAAATGCCTTGGCCTGAGAGGTTGATGGCGCTGGACATCCCTGCTTGCCGACAGCGCTATCTAACGTTTATTTTCGAAACTACGTTCTGTAGATCGAACTAAAATTAAATTAATTTAATTGGAGAGCGTATTAAATACTTTAATGACCGTTGAGAGCTAAATAGTAACAGTACGGAGGAAAAAGACTTTCGTGATTCCTGCCAGAACTGACATTAACTTTGGTAAAGGTGATTTTGCTTTAAAGTTTCGTTAATATACAATGTGTTGTTATAAGAGGTGTATTAGAAGGGCGAAAGAATGGCTCAGTGTCGAAGTGGTGTTCTGGAACTCGTGAAGTAGCGGGTTCGGTTCCCAGACTACGTAGATATTTTATTCATTCTACAGTGCCATATAATCCACTAAATTACAACATGCTAAATATGCCGCGTCAATGTTATGCATAATTTAAGCAAAATTCTCGATTGCGAATAAGGAATGCAAACAAGCAATTCTCAAAAAGCGGTAATACTCGTAAGAGACCAAAATAAAATAAGCTTCTATAATCTTATAGATAATAATCTTAAATTGCAAATAAAAAGAACATTAAAATATTGCGTATTATTTTCATTTTTATTTGAATAAAACCATGAAATGGAACTCCTAAAAGCTCGGAAAGACAATTTGTTTAAAATATCACAAAATTGTAGTGATATACCGACAAGAAAATGTGACTTGCGTTTGTATCTGTAAATAATTCATTAAATCCCGTTTGGACATCTCTTGTTTGCTTTGATATAACTTTTATTTCTACTATACTACTATATATAAATAAATTTTTTAATAATTCTGTGGATAGACTCCCTTCTGCTATTGATATATAATGTGAATAATGATGATGGAACTGTTGATGTTCTGTAATTACAATAATTCTTAGTGTGACTAGGCTTTGAAATCCAATGTCTACACTGAAGTAAATAAAATGGTTTTGATGATAAATGTGGCTCATTGATTCTGATGATGCGATCTTTCTGAGATCCTTTGCCTTCATGTGGGGGGCCTTAGTTATGTGGGTATTGAGATTTCGTAGCTGTGAAGTAAAAAAAATTCAAAATACAATTTGCCGAAAACGAATTTTGAAGGGAAAATATTCCTAGAGTTTGTCATGCTATTGAAGTTCATTACAATATCATACAAATATCTATTTCAGATGTAAGTAGAAATCCATTATGTGTATTGAACGTTTTTTATGCACAAAAAATAAAATACAGATTGTAAATAACAAATAATGGCAGAAAATAGCGATTTTTTCATTTCAAAAACAATTTCTACCAAAAATTAACGCAAAATATGACTGCTTCTAGTTAAACATCAGACTGCCAATTAGCCATATTAGCGATGTCATTTTGCTTGCTACAATATTCTCGTTCATAAGACAGTGGAATAAACTCATTTCTCTTGTTGAGAGAGATTATCGATTTTCTCTCGTAAGCCTCACGGTACTACCGACATGAATCTGACCTTCGCAGCACTTCCGTGTTTTCGACAGCAGGTCAAAAGTAGATAAAGGGCTCTGCAGCGTTGCCACTTGGTAAGAAAATAAAAATCGCGGCTAAGCAAATTGAACTACTCCGCATTCATTTTTCGACATTGCTTACCATATCCAAGCCACACGAAAGCGAATTATCGCAGTAGTAGAAGAGGGTCACATCTCTGTTTCAGAGGCGGCGAATCGGAATGGCGTTGGGGCAAGAACAGCGCAATACTGGCTTAAACGTTATCGAGAGACGGGAGAATCCGGGAGGAAACTAGGAACGGGGCTTTGGCGTATTTCAGATGCTGACCAAGATGAAGTTTTGATACAAGCGGCGGTGGAAAACCCTTTCCACACTTCTTCACAACTGGAAAGAACCACCAGATTTCCTGGATGCTCCAGAACAATACGCAGCAGACTTTCGGAGGCTGGTCTGCGATCCAGAAGTGCAGCTCAAAAACCGAAGCTGACAGAAGAACACCAGCTCTATCGGCTGGCATTTGCGGAGGAAAAAAAAAACATCGAAACTGGGCTGATATGATTTTCTCTGATGAGAGTATATTCTCCTCCGCAAATGATGGTCCCGTTCGCGTTTTCAGGCCCCAAGGAAGCCGCTATGATTCTCGGTACGTAAAGCAAGTCCCTAGGTCAGGTCGTTTCTCAGTAGAAGTTTGAGGCTCGATGTCATCTCGTGGAATTGGAATGATCCATAGAATCCAAGACCACTTAAATGCTCCTCAGTACATCCACATACTGAGAGATATCATGATCCATCAGTAAGGCAATTGCATCCTGTGGGGATAATTCAATTCCAACAGAACCAATCACCGATTCATAAGTCGGCTTTGGTTCAATCGTTTTTTGCGGAGAAACAAGATATTCAGGTTGTTGACTGGCCACCATGTGCACCAGATCTGAACCCTATTGAAAATGTTTGGGCAGAGACAAGACGCACCATGGCCGAAAACTTGCCTGATCCGGAACCTAACAATGCCGATGCGCTCTGGCAAATAATCCATGAAGCCTGGGAGGAGGTCGCTCACAGTGAAAACTATGCGGCGAGACTTGTGGATTCTCTCCCACGTAGGATGAGAATGGTCGTAGAATCAGGGGGGTTTTGGATTCCTTATTAATGTATTCCTTACATTTTCTAGAATAAGATATTTATAAATAAACAATTAATGTAAAAAATAGAATACAATTTTAACAAATATGTAATTTGGAGAATTAAAAACAAATATTCATAGAAAGGTAAAGAGCCCTTTTCAGAGTTATTTTGTTTTAAAATCAAAATAATACTTTATTGACACAATAGAGAGAGTACTGTAATACAGTTCATTTGACAAAAAAATCACGGATAAGAAAGAGAGGAAAAAAAGAACGGATACGCACTGGATTCGATCCTGCTGCATAGAGTTCAGAAAGAGACGATTCTACCAATGAGCCAAACAAGCACTTTTGTAACTTAATGAGTTACATAAATATTATTGGGCCAAATTTCGGAACGTTTGAAGTGTCTCCAACATATTTCGATAATTACAAATAATGTTGAAAAATGCATGTCTTCTATCGAACGGAATTAAAACACGAATTTTTTAAATTCATATATATTGCTTGCATACAGGGAGTCCTACCAACTACGGGCAACCCTCATAACTTCTAACCGGTTCCTGATATCCGCTTACATTTTCACTCAACTATGCGGAATCATGCGGCCAGTAATATGGTGTAGAGATATTGTTTGAAATATTATTAGTTTTTGACAAATTTAATCATCTTTGATTTTTAAATAGAACCATGTATTTTTCTCACTAGCAATAGATAGATTTTAAAAAGAGGAATGCAATGCTGTAACACTGCTAATATTTTGATTGTGTTTTGTGCATAAAATTATAGTTTATGGACTGAGATTTTAAATTAAACGTGCAATTTGTTCTGTAGCTGCCGTCGCAACTGTCGCTTTTGGCGAACGTGACCTTCGCGGCCTCTCCCCTCTCCCCGTAAAAGTGCCCGCACAACGAAGGCAACCTTCCCAAATGAGACAGTTGAAAGGGTTGTATATTTACAGTTGAAATCTTATATATTTAATTTAAAACCACATGGCGGAAAGTATAATTTTCTTCTCAAAATACTATCAAAGCATTAACAGGTGTTACATCATTGTATTCGTCTATTTATTATCTATCTATTGCTAGTGAGATAAATGCTTGGTTCCATTTAAAAAATTAAAGATGATTAAATTTCTCGGAAACTAACAATATTTTGAACAATATTCCTAAGGCACATTACTTGCCTCATGATTTCACATTGTTGGGCGAAAACTACATTTCGATATCGTGAACCGTTTAGAAGTTATGGGGATGGCCCGTAGATGGTGAGACTCCCTGTTGAACACACAACTGTTGAACAGATAACAAATAAAAAAGAATAATGTAGTTTGTGCATCCCCCGGCAAAAAAATAAGGTTTGTTTTAGTTTAAATTTTGAATATACTTTTGCCCCACAACAATTGAACTTGTCCTAATGAACAAATTGGAAATGAATTCGAGTTGCTAGAATTCTTTCTTGATGCGTGATTGCCTTCCTGATGTATCTTTTCTTGTCTTCCTATTGATGGTGATTTTTTTATTTTACGAGCGCATTTTCATGGTCAGTTTTGGCGCTCTACGAGATAAAAATCATTATAATTTTGTAAAAGTAAAAATAATAGAGGAATACATTAAAGTTCATTTTCTTCTTGATTTACCTATGCATCGCGCACGCGGGCGGTATTTGGATCGCTTTCTGAACACTTTTGCCTGAAAAATTTGTCAACTGAGTTTTGCCAGTGACAGTGCCCAGGTATTATTAGGGTCATATATACTTATCACATAGTGCCTTTTTTCAAATTTCGTGACTAGAGTGTGATTGCATTCAATAGTTCAGGAGCGACTTGCAGGAACAGTCTTAACACTTGTCGCGCGCCTTCTTAACACTGGTCTGCGCAAAAAAATTTAGGCATTTTTGTTCAATCCTATATTTCACCAATATTTATACTCTGATTTCCTCAAATGTATGTTGTTGATCTTATTATTATTATTATTATTATTATTATTATTATTATTATTATTATTATTATTATTATTATTATTATTATTATTATTATTATTATTATTATTGTGTGTTCATTTATCTAAGAAGTTGGCTTTGCATTATTACAGGATTCAAAGCATTTAGAGGAATACTGAAGATATCTCATGTTGCTTGACGATGTTATTTATAATACCTGCCTCCGTATTGGGTGCGGAAAACATATTCAGATTGTTTCCTTTCACGGAACTAATACGAATGACGAACGGACGCAGGCAATGCCCGAGCGTTATCTCCGAATGCATCAAATGTCAATTCTACTGAAATAAATGCAAAATTGTTCTAATATTGCGAGAATCGGCGAATTGAGAGGTCTAGTTTCAAAACGCAACATTTTCACCAATGGTGAAAAATTAGATACTGCTTTCAATAGGGGTCCGTTGCAATTACGCGTCGTTTTATAAAATGATTTGTAACAAAACGCGTTTTTTATTCACTCCAGAGGGCTCCTGAAGATCATGGCAAGATCGCGTTATGAATAATAATGTGTTAATATCAGAACGCGGTCTTTCCATAATCTTCATTTCGTTGCACAGTACGATCTTTCCAATTCAGAACATGTATCATTCTGTAGAAATCAAACTGGCCTAAGCATTGATTAAGCTGATACTGAAAATCATTAGTGTTGTGAACGTCAGCAGTTACGGTCTGATGATCTTCATATTTGATAAAAAATTTCACATGATATATTGAAATCGAAATGAAATAATTAACACTATTGTAAAAATATTTAATGAAAACAAGGTTTTTTTCCCACCAAAAATACGTTTTCACAAAAAATACAAAAATACTTAAATGATTTTTCAAAATAAGTCTTTTTTAAATTTTTAGCTCATTTCTCTTCGAAATGACTAGACATTCCTTAATTATCTTATTCTATTGTTTTGACCTTCACTAGCCAAGGGAATTAATCTCAAACATTTAGCATAAGAATGTTTTAAACAAATGATATGACATTTTTTTGTTTTTCTAAAAACAGACTGGAATGGAGAAGTCCCATTTTCAAACTAGACCCCTGAATTAAGTGTTATCGGCCAACATCAATTTTTACATATTTTGATTGCTCCACTGAGTTGGTGACTTTTGGCTTAGTTTTCAAATAAAATATTTATGTAATGTTTTGGTGTTATTGATCCTGCTCATGCTGACTGAAAACTTTTAGAAATCTCCAAAACGTTACGGGCGGTCCAAACACCGCTGCGATAACTAAATCGTTATAAAAATGCTCGAGCGGTACAGGACTAACATATATTATTGTTATCTCCACACTACATAATGCACAATTTTTAATACAATGGATCAATTTTCTAATTTCTTCACAATTGAAATATTCTCCTTCTTCGCGACTGTGAATTTTCACCGTTTTATGCATAAAATTGTCACGACAAATGTAAAATGTTATAATTTAGTGGATTTTATTGCACTGTAGAATGGTTAAAATATCTATGTAGGGTGGGAACCGAACCCGCAACTCCACGAGTGCTAGAACAGCACTTTGATACTGAGCCATTCTGCGCCCTTGTCCCGCTTCCTTTATACTAACACATTTTATATAAACGAAACTTGAAATAAACATTACGTTTACAAAAATTTATGTCAGTTGAGTTTTACTGGCAGGAATCACTAAAGTCTTTTTCCTTAGTGCTACAACTATTTTGCCCTCAATGGATTTTAAAATATTTTAAACTCTCTCCAATAAGATAAATTAAATCTTCATAGCACGATCTACAGAACGTAGTTTCGGAAATAAACGGTAGATAGAGCTGTCGGCAAGCAGGGATGTCCAGAGCCATCAACCTATCGCGCCAAGGCATTTTCAACGCGAAACTTTATGATTCCTATAGTGTACATTTGCGTCTCTCGCAGCGTAGGGATATGATTCGTTCATTGATTCTGTAAAGAGATAATAGTCTAAATTTTCCATTATAATTAGAAATGTTAATATAGGTTCTTAAATGTTTTATTTTAAGTGACAAATTATACAACTCAAATTCTACTAAGATTTTAATAATTGAACCATATTGGTATAAATCATATTTCAGTGTTCTAACGAAATGCCGAAAAATTAATTTTCCTTTGATATTGTGGTATTTATCAATAGTCTACTTAACGCATCTGCATGAACACCGTTCCAAATTCTCAAATGCGCTGATTTTTTTAGTAATTTGAGTTATCTGTTTGAGATTAATATTATTTCAGCAGCGAACTTTTCAATGCGCACTATCAAACAAGTGTTCGGAAAGAATTTTTGAAAATGATCTCCGCGGCAATGTCTACAATATAATTTGCTCGATTCGATTCAGTTTATAAGTTCTCTACATTTTATAATTCTCTCTCCTGTACATTCACGAATTTGTTTTGCTACACTGTACCTTCGAGATCCAAAATGGGTTTTCTCAATTTCAATGAAGGTAAACAATTTTGCACTTCACATCCATATACGCGATATATAGGATATGCTTACCTCGGTTCGCGGAATAACCTGCAGTCCCCATGGTTCTCGACAGTCTTACAACAGCATCTACGCACCGAACAAGACAAACTAACTTCGACAGTGATAAGCATCGGAACGTTACACCTCCCCACTTTTCTCCTCTAAAAGGGGAGGGAGGTGACGTCAGCCGCTCAGCCAACGTGAAGGGAAGATTTTCAGGAAAGTAGGATAAATCATATCACGATTCATTTTCAATTGTATTACATTGAAATTAAAATTGCATACCTTGCTTACGCCAACAAACATCGTGTGATCTTAAAAATAAAATTAAGGAACCTGTAGAAAGTTTACGTTTATGTATTAAAAAAGTTCGTTAGTGTTCAGATCCCTGTTCAGAAACTTTCCCGAATCAGAATTTATACTGAATCCTAGAATAACGATAATATCCGTGAAAAGAAGCTTCAACAATGAGCATTCTGAACAAATTTTTGTAAACAAGATGTTTGTCATCATTTCAGCGAGTACTGAATATGATATCTGTCCTGTAAATATTCAATATTTCCCAATGCAATCTTTGAAAATAGTGATTTTCTCGGTTTAAAAATTTCTAAGCCTGTTGACCTTGAGAAACCTAGTTTTGAAAATTTCACTTCTCATATTGAGATCAGTTAATATTATTTATATGGTTGTTTGACTCGACTCTTTGTGGTTCAATTACACCCCAAGTCACATCCTTAGTTTTCACAATTAATTCTGTTTGCAATATAATGCATATTTTCTGCAGCACTGCAATCTTTGACATATTTTTTAAAGGTGCTAAGTTAGTTGTGGATTTCAAATACGTCTTTAGATAAAATTCATTCAAGAATTTCTTTAAACCGGAGGTTTATAATGAAAATATTGCAATATGTTTTCTTTTCTAAATAATTTTCTTGTTGATAAGCATTCCATGCTTATCAGGAAGTTGAATTGGATTGAATGTTATAAATAACATCGTGGATATTTAATTTACTTTTGGGCTAAATGTGATTTTTCACAGACGGCAACTAGTTTTGATTTTATTTATTTTTTATATGTTATAAAAGGATTGTCTTCTTGTATTTACGATTTTATTACATGTGTGTAGTTCGATATTTAAAGAATATATGAGGGGTCTAAAATCATATTTCAGGAAGTGTCAACATATCCTTATTTTTCAGTTCGTGGATTTACCGAGTGTATAATTGGTGGTACAAGGTATACATTATTTTGAATGGAAATATTTTGTAATTTTCATAATAATTCGGCGAAGATGAATTTCGTGAAGAAAAATTCGGCTATTGAGAATTAGTGGAAAGTTTATCTCTTGCTTTTGAACCAAGGTGGCTGAAGAGCTTTACGCAGAAATTTATTGTTTCTTTTGATCATTGTGTAGTAAATTAGAGTGCAGTAAGTTAAATAGAGTAAGTTAAGCGCTTCTTCACAATATATTGATAAGTAAATCTAGAAAACAAACTAATATGGAGATACGTTGTATCAAAAATAATCTCAATTATTAATTACAGTATCATATTATTAACTGAAATCGAATTATTAACTGAAATATTAGTACGCTATTTTTTATTAGGCTGACGTTTGATCAGAAGTTTTTCTCAGAAAGCTTATTAATTTGACCGTAAACATAATTTGCTTATCTAGATATTAAGGTTTTATGTAATGAGACATAGTTTCTCTTTGATCCGTAGATATTGAGAATGAAATCATATTTTTGGCGTAAGCTATGCGTCTAACTTTAGCAATTCCCTTTATGTACGTTTGAGGATGAAGGCTACAAGCCAGTGGAGTATTTCACTTTCCCACATTTTTTGCATCACTCTCCCTTCCAATCTCTTTCCTTTTTCCCTGTTCTTTGAACATAAAGTGTTGATAATACAACGTTCATTGTGCTGATAATTTTATATCGGATATCGATTAAATATAATCAGTGACGGGTAGGGTCGGTTGTACGGCAACGTGTGTATTGGCGCCGCGAGTCAATAGTCAATCTGCCAGGGGCGCAAAGGAAGGGACGGGAAAAAAATATGAGGCTCGGAAATGGACGAACGCGCTGCATCCTGTGGCCGCTGGTGCAGCGGCGCCAGGCCCTCCAATTTTAAACCATCATTTGGATCACCAGCCTCCACCACAGCTACACTAGTTTTTCTCCACGCCGCCTCCCCCGCCCCTCCCCCGCCGCCCAGCCACCACCGCCGCCGAGCCACCCCCGCCGCCCCCGCCGCCCCGGCACCAGAACCCCCAATTTTAAACCATTATTTGGATCACCAGCCACGACCGCCGCAGGGGCAGCTACACTAGTTTTCCCCGCCACCCATGACACCCCGCCGCCCACGCCGCCCCCACCGCCCCGACACGCCTCCAAACACAACCCCGCTGCCTCCGCCACCCCCGCTCACAATCCCCGCCGCTCTTTGCCGCTGCCCCGGCGGAAAGGCAGCGAACGTGCAGGTACGTGGGCGCGATCCATCTTCGGCCATCCGCACGCGCCTTTGTCCAGGGACAAGCCTCATTAAACCAGGAATCCTGGGCAGGCGCGCGCGCCGGTAGCGGCGGCTGAAGAGGCGCGTGCGCTGTCATGCAGTGGCACAGCGTCGTGGCGGCCGCGCCGTCGTCTTGTGCCTCCCGCGAATTGCGCTCCAGGCTCCTCGACCGCTCTTGACCGCAACGCTGTCTCGCAAGGCCGCGTTTCAGGAGTGCTCGTGCACGGGCCGGCATCTCACTGCAATACGCCGCTTTCTGTGGTCGGTCGGGTTACGCACCCTCTAAGCGATGACTGGGGCGGTTACAACTTTGTTACATCTTCGTTTGAGTTTGATTATGCTAGAACACTGATTTTCAAAACTGAACTGTGATTAATCAAAACATTAGTATAATAAAGTGTTGCTATTATCAAAGTGAAGCACATTTCCATTCGGGCGTTTTTGAATGTAATACATTTCCTTTCCTGCAAAATTGAAAATATACGTTAATTTGTATATTAAGGAAAACTGAAGAAACAAGGAAATTCTTGTCAGAATCTTCCTCCCATATATACTTGTGCGATAAATGATTTACTTCCTTCAAAGTCACATGAAATTTTCTCTTTAATGAAATTTTCGCAATCTACATCTTTAATTGTTATTTGTGAGCATTTTCCCCAACTGCAGACTAATTAGAATTGTCAAATATTTTAAATGTTTTTTTTATTTTCTCTTTATACCTTAAAAACTTGTTATGTATATTGTGCTCTCGATTGAACTTATCTTCTATTTTTATCTTCTAGAATCCTTTAATTCTATTCTTATCTTCAACTTCAATGGCTTCATTTCGACCAATTGCATTCGCGTATGTTCTTTCTCTTCATTTTCTGTTGTGTGCCTTTATCTCTTCCAGGTTCGTTCTGTCGGATTTCCTTTTGTCGTATCACCACGTGCCTCCCCACCCCTCCCCATTCTCCCCTCTTCCCTCCTCCTTCCCCTCCTTCGTGCACGGTTCCAGCGGCGGAAGATTATGATATTAATTATTGCCCAGAGATAGAACCCTTCTTTCCAACACCATAGTTGCGTTCCTCTTCTCCGAAACCTGTGTGCACTCGTCGAAGGTCGATATAAAGGTAAAGGGATGCCAAAGGTATATCATGCGATTGCCAAACTGCCAAAAGAAGAGCTGGTACTCACAGATAAGGATTGAGAGATGCAATTAGATTTTGCATAAAGTTCGTAATTAATAGATCGTTTAGTATTATGTTCATATCATACTTGTAGTTGACGAAAATTAATTTGAACTTTTGAATTTTTCGAAATTTCGATGATTTTAACGAAAATTAGATCTCACAGAAACAATGCGAGATAGTATGTGGTTACAGCTCCATTAGTTTCTTGAAAGCTGTTGAAGAATGTTTATAGCAAACTCTCTCAAAAGGTTAGGCAGTAGGATTACAAAAGTGTTTCAAAAATGTTCTTGGAAATTTCCTGTTTTCGAGATCACTTCTGGAAGTCTGTGTCAGCAAAGTTGCAAACCTACGTAGCTCCAAACTTGGCCTTCTGCGACGTTATTGTTCAACTCACGGCACCAAGAGAAGACGTAAAATTCATTGAGCTTCCCCATCTCCATTACAATCTCACCGAAGCAGGGATTGTCAACATGTGCTGCGTTATTCGGAGGTTGCCATGAAAGCACTGCGTCTGTTGGATCCTCTTACAGGCGTAGGGCGGAACACCCGCAGGCTCGACCAGCACGTCCGCAGCTATCCGAAAAGCCAGGCACCGGGTTCTCTGGCGCGCACTGCCTGCCAAAAGATATTTTCGTGAACGGCTGAGAGTTGCAAGCAAAGGCAACCATTATAGAGTACATATTTGTAATCGAGTCAACGTGATATTTCCCTGTCTAATTGTTCAAATGAAAAACGTGTTGATTACGAAAACTACATGTGTCTTCACTGCTCTCCGGGCAGTTAACATTTGCGTCGGATCTGCCCTCGTAAAATGCGTCTTGGCTACCTCATGTCTTCGAGAATACAGCAAATACAAACCTGCGGCCAGAACTTTGTCGCGAGCAAAAGTAGAAACAAACGCACTAAACGCTTAACTACGGCCCGTTCAGCAGCGGCTTTGAAGGGGCTGCGACTGTTTGCTTACGCCCGACGCCGAACAGCGCGTTCTTCGAAGCGGGCGGCACTCGCGGGGGGCGTTTCGGCACCAGCCACCAGCGCCCCGAGACAAAGCGCCTCGCTCCGCCGAGTCCGGTGGAGCGCGCGGGCCTGCGTGAGTCACCACGTGACTGCGGAGCCCGCGGCCGCTCGCGCGTCAGCAACGCGTGGCGAGAGGTGTCGGGCGGAACGTGATGCGTCGCTCCGCCTACCCCAACGCCCCCCCCGCCCCGCCCCCGCCTCCCACGCCTGCGCCTCGTGTCCACGACCTCGCTGAGTAATGCGAGGCGCGCCCCCGAGACGAGGCTGAGACTGCTGTCATTAAGCGCGCTTCGCTGGGAGTGGTTTCTAGACAGCGATGAGTGCGGGAGGTGGTGAGGTAGCCAGGAGTATAATTCCAAAGGTGACACCTATGTACGTAAGTTGTCTACTTCAAGTGTTTACGTGCGACCCGAGTGGTAGCGGTCACAGCCATCACCACCTCTGGGCACCGGAGAACCGAACGACCACACGGAATTTGAGGGGGGCAAAGCGGGAGGCATATTTTCTTGGGGTTCTTCATCGATTGATGATTTTCTGTTTCCGAACGCGTCAACTGCTGGTCGTTAGTTCCGTAAGTGTACTGCAAGATACATCTCTGGAGGTGGTGGTGTTCCTCACCCACTAGAACGTGAGATATGACAGTGAGAGCGTAGGCTTCCGCGCCCGGAGTCTGTATTTACTTGAGGAAGGTCGCAGGAAGCCCCGAGGAAGGTCGCAGAATGGCGACCGAAGCGTCGGCACCTTCGCCATGGACGCGGCGTCACCCAGACACCCAAATAAATCGTGAGATTTGACGCTGATCTTCAAGTCGCACTTTCCCCGCTCGGAGAATTTCCGCCAGCAGAGCACTTCCCCAGCTGGGACAAGCTCTGAACTGCTAACTAGTCTCCCGGTGTGTTGTAGAGTAAGTGTACGTAAGTGTAAATGTGAGTGTAAGGGGAGAGAAGGGAGCAAGGATAAGAAGGAAACGTCCCGAATAGTCCACCACCCGTTTGAAAGGGTTGTACTACTCCGGCATTCACCTGGTAATGAGTAGAGACTAAACGGAATACTACCAACCAAAACAGTCAGCTGCTAGAATTCTCCTACAGACAGCTGTACTCTCTCTCTCTCTCTCTCTCTCTCCCCCTCTCTCTCTCACACACACACACACACACACACACTCACACACATACATACTTATACGTATTGCATTGCACACACGTGAGCGACAAGTCGGGGGCTTAGAGCTTGCCTCGGTTAAGGGGCTGGGAGATACAGCTGGAGGACGATAATCGGCCAAGGTCCGCGCACGATTCTTCTTTCCCATATGTCTTCCGCTCATCCTTATGGCCGGGTGAGGGGCTGATTTTCCAACCGTATATCGCCCAACTCCCAAATGATTCCTGCAATACGCCATGTTCCTGAATGTCAGACCGTCTTGAGCCAAAATGTAAAGTGTAGAGCTAATTGATGAAAGGAACAATGTTCTCTTTTTAAAGAAAAACAATAGATTAAGCAAATAAACTCCCACGTACAGGATTAACATCTATGATATCGAATTTTAGAGTATTGTATCAAAGCCCTTTCTCTATTAGACAGTACTTTGTGTAGATAGAAACGAACGTTTCGCTTTCAATAGAGCAAATTATACTAGTACTGAAATTTTAATTGAAAATTTCATGCGGACCTGACTCGCTACGAAATGTCGACTGGAGATTCCTGTAGTACGTCACACGTGGTTTTAACTGTTTTTTCGTTAAATAAATATATAAATACTCTACGGGGAGAAGAAAAGCATATTCCTTTAGATCATATCCCCGTTTCCTATCTAATTTCTTCCACAACTTCCTTTTTCTCTGGCAACATGAAAAGCAAGTAAATGAAGTTTAAGAGGTATCACAAGACCAAACGAGAATTGCTCTGGGATTAGGTTGACGAACGAGAATCGGCTTCGAAAACCAACGATGTTTCGAGCGCAGAAACGTTAGTAAATGACAATTCGAATATGTTGCAAAACACTTAGAGTGTAATTTTCTGCCGAATCTATGTTTAGGTTGAAAAGTCAGGAAGATACTTTATATAGTTTAAGAGAAGAAAAACATACCCTCAACAGAACACACACACACACACACACACATTTTTTATCATTAACATGATTGTTCGTCCTATTCGAGTTTTTGAAGAATCGAAAGGGCAATTCAATTTTACACTTAATTGTGCTTGTTCGGCTATTTGGTAGTCCATGAAAATCATGTTTCTAGTCATCAGATGATGCGTACGGTTGTCTTCAGGGTTACTTAGAAAGTCTGGTCTATGTGCTTCAAACGTGACATTTCTATTTTGTGTTTTAATTATATTTGTGGAATGTGTTTTTCCTTAGTACATTGATGTAGTATTGATTAATGAACTACGTTGTGTTTGTTCCATAGTCGTGTAACAATAGTTATTTATACATCAAGGGCGTTGTAAGGGTTCTAATGATGTCAGGCGAGAATGCCCGAGGGCCATTGGCCCAAGGATATTTGGTCACCTGAGATCATTAGAACCAGTTAACGCCCATGGTACATGTAATATTTAATTTGTTCAACAAATTGGTTCGTCAAAGTCAAACATTATGCCAGTATAATCAGTTTCGTAATGAAGTACTTTACCGCCCGTGTGGTAATATACGACATTCATTCATTCATTACATTAGGGCGGTAAAGTAATGGCGTATTCGCAACTCTTCTTTTGAAATATTTTGGTCTTCTTTGTCTTGTAACCTTGAATTTTCCTCATAAAAACGCTAATAACTGAGAAAACTTACTGTCATTAAGTGATATTGTACTCTTTAACGTGGAGTAGTGGGTCGTAAGACCAGACGTCCAGACGTCCCGTATTATCCGGGACAGTCTTATTTTGAGTCCCTATCCTGTATTTGTTGACAGGATAACGGGACGCTAAAATATCCCTTTTTTGTGACAATGGCTTGTCAGCATAAAATGTCGTCAACAATATTAAATTTTTCATAATATATTCCGTTCGTTTACCATTTATTAAACAAATTGTGAAACCTACTACGTAATTAATGGTTGTGCAAATTAAGCAAATGTGTATTTTTTATGTTCGTTGCTAAGGGATTCTTTGGTTGGCGTGAATTAAATGCTACTACACTATGAAAGTTTTACGTATGTATATATTTGTTCATTTATTTAATATTAGTCTCCAAACCTAAATATTTGTGATAAAATATATGTTTAACGTCCCCCTTCATCTTTGTGAAAAAAACTAAAATGTTCCGTTTTTACGATTTGAAAATATGGTCACCTTATCCAAAGACCACTTTGTTTCTCCTTCTCTGACTTGACAGAAAAGTAAGCAATCAAAACATTTTCCGATATGAAATGAACTTTTTTTCACATCAATCTTTAAAAATTAAATACTCACGCTCATATTTCTTTTATGATTTGTTGGGTAACAATTTGCTGCTATTTCTATTTCCAAATCAGAACTGTATTCACTCATGTCGAAAAGAGTGATTCAATTGTACTCGTTGTTGAGAACAGTGTCGCCACTTATAGGAGAAAAAAATGTGAATAGTAAATGGAGGCTTGGGACGAATTTTTCACTTTAAATCTAACAGAGTTTTACAAAGTGGATAAAAATATATTCGTGTCGTAATATCTGATTACAATGCTCAATTGGTTACCGAACTCGGCATAACGGCCTCGTTTGGCAATTTTCCAATCTCGTATTGTAATGACATGCTTTCCGACATTTATATCGTAAATAACTATTAACTAATTTTAATGATTCAAATTTACTAATTTACTAGGTACTAGATGTTGACTTGACTCGGTTTGCCTTTTTATATTTCCCGCCAATAATTCCCTTGCATAATTTTCTCCATAGGAGAACATCATTCAATTGTTTTTCAATTTCCCTCGTAAGCACGATCTTCTCGATCCAGGAAAGTTAAGTGGCCTATATTGGGCTCCTTGTCGAAAACAATAACAAGCAATAATGTATCAGTAAAGTTTTTGTGAACTAGTATCATAAATATAGGCATAAATATAGTATAAGAAATCGTTTATACAATGATATCATACAACCCAAATTATGACATATTTGGCGTTTATTCAGCCAATCCCAGCGATGAATCGTGGGAGAGTGGCAGTGATCCACAAAGCCGAGCTAATCGTGGGGATGTGGTGGTAAACCAAACAGATGACCACGGTTTTCCGCATGCATTTCAAATACCAGTGACGCCACAATAACATTGTTTCCAAAACCTATCGTTGATTCTCTTAAAAAATTATAATGTTATTTAAAAAATTACGTACGCAACTCGTTTATAATGTTTTTGCACTCGCCCAAATTTCAAAACCCGCTGTATATACTGTATATTTGCAATTTTATCAAAAACTATTACGCATTATGAATAATAATAATAATAATAATAATAATAATAATAATAATAATAATAATAATAATAATAATAATAATAGTAATAATAAATACATTATCAGAAACAAACAACCTTGGGCGTATGGACGTAACCACTACTTCCTGGCGTGGCTTGGCCGTCGTTGAAGTCATTGCCCAACCTTCAGCCGAGCTACATTAGGCGCTGCTCCCGTAACTACCTGCAGCCAGTCCTTCAGTCTCCGAGCAGGCCGTGCACCGCAGTGGAGCTACGCCGGGCGCCTTGCTCAAATAATGACACCTATTTTCAAGCTCGTTGGAAGAGTTGTTAATGGGCGTGGAGTGCGGAGTTGGCGCGCCTAAATGACACGGAGAGCGCAGCCGCCTGCCTCGCGACGCCGAGCGGCGTCTTGCGCCGGAGAGGTAGGGAAGGACGCCAGGCGGGGCGGGGCGGAGCGGTCCAGGACGGTGGGGCGACTGGGAGGCACGGGAAGGGCAAGTTGGCCAGGCGATGGGCGTGGTAGGACGGTGGGGTCAGGGCAGGTGGGGAAGGCAAGCTGAGCGGGACAGGTAGGGCGGGGTGAGCTAATCCAGACGGGGTAGAGCGGAGCGGGGACAGGCGTGGTAGGGCAGAAGGAACTGGGTAATGGGGATGGGCATGTCGGTAGGGACGGCGGTGAAGGCGAGGTGAGGAAGGCGGAGTGGGGCAGGGCAGGTGGGGCGGGGCAGGCGGGACGGAGTCAGCTAGGACGGGAACAGGCGTCGCGGGGAAAGCCGGGGAGGGGACAGACGAGGCGGTGGAAGGCATAGCGGGGAGAGGGGAATGCGGGGAAAGGTGGAAGGTGAGGTTGATCAGGTGGGGACAGGTGGGGCGGAGCAAGTGGAGCTGGAAAGGCGGGAGCGATGTGGCTGGTGCGATGGAGTGGTGCGGGGTGGTTCGTTGTGGTATGGGTTGGTACAGGATGGTACGGGGTGGTACGGAGCGGGGTGATGCTGGGTGGATAGACTGGGCTGAGCTGGCGGGCTACGACACGGCAGGGCGTGGCGGCAGCAGCGGCATAAACGAGGCAGAGAGGACAGTGGCGCCGTTTGTCGCCGGAAAGCTCTTTACCGCAGGCCGTCGGCGCCGCCGTCGCCGCCGCCACTGCTCCCGGCGCAGCGATTCAGAAGTGACGAATGGCCGCGAATTAAGGCGGGGCGCCGCGCGGGGACCTACATCGCCCGCCGAATTACGAGGGTAATCAGTCGTGAGTGAGTTGTGGGCCGGGGCAGCGCGCGCCTGGCCGGCCCTCGGCCCGCGGCCCAGGCGCACGGCCCGCGACCTCCCGCCCCGCCCCTTCCTCCGCCCCACGCCCCGCGCGCCACGCCCCTCAGCGCCTCTCACGCCGACCCCTCTGCTCAGCTCAGTCACGAACCCAGAGAGGATTTTACCCCGATTGTGTAACCGAGTATTTATTCGCTATGGTACCCGAATTCATTGAGTCAACTGCTAAAAGATCATAAAAATCTTCCTGAAAATAGGATTTAGAGAACAATCTTAATATATATCCTTAATTATTTAATACCAACTCAGTGATGGCTGAGACATTCCCCAGTTCTTGACAATATATTGTGAGAAGTTCACTTACACTTCTCGTTATTTAAGTTGGCACATCAACCACTGCCCATTGTTTTAGCGCAATGCAAGCAACAGTCGTATGTATTAATACGTGAGAAACTCACATCCAATATTAAACTGGAGTTATTCAAGCGGCGACAAGCGTCAGCGTATTACCTTTTCATTTCTGTGTACGAGTATACAATTCAGTAGCATGAAGCAAAATTTGTGGAGAAGAACTGTTCTGATTGGTAGTTTTCCGTGGTTTCTCAGTTGTATGCTGATCAATACAAATGGACCACGCGGACGTCTGCTCCTCTTCTTTGTCGAGTCATCTTCCCCTGTCCGCACGTACATGCAGACAGCAGATACAGACACAGACACACACGCAGACACACACACAGATTATATATATATATATATATATATATATATATATATATATATATATATATATATATATATATATATAATACATATACACTTACTTCCACTATATTATCACATATGTCAGGACCTGTAGTGTGTGAGCTGAAGCGATGCCCCGCTGGGGAAAGATGCTTGGAGAGGGAAATCCTCCACAAGCCGACGTGTAGGTTGGCGGCGAACCTCACCTTCCTGTGGGTGAAGAAACATCGCCACTTCCAGAGATAAACCATTCACTACCTTAACGGGACTAATGAACCTAACAGTTGACCTCTAGGAATCATCAATCATCATGTCAGTCTGCGTCCTCGTTCCTCCCTCCTGATGGGAGATGAAGAAGAGACCTCATGAATGTATTTCTCTAGGAGGAATAAAATGTTTTACTCTCCGCTAAATACAATGCTATTGAAACCAAAAGTAAATAAAGATTAAATGAAATTAGTATATTTAATATATTGTAATACTGAATTTGACACAAAAGCTATATAAAAAGTTAAAGCAAAATTAAAAATTTAACGACACCAAAGTCAAGTCCCATTCCTGTCTCAGCCACACTACAAACGTCATTAATGTGCATTGTTTTATGACAGAATTTGCCATATTCCAACTTATATAACGTAGTGTTGTTTGTTAGTTTGATAACAATACTATACAGTGTACACAAACAACCGTTTGTCAATCAGAATAAAATCGGTCGGGGGCATTTTATAAATTCCTGTGACCTTCGTTCTTTCTTTAAGTCTGACAGAGCACACAACAATCTTCAAGGACTATACATGAACATCAAGGAAAGCAAATTTACATGCATGCTCCTACATGAGTAGCACATGTGTCGCCGTTCCTGTAGGCTTCTGGGAACGCTAAAGACCTCCGTCTTGACATGTTTCTCTTTTTAGGTCTGATCTAAAAGTAGGATGGAATGGCAAGAGAGTTCCACGTGGACAAGAACAATGGAGAGCGAGGATATAAAAAACACTGCCACTGTATGTAATCAGAATTGGAAGCGTTTTTAGAACATCTTCGCTTAAAAAATAAACCTTCTTGTGGAATGAGCTTTTGATTCCCGCGTTTAACAAGCATCGCGGCTTGAGCGCAATCACTGCAACAACGCCAACGCGTATGCCAACGGAGGGTCCTGACCGGCGCCCCACCCCCTGCTCCCCCTTCTCCTCCCCTACGTCAGTGGCACGCGTCGCCGAGGGCGCAGGCGCGCAGACGGAACGACGAGAGAGGGAGGGGGGCTGCGCGAGGAGGACAGGGGACGAAATGAATCCCTCCCACCCGGCCCCCGCGAAACACTGATGTAAGGACCCCCTCCGGCGAGGAGCAAGGTTGCTGCTCGGTCCAATCCTGCCAGCCTCGCGGGTGTGGATTTATTTTCACGTATCGCGCATCTGCACACGCGGGGAGGCACGCGGGGCAGCGTCCGGATTGGCCTGCACACCCGCACGCCGACGCGGCCCAGATTCGCGCAAGGCGATGGCGAGGCGAGGCCCCGAGCGAGGAGGGGGCAAGGCGAAATGCGAGAACAGAGCGGAGGCGAGGACAGAGAGGAAATGCGAGGAAAGGAACGGGTCGGGAGCGTCTCCTCGCGTTGGGAGCGAGGCGACAAACGAGCTGTGAAGCGGCCTGTGATGCAGGCTGTGAAGCAGGCTGTGAAGCGGACTGCGAAGCGGGCTGAGAATTGGGCCTCGAAGCGGGCCTCGAAGCGGGCCTCGAAGCGGGCCTTGAAGCGGGCTGTGAAGCGGGTTCATGGGTCGAGTCGTAAGAGGAGTCGAGAAAAAAGTCGTGAGGGGGGTCGTGAGAGGAGTCATGAGAAAGGTCGTGAGTGGAGGCGCCAACTTTGGAAACCCTCTTACTCGGTGATTTTCGTACTCAGGGGTAGCAGGAGTTTAAAAATTGGATTTTAAACTCAAATTAATGTTTAATAAGAAATGAAAAAGAGGTATTCTATATTAAGTATAACTCTCAGTTTAATAAACTTGATTATTGCAAAGAATGCTATCTAGACGTTTCCAGTTAAACGTCTACACATTATTCATTGTAAAAAAATTAAATCGATTTTTTGTTGACATCAAAACAGTATTGCCTGAACTAAATACATATACACATATTAAACGAAAACTCATTTTGGAACAAATATTAGTTGTATGCAGCACCTTATTTATGATATTAATATCACGAATTTGGACGTTTGGACTATTTCGTGGAAATATATTTTTTAATTGATTGCATAACGTAAAGCCTTACACCAAACATTACTTCTCTCAACCGAGTTTCCAGGTAAAATTCAGAGCCAGAAAAATGGAGATGGATGAGAAATGGATGGAATGGGATACAGCCTGGGAAAAGAGGTTATCGTGAGTCGGAGTTCGAATCCTAGCGTTAGTAGGGGCGCGCAGTGAGGAACGGAGGCGGGGTGTGAACCAGGAACAGGCAAGGAGGGAATAAAGTAAAGTACAAGGTTGGCACACGAAGCAGCACGAAGCCTCCGCTGCCTCTGGCCTCCCCCCGCTCCGCTCCATCAAGTGCCGTGCCGCGCCTGACTCACGGCTAATGTTTCAAACCGCACCTCTGGGAGCGGGGCCGAAGGCAGGGGACCGGCACGCAGCCAAGCGCCCGACAGGCGCACGGGGGCTCGGCAAACAGGCAATTCTCGACATTAGTGCACTACAACGTTAGGAACACAATGTCTTTTTTATTTCCGCAGTCAAATTTGTTTTTAAATTTATTCCTGCTCGACATGCATTGCCTTTCAGAGACTAAAACGAATGTTGAATTTTTATTTAACATTTTAGAAGCAAGCGTTTTCAGAGCGTTCTATACTTTACGTTAGCTTTATTATAATTCTGAAAACACAAAATAAATTTAATAAACTTTGTGGCGTTGAATTTTAATTGGTTTTGAAATGTTATATAATAACGCTTATTACTATTGAATTTTCAGTTGAAGGAGGGAAAGGAAAATCATGGAGGTTTATGTTTATCTTTAGCGAAGCGGAAACGTGAAAACTGCAGTTCCATTTCAAGAACAATTAGATTCCAATTCATGATCAACAATTCATAGGAGCAACAATTTAAGCGGGAGCTGTGTGCCGATATCAAGACAGAATTATTCTTTGCCATTAAACAACTCATTCCACTCACAGTGAGAGTATTGATTTTGACGGTGGTGAAAATGTGTCACATATCGACACTAGAACCCGTGATCTTAACATGATAAATCCCGGCGTAAGACCACTATGCAAGATGTGAGGGCGATTCTCATGCATAGACTGTCAACTTGCGTAATAAAACACAGTCGAATGGACAGATAAAATAATGCATCCACTCCATATAATTAACAACACAGGGAAAGTGCATTATTTTTTATCCTCATGAAATTATTTGACATGAGTAGTCGTATTTGTCTAAAAATTACTACTACCACGTTTGTCATTAAATGATGACTGCAGTGACAGAACAATTTCAAAGAGACATAATGTCTTAGATATCTCATATTCGTAGAAAAATATATCATTTAGATATCATGAATGCATTTGCAAGCTTGCAAAAATACATCTGCTGAAAAAGATCGAAGCTATAGTAAAATGTTCAATTAAATTTCTTTCGAAGCGTGACATGAAGTTTTAAATTTGGCATTTTGTCGCATTTGTTTGAGTTTCTGTCATCAACGTGTTGAAACAAAACATTTTTTATTTCAGAAGACATTACTGTTTGTAGGACATAGAGATATGTTTAATGGGGCATAAGTCAAGAAGAAACGAAACAGTTCTTTGGATCAGTGTTTAGAATGTAATATTCAGCCTAGTCGTTTATTTGGCGTTGAGTCAAATTGTTTATAAAAGTGTGCAAAAGGCAAGTAAACATGACATGTTTAATAGAACTAGATAAGTTACTGATGTAGGCTTCGAGGAAAATAAGCAATATCCATCATCGTTTAAGAATTTCACTTAGATCATATTTAAATATAATATCAGGGAAATATTACTAGAGCCTCTACAACGTACCACAGACCTTATCATTTGGAACGCGTATTTTAAAGACAGTTGCATACAGACTACATTTTAAAATTAGCTATGAAAAATGATACACAATACCCCCAAAAGTTAAAATATCTAAAATTATTGGTGGCAGCGGATGTGTTGTTCATGATATGAATTAAGAAATAATCAAAACACAGCAATCAAAATTTTAATATTTATTAAAACGTTAGTAGCACCCAAAGTCAACTTTCGGGAACACTTCCGATTTGCGTTGAATCTATGCAAAAGAAAATATATAAAAACTAATATTTAAGCATGGAAGGACAAAGAAAAATAAGAATGGTTATTTATGTCTGAAGTCCTCTGAATTAGTCTTTAATGACGAGGCCGCAAGGTTTAACTGCGAGGCGGAGCGACAGCGGAGCCGCGTTGGCCTTACGTGCCAATTGCAATACAACAACAGACTGTCCGCAATAGCGGCTGGAACATTTGACTTCTTGCAACTTCTTGCAACATTTTTAAAAACGTATTTCATAGTTTGAATTATATAATATAATTATATAGTATAATGTACAATAAGGCGAGTTCCAGGTCTTTTGGTTTTGGGTAACCTTTTACATGTTTTTGTACAGAATGTACAGTGTTGAAGGAAAATGTGTTTTTTCTAACCTGATGATGAGACAAATTGTGTCTCGAAACGTCGCATTTTATAAATGTTAATAAATGTATAATAACTGCAATTCAAGAATCTGTTCGTCGGATGAATGGCTAAATAAGTTTTCCTTGTTAAATCTTTTTTTCCCTCTTTAATTTATCATACAATTGTTATTTATGCAGCAAGAGAGGAGTTTAGCACCAGAAATTATGGCATATCACTGGCATATCTGAAAGGAATGAAGCTCGTAACCTGAAAAAAGACATGAAAAATTTGGAATTTGTTTTTCATCTAGGACTGCATTCCAAAAATACTAACGTCAACCAACACTGTTTTGAAATACCTTCAGAGCCCTGATTTGGATTTACAAACAGCACAGATACTCCATTGAGCTTCAGAAGATTTGAAGGCTTTTTGGAATCACTATGATTATTTGAAAATGGTGCTATAGAATTATCCAGTCAGGAAAGTAGAAGTGAAATTTAGCAATAAACAAGTGAAAAAAATTAAACAATATTTTGGCGAACTCTGCTGGGACCTACGAGTCATTGATGGTCAACAAAAATACAAACTTAATAATTAGTATGGATATCTAGATATTGCCATTAACCAGGTGGAGTGACAATTTGTTGGAAAACAAAAACAATGGTGATTTTAAAAGTGAATCAGCCACAAGTTTTGATAACTCTTTTGCATGATGAAATTTACAAAGAAGCAAAAAAAACTCAATCAAAACATCCTGCTGATGTAACATAAATGAAAACTTGTCGTGTTGGCTATTGTCTTTGCACATTTGTTTAAAGAGTCAAATTTTAAAACTAATATTTGTTAAAAGTTCTTGCAAACGTATTAATAACGAAAAGTTGCTCATTATTAACAGGTTTTCCTGATGTGTGTTCAGTATTTACACTTCCTGACACACGCATCAGAGCCCAAAGAATGTTTTCAAAGTTAAAGCTAATTAAAATTTATTTACAAAGTACAATGGCACATGACTGTCTGAATAATTTCAATATTTTATCAGCTGAGCAAGAAAAAAAACAATTTGGTTGAAAAATTATATTTTTACTGTTATTGATAAATGTGTAAATGCGAAGAAAAGACCAAAATTTAAATTGTAGATTTTATCATGAAATTGCAAAAATGAAAATTTATTTTTTCTAATAGTATATTGTAATAAATGCTTTCTATTCTAAAATTCAGTTTATAGTCACAAAACTAAATCAATGACTTGTCTTTAAATTCGGGGCTCCTGTATTATGTCAGTGCAACGGCCTCCACTGTTCAACTTGTGCCACTGCTTTTCAAGTTAAAGAGTTTTTAGTATAAAAAAATTACAATACATATTTCAATATTACAGAATTATTTCCAGTAATGCAAGATGTGTGCTGTTGTAGCACCTCTAGTTTGTAATAATGCTATGCATTTGTCATCTTCCGAACTTCAAAATTTTGCCGTGTATTCTAATTGCAGTTCCATTTTTATTCTTGCCTTGCAAGGTTGAACTTGCAATCAACCAGACATTTTTCCTCTATTTGAACCCTCTTACCACAGGTTTTACCTGCTCGCATGGAGAATATGACTCATTTCTTCCACATTTTTGTTGTGGCACAATGGCAACTTGTACCTTTAATCAAGTCATTCTAGAATTGCCGTAAATCTTACAAATACAAGAATATGAAATCAGAAAGTTTGCTATCCTATGAAGCTCCTTAAAATATTTCCCAAAATGACCTTAGACTTTACTAACGACTTTCCAGTATAAATACTTACTTATATAATGATATTTATTTAATTTAATTCAAAAATTTTAAGAATACACTGTTACATATACAAAGGAATATCTCTGCAACAGCAACGCTCTTGCCTAGGAAATATGTTTTGAAGGTAATACAGTATAATGTGTGTTCATCATGGCATTTATTTTCATGAATTTTCATCCACAGAGAAAAAAGTATATACATGCTCACAAAAAGATAATTGTGTAATTGAGAAGGAGACACGCAAGGCATGCCAAGCATGCCGCTTCAGGAAGTGCCTGAAAGTGGGCATGTCGATGGACAGAGTGCGAAGTGGGCAGAAAAAGGGCAGACACAGCCCTTGACCCACTGCCTGACTTTTATTTTTTATTGTGATGTTGTGAAGTTGCTCATACTTACTTACTTATGAATTCCTTGGATTTAAGATATATTTTGTTTAAATTAGTGTTGTTTTAACTATGTTTGTTGCTGGACAGATAAGGTTTCCTGCAGACCAGAACAGGAATAGAATGCTTCAATATTGTATAAAAAATTAATCAGTCTAATAAAAAAGTATTTCTTACATTTTTAAGGCTTTATGTGGAAAATATATTGTTTGTTTAGAGTCGGCCAGGTGACCTACATACAAAAATCATTTTTTCTAACTTTATGAAGATCAGGTTGTCAAGTGCCATTAAAGTTAAAAGTTAAAAATATTCAAAAATATTGTGTATGAAAAATAACTGCAGTGAAACTATATCACACAAGCTTTATTTAATCCAACAAATTGATTTTTTAACATTCTATGTGTTTTTTAGTTTATTTCTGTCATTATTCAAATAATGGAATTAAAAATTCACAACTATTGGATTATGTTTATGCCCATTGGTGTCTGTGAAATGTTTGAAATACAAGAAAAATATTTGTTATTGTGAACCTGGTATTTCAATTTTTCTTATAAGTAATTTTACTGAGAATACTGATTTTTTTTAAATCTGTATTGTTAATGACACTGCATTATTAAATGTTACCATTATTGTTTTTAGTCATATTAACTCACTATTATAAATCAGGTACAATTTTAATTTCAAAACATTTCTACTTTTTGTGTAATAAACACAAGATCATGTTCCACATCTAGAAGTATATAGAATACTTAGTATTCCCCATGTGAAAATAACTTTGTAAACTGTAATTCCATGGTTTATTACAAACTTTTCACTCTTCCCAACAAAATACCACTTGCAAATTTTTGTGACACTTTAAAAATTAATTAATTATTTAAAATTTATGGTTTACCTCAAAATGCCTTTCTTTCACCAGTGACATATCACACAGTAGAATTTTAATTAGTAGTTGCCAGGTGCTACACTATGCATAACAACATTTTCAAACTTCTTATAGACCCTTCTTGTAGATTTACTCTGCTCTAAGAGACACCCAGAGATTTGCATCATTCCTTTGTCTAAAGATACTGCACAGGAATGAAAATGGAGAAAGGAAAATTTGTTGGGTCACAAGAAATGTCTAAAAAAAATTTTTTTAAAAAAAAGACAGTAAACTACTTTAACATTAATTAAATACTATTGCTCATTGCTCATGATTCTGTTTTCCTTCATTAACTTTCAGTTTGTGTTTGATAAAAAAATTGATATGATACCCCAAAAAATAAAAAAAAGAATTAAAAAAAATTGAGGCAATATGTTTTAATGATTATGATTTGTAAAATATACATACCTTTTCGACTGAATGGTAATTAGAATGATTTAAGACACTTGTATGACTTAGAAGGTATGGTCACTTTCATAGCTATGTATTTGAAGTAATCTTTCATCAGTAATAACCTTCAACTACATTTATAAATTATGTAATCAACCTTCTACATAGGGATTACAAAAGACATTAGATTTTAGTGCCAGCATAAATAGAGCAGTTAGAAGAAATAAATTGTGCAACATATTAACAATGGATATTTTTAAGACATTAAAAGAAAAATTGAGAATTATTTCTGGTACAAGTGAATAGGTGTTTCCAAAATGCTTGTTGTATTCACGATAAGGACCTTTATTGTTGTTATTATTGTAATATTATTATTATTGTTAGATTAGTATTATTATTTATTATCTGTTTTGATTATTTGTGGAACAGAATATTGAATATTTGATGCAATGTTGTATTTATTCTGTGTTTTGTTTCAGTGTTGCATATCTAATTGTAAGTGTAAAGGACTAATTGTATGTAATTCTTGAACAGATTTTAAGAGTTCTTCAACTATTTGGAGGTAATACTCTCTCCAAATTCTTAAAGAAGTACCATATCAATACTAAGTATATACATGCGTAACTTATTTTGATATAATTGTCTTTGTTGTCTTCATATTGTGTGTTTCAATGTTCTGTTTTATGGAGATATCCACTGAAGTTGATGTAATAAATGTTCCTGTGATATTGGCAGCAGTGTGTTTTATTATCTATCCTGAACCTGTAAACATTTTCTGAAAAATTTGTTTTAATTAAATGTTTCGGTACTGAAAGTAATAATGAAGTTAACACATTGGGAATGAGGCTAGAATTTGATAACTTACATTTTTTTTAAAATTTGGAAATAAGATGATAACCAAATAAGTTAATGAAATTGTGGATATTATGACTATTATATAGTGGAGTCTTTATTGTTGAAATGACTGATTCTTTCCTATGTTCAGAGATTTTCTGTGTTTCGTTAAGATGACCTCCGCTTCTATGAATTGTGAACTCAAGATTCCATGATAAGTGATGACCTCAAACAGTCCACTTGGATTCTGAGGGTAGCGTCAAAAACAATTGTCAGTATCGAATAGAAAAGAATGCTTCTAGGAATCGTTCTGAACTTGATTTAATTGAATTTACAAAATATGTTTGAATTGTGAACTTGCACCTTCATTGAAATTTCTTTAACTACCTACGTAAGTTCACATTCCTTCCATTACAAATGCCCATAGATTAACGTACTAAACGTCAATACACTATAATGACATTATTCCTTTTTTGCATACTCCATTCTGATGCTATCTGCTTCTTCTGATTTCTTCTACAAAATTAGTTTTCTTTTTCTTCTCTTCTTTCTTTTCTTTTTAGGTTGTAGCCTCTCTTTTTAAACATAGGAAATGTATTTTAAAACTGACATTCCATGAAACCACTTTCATGAGATCACATTCTTTGTTGTTCAGGCTGCCTTAAATTCACAAAGTTTCTATCCATTGTGTTCCATTTCATTTTCTAATATATGTAATTTTAATTATTTTTCAAAATTTCATGAACAATTTTATATCTGAAAAATTGGCTTTCTAAGATGATTCCCGGAGAAGCGAGGGTTATGATTCGTGCTTACAACAAGCTCTGCCTATTTCGCTTCCAAACGCATGGAGGAAAGGCAATTTTCGGAGAGGTATTTCTGGAAGCCAATTGCTGAGCATTTCTTGCTCCCAACTTCAGGATTGGTCGGTAGCCGACTCGTGTAGTATTTTTAAAATGTATGCGGTATTTGTTAAACAAAGGGAACTCAAAGTATTTAGAATAATATGAAACATTAGAGAGATGAAAAGCAGGAATATATACCTAGCAACAATGTTCGTAGCAATATATGCTAGCGTTGTGGCCGCATGTTCGCTCCACCCCCGCTAGGAACTTCAAACGTATGTGGCGGAGAAACGAAACCAGCCGTTTGTAAAAGCTTGAAGAAAAGGCTTACGGAGGGCTGCGTATGGATTGACTGTCAAAAAAAAAAGAGTTGTCATGAGATGTTAATTTCTTATAAACAATTACGTATCTCGAAAACGAAAAACGATAGCGCCGATCGGATTGCTTCTCATTTAAAAGTAATTTAGAAAAGGTAATAATTTTGTTTGTGCCAAATCAAAAAAATTATAAACCCTTTCCATTTTTTTCAATTTTAAAGTTGAAAGGAGTCCCTGATGTCCCAGAACACAAAATTTGACAACGAATTAACAAGTTTGCAACCATTAAAAAAATTTCTGCCGGGCAATGTCCCCAAATTGTCTTTGAGGTAAATCTATTGCAAAATAACAATTTTTACAAGAGATAGAAAATTATTGCTAATACCTACTTTATTTGTTGCTAAAATACACAGAGAGGGCGAGAGGGAGGGAGAGAGAGAGAGAGAGAACATTCCTTGCGCCTAAAAAAAATTGGACATTGGCATTCCAATTTTTAAAAAATCAGATATTTAATTTCGATTATCTCAAGGCTTAGTTTTAAATACGAGATTTCAATAAGGAAAAACTCTATATAATCAATATTGTATTCTTACAATGTTAATTTTATGTTTACATACTTTGAAAATAAAATGAGGTTGCTGAAAATAGAACCTGTCCCAATTTTTAAGCAGCCTTTGCTCTATCCGAAAAAAAAGAAAGAAAAAATTGTACTGTTCTTTTTAAACAAGAAACTATAATAAATTGCATTAATGTATGCAAAAATGTCGTAGAAATTACTCTATATGTCGAAAAAATGTACATGACCTTTTGTTAAAACATAATTTTCTAGAAGAAATTATGTTTGGGGACAAAATCACTACCATCAATTTGTACTTTTGCAATGTTATTTTTTGGAATTTTCGAAAATTCAGATAATTTCCGACATTGTTTAAAATTCACTATTTCATTCTAAATTATGCAAAAACTATACATATTTTAGAAACGTTGTATGTAGTGAATAAATATTGCTCATACACGTACTTAGTTTCTTCCTGTAATGCACTATGTAGTCAGAATTCACGTTTTGTGGGTCCTTGATACCGAAAAATCGATTGCCTGCACACCGTCTGTTCGTTCGTTCATTCATTCGTCGTTCGTTTATGCACAAGGCTAGCGTTTAAATCATTACATTGAGACAATTTTCTCCAAAAACTGCAATTCTCCGACCGATTTGAACGTACTCGAGACCCTGCGAGTTGGAAACGGATACTTTGATATTTGGAGATACATTGCATGACGTTTCAACATCATTATCAACATTTTGTCAAACATTGATCAATTTGTTTTATTATACATTGCACTCAGATAGTACAAAGAACGCTTAAAAGAATTGGGCAGGTCTAATTATTGTTAAAACCCCTAATATTTCAAAAACTGCAAACGTTTAATGTTTCGGCGTTTTCCTACAACTATGTTATTGAAGATAAGGATTTTTATGACATCTGTTGTTAAAAGACATCTTGAAATAAAGTCATTGTACAATCTCTCAAAAATATGAGTAATTTTCGCCTAATTTTGCGTGAAATGAAGGCTATTTTTAAAGAGTTGTAACAAAAGCTGCGCGATTATTTCTTTAAACGTTATTCGAACGTAGCAAAGGGCGGTAAAAGAGGGGTGCTGGTCACATTTTCGGCAAACTCTCTATATTTTCGGAAATTGCAAAAAAAAAAAAAAAACTTTGAAAAGTACAATATTGATGGCAGAGATTTAAAAAAAAAATCTGTTCTAAAAAATTAGATCTTTGAAGGAAGTCATGAAGGCTGTATTTCTGCGACAAACGCGGTAAGTCGCTGCGTTGAAATGTGAACTAGAGCAACAGAACTACAGCATACCATGCTTCCTTCTATTACTTGTCAAATTTATGATATTCCATGTACCCTATTAATACTTCAGTTTTCTCTTCAAAAACTCTCTTCACCTAAAGAAGGGCCGAAGATTCGAAAAAAACTTTACATTTCGAAAATTTAAAAGGTTTGATGAAAATGCGATTAGTGCAATAGGATTTTGTATAGTGCCCTCTCCTGAAAAGAAGTTTCAAGAAAAAAGTTGGAGCCTTTTTGGCAAGATATTTGAGGTATCTTTGGAAATTATCGCGATTTGGCAAAAAGTACTCGAAAATTACTTATATGTTGAAAACATGTTATACGAAATCATTTAAACATCTAATCCGGTATAATAGATTTATTAAGGAAAATATCTAGCTTCAGTAATTAAGGTGTAGTACAACTTCGTAAAAACTCCTATATACCCCTATCAACCAACTAGTGTTACTGGACAAACGGACAGGGAAAAACACTTTTGAAAACTGTTTTTTCGGTGTCATTCTTCCCTGGAAAGTGTATTTCTGTCAATACCTTTCCAAAGATTTTTGCAACATTGTAGAAATTTCTCTGCACTGTACGAACGAAGTAGAGGAAATGATTTGCTATTATCGTATGTCGTGATATTCAGTTCACCACGAGTGACAGTTCCGTTGTCAAGTTATCGCGACCGATACTTAGTAGCGCTTTGTAATCTTGAGATGTGGCGGAATGCAAGTAGAGATCTAACGAGATTTCGAGATCTAACGCGATTTCACGAGATTTTACGGATCTCGCGAGTTTTCAAGAGATTTCACGAGATCTCGCGAGATTTCACGAGATTTCAGGAGATTTTACGAGATCTCGCGAGATTTCACAAGATTTCACGAGATCTCGCGAGATTATACGAGATTTTACGAGATCTCGAAAGATCACGCAAAATTTAACGAGATTTCACGAGATCTCGCGAGATTTCAGGAGATTTAACGAGATTTTACTAGATCTCGCGAGATTTCACGAGATCTCGCAAGATTTCACGAGATTGAATGACATCTCGCGAGATTTCACGAGATTTTACGAGATCTCGCGAGATTTCACGAGATCTCGCAAGAATTCTGGAGATTTCACGAGATCTCGCAAGAATTAACGAGATCTCGCAAGATTTCACGAGATCTCGCGAGATTTCACGAGATTTCTGAACTCGATGAGCCTGGGTCACGTGACCTCAGAGAGCGTGGGTCACGTGACCTCGGATGGCGTGGGTCACGTGACCTCGGATGGCGTGGGTCACGTGACGTCGGATGGCGTGTGTCACGTGAACGCAAATGGCGCGGGTCACGTGACCACGGAGAGCGTGGGTCACGTGACCACGGAGAGCGTGGGTCACGTGACCTCGGACGGCGTGGGTCACGTGACCTCGGACGGCGTGGGTCACGTGACCTCGGACGGCGTGGGTCACGTGACCTCGGACGGCGTGGGTCACGTGACCTCGGACGGCGTGGGTCACGTGACCTCGGACGGCGTGGGTCACGTGACCTCGGACGGCGTGGGTCACGTGACCTCGGAGAGCGTGGGTCACGTGACCTCGGACGGCGTGGGTCACGTGACCTCGGACGGCGTGGGTCACGTGGCCTCGGACGGCATGGGTCACGTGACCTCGGACGGCGTGGGTCACGTGACCTCGGACGGCGTGGGTCACGTGACCTCGGACGGCGTGTGTCACGTGAACGCAAATGGCGCGGGTCACGTGACCACGGAGAGCGTGGGTCACGTGACCTCGGACGGCGTGTGTCACGTGAACGCAAATGGCGCGGGTCACGTGACCACGGAGAGCGTGGGTCACGTGACCTCGGACGGCGTGGGTCACGTGACCTCGGACGGCGTGGGTCACGTGACCTCGGACGGCGTGGGTCACGTGACCTCGGACGGCGTGGGTCACGTGACCTCGGACGGCGTGGGTCACGTGACCTCGGACGGCGTGGGTCACGTGACCTCGGACGGCGTGGGTCACGTGACCTCGGACGGCGTGGGTCACGTGACCTCGGACGGCGTGGGTCACGTGACCTCGGACGGCGTGGGTCACGTGACCTCGGACGGCGTGGGTCACGTGACCTCGGACGGCGTGGGTCACGTGACCTCGGACGGCGTGGGCCACGTGACCTCGGACGGCGTGGGTCACGTGACCTCGGACGGCGTGGGTCACGTGACCTCGGACGGCGTGGGTCACGTGACCTCGGACGGCGTGGGTCACGTGACCTCGGACGGCGTGGGTCACGTGACCTCGGACGGCGTGGGTCACGTGGCCTCGGACGGCGTGGGTCACGTGACCTCGGACGGCGTGGGTCACGTGACCTCGGACGGCGTGGGTCACGTGACCTCGGACGGCGTGGGTCACGTGACCTCGAATTGCGTGGGTCACGTGACCTCGAATTGCGTGGGTCACGTGACCTCGAATTGCGTGGGTCACGTGACCTCGAATTGCGTGGGTCACGTGACCTCGAATTGCGTGGGTCACGTGACTTTGGATGGCGTGGGTCACGTGGCGTCGAATGGTGTGGGTCACGTGACCTCGGAGAGCGTGGATCACGTGACCTCGGACGGCGTGGATCACGTGACCCTGAACGGCTTGGGTCACGTGACCTCGGAGGCCTTAGTCACGTGACCTCGGACGGCGTGAATCACGTGACCTCGGACGGCGTGGGTCACGTGAACTCGGATGGCGTGGGTCACGTGACCTCGGAGAGCGTGGGTTAGCAGGGTTTTCCCAACCAGGTATCTCCCACCAGTGGGGCCCATTATATGCCTGGACAAGCTCTAAGTTCTCGATCAGTCTCCCAGCATGGGTGGAAGGGAAGTGCATGTTAGTGTTCGTGTGTGTAAGTACGAAGGAGGAAAGGGCAAGGAGGGGTAGGAAAGATCGCGCGCGGTCCGTGGCCCGTTTGTTAGGGAACTGCTCTGGCCTTTCGCCTGGTGTTGATCGGAGAAACCACGGAAAACTCCCGACCAGAGCAGCTGACCGCTGGAATTCTCCTCCCGACGGCGACTGAATTCGACCTTGCTGAGAAGCTAGCGACGAAAATCCTGCCACCTTCAGGACTCGAACCTAGAACCTTCCGGTCAGAGGTACTGCAGTGACATCAGCTGATGCCCTAAGCCACCTCTCCCAGTCCAAAATAGAAAAGCAGCATGAAATCATTGTGAGGAAGTATTGCGCTGTATTTACACAATGCCCTCTGAGGTAAAGCAGTCGCCTGAGGACATCACTTGGATGAAGAAACTCTTGAAACGTCATTGCCGCCGACGTAAGCAGGAAAACCTCACTAAGTGACAGCTGCGCACACTCATTGGGGATCATGTGGTTTTGCTCACACAATACTACAGTACGTTTTCAATATGCATTTTCTGCCGAGGTGGCTAGTTTCGATCTTTGAAAATAAGTTACAACAAAATTTACTCAATAAGTTACAACTAAATTACTAAACTACAATTTTACAAAAATAAACGATTACAATCTCCATTTCTGTCTCTGTTCCTCACTCCACAGATTACAAAATGGACAGCAATTTATCGATTTAACGCTTGCCATCGGTTAGGGTCAATCTAGCTAAAGAAAATGGAGCAGGTCTATTTTTTGTTAAAATACCTGGTTTTGAAAATTGAGAAAATTGTTTCGGTGCCTGCCTACACCTTCAATATTAAAAATAGCTTTTCTGAATGAAAAACCTTCTTTAAATGAGACCTTGAAATAACGCAATTAGAAATGTTTCAAAAATGTGTGGTTTTCACATAAATAAGAGAAATAGGTGCAAATTTAATACATTCTTAAACAATGTTTTTATTAAAAGCGACTCCGAATGTTTTATTTAAATTTTTCCTTGAATCTATCAAAATACTGTAAAAAGGTGGTGCAACGGAATGGAACAGATTTTCTAGTACTAATTAGTTTTCTAATTTTTTGGTGTGAGTGAGCTTAAAGTTTTTGCTCCATTTTCGCCAGCTGCCATCTATCGCCTCCCAAAACACATTTTATCCGCAGTGTACTCGATTTCGTAATGGTAGAATCGATATATTACTTTAAAAATGTTAAGGAGGAGTAAAACCTCGTACAAAATGGCGATTTCCATTGAAAAATTTGGAGCCTTTTTAAGAAAATTGCATTTATTCGGAATTGTATATGCGAAAGTTGAAGCTCCTTTCCATTCAAAATGTTTTGGAGAATATAAATATCACTTTAAGAATATCAAAGAACAGAAAAAACTCGTGCTATATGGATATTCTCGTTGAAAAATTTAGAGCCATTTGAAAGAAAATGTCATTTAAATTTTACTGCGAATGCAAACTTGGAAAATCTTTTCTTTGTCGATACCGATTACAACGAAGAAAGTTGTGTAATGCTGTGGGAAAAAACGACACATTTTTGGCAGAAAACTTCTTATTACAGGACCCTGGTAACAAGACATCCTTGGACAAGAGTGGATTAAAGACATGGAGATCACCATTAGTCAGGGCAAAATCTCAGTGAGACAAGTTCCAGCTAGATGTGAACAAGGACAAGACAACGATGGACTACTGTTAAATGCAACGTGCACCGAATTCCATGAAGACTTGAAAGTGCTTCAATGTATTGCTGTAGACGAAATTGATGTTCCTGCTCCCTACGAAGCGAAGGTTCGCCAATTACTTGAAGATTACTCACCCCAGAAACAAGTGAAGACTAACATCGAGACGAAGATAAAACTGAAGGACGACGACCCAGTGTGTTTACAACCACGCCGATTAGCTCCGAAGGAGAAGAAGATACTAAGTGATCAGATCAAGGAGTGGCTTGAAAAGGACATTATCCGACCTAGTGATAGTGAGTATGCCAGCCCAGTAGTGATAGTACCAAAGAAAAACGGTTCACATAGAGTTTGTATCGATTTTAGACAATTAAATAAAAAGATTGTAAGGGATCGTTTCCCGATGCCATTAGTCGACGATAAAATTGATGCTCTTGTAAATTTTAGTGTGTTCTCCGTAGTTGATTTGAAGAATGGGTTTTTTCACGTCCCTGTAGAAAAAAAGTCAAAAATACACTTCCTTTGTTACACCGGACAATCAGTATGAATTTGTAAAGACACCTTTTGGTCTGTGTAATAGCCCTACCAGTTTCTTGAGATTCGTCGACAATGTTTTTAAAGATTTAGTCAGGAAGTCAATTGCAATTACTTATATGGATGATATAATTATACCGGGTAAGGATTACGATGACGCTTTTGACAACTTAGTTCGAGTTTTGAAAGTAGCAGCAGAAAATGGGTTAGAATTGAATCGTAAAAAATGTAAATTTCTTCAAACTAAAATTGAATTTTTAGGTTATGTTGTCGAAAGTGGCAGTGTAACCCCTTCACCCACTAAGATCAAAGCTGTACAACATTTTCCCGAGCCTAAGACTGTAAAGCAAGTCCAAAGTTTCCTTGGCCTCACAGGTTATTTTAGAAGATTTGTGAAAGACTATGCCAAAATGGCATACCCATTGTACGAGGTCAGGGATGGGCAACATTTCTTCTTTGGGAACACTCAGAAATTGTCTTTTTCAAAACTTACAGAAGCTTTGAGTAACGAACCAGTTTTGAGAATTTACGATCCAGAAGCTGTCACTGAGTTGCATACTGACGCCAGTAAGCTGGGATACGGCGCAGTGCTGCTCCAGAAAAAAACAGACGAGAAATATTTTCACCCTGTTCATTACGAGTCGCAAAACGAGTGAAGAAGAGAAGAAATGGTGTTCTTATGAACTTGAAGTCTTGGCTATCATTGAAGCTCTTAAAAAATTTAGAGTGTATTTGTTAGGTATAAGATTTAAAATTATTACTGACTGTCAAGCTTACCAGAAAAAGTTAGGGAAGATCAATTTACCACCAAAAGTCACAAGATGGGCTCTTCAACTTGAAGAGTTCGATTATGAAATTGAACACCGTATGGGCGATAGAATGAAACACGTGGATGCGTTGAGTCGAAATCCGGTTATGATAGTTGAAGATCTAATGCTAGAAGTAATTAAGAAGGAGCAGAAGAAAGAAGAACGACTGAACGTAATCATTCAACTTTTACTCAAAGAACCCTATGAAGACTATTCGATGCAGAACGAGATCCTTATGAAGACAATAGACGGAAGAAACGTCGTAGTACTACCTACCAGTATGCAACAAGAAGTTTTGAAGAAAGTGCATGACAATGGTCATTTTGGCACTAAGAAAATGCAAGAGATTATTCAAGCAGACTACTATGTTCCTAGATTGAGGGAAAAGCTGGACCATCTAGTTGAATGTTGTATAACCTGTATTATGGCAGAAAAGAAGAAAGGAAAAAGGGAGGGTTTACTTCGACCTATACCTAAAGGCGACATTCCACTACATACTTACCATGTGGATCACATAGGACCTATTACTGCAACTTCAAAACTCTACAAATATTTATTTGTTGTTGTTGACAGTTTCTCCAAATTTACATGGATTTTTCCAACCAAAACAACCAACGCGAGTGAAGTTCTGAGTAAGATGGACATTATGCAGGCATCGTTTGGAAATCCATACAGAATAATAAGTGACCGAGGAGCAGCTTTTACTTCTACAACATTCCAAGAGTACTGTGCAAAAGAGAAGATCGAACACGTTCTCACTACTACTGGTGTGCCACGTGGAAATGGTCAAGTGGAACGAATCAATGGCATAATAGTACCAGTTCTCACGAAGTTCTCCAAAGATAAACCTGAACAGTGGTATAGACATGTAAATAAATTACAGAGATGTATCAACAGTACTTTTCAGCGACGTATTGGCAGAAGCCCGTTTGAAGTCCTATTTGGTGTGAAGATGAGACACCAAGATGACGTAGCCGTTTTAGAAGTCTTGGAACAAGAAGCAGTTGAATTGTTTGATCGTGAAAGAGAAGATCTTCGAAATGCAGCAAAAAAATCCATCCTGAAGATCCAAGAAGAAAATAAGAAGTACCATGACAAACACTCGAAAGAAGCTCGAAATTATCAAGAAGGGGATATTGTAGCGATCAGAAGAACCCAGTTTGGACCAGGTATGAAAATCAAACAAAAGTATCTGGGGCCTTACAAGGTCAGTCAAGTGAAAGGTAACTATCGATATGAGGTGATTCGAGTAGGAAACTTCGATGAAGATGGATCCATGATAACCACAACATCAGCAGATTATATGAAGCCATACGTATTCCCTTCAGAGGCCGAAGGCTTTCGAGGATGGCCGAATGTGGGATTCGAAACTTGAATCACGTAGTATCGGGCTACAGTGGCGCCGCGTCACGAGAGAAATGAAAGGAGTGAGCGAGTGTGGCGTGAGAGAGTTAGTTTTTCTTGGTAAGTTGTTGGATTCAAGTCGTTCACTGTATTTCAATGTATTTTTCAATTTATTTAATATAGTATTGTTCGTTTCGTTTAATTCGTGTCTTATTCCGTTCGTCCTAAACCCAAGATTCTACATGTATATGTATCTCTCTCTCTCTCTCTCTCTCTCTCTCTCTCTCTCTCTCTCTCTCTCTCTCTCTCTATATATATATATATATATATATATATATATATATATATATATATTGAAACACGGAGTGTTTCTACATGCAAATTGTATTTAACATTAAGCATAATCACTACAACTCATTCTGAACTGCGCGGCGTAAGCGGCAGGAGTAACGACCGACGGCGGGAGGGGACTGGCCGCCGCCGCCGCCGTCGCCGCCGCCGCGAGCACATCGTGGGAACGAATTCGGCCGTTACAAGCGAGCGTTCAGTCAGAGTTGATGAGTTGAAGGGAAGTCGGTTGGTTGCGAGCGGGGTAAGACATTGCCGCGGCGCATGAAGTGAATAGTGCAAGATTATAGTAAAGTTGATAAGAAGCCGATAAACTGGAACTTGGGAGAGGTTGGTTAGTAGAAAACTGTTGATCGAGTACGTGCCATCAAGTATACGGTGAAAAGAATGATAAAACTGTGCGTAGTGTAATCGATGCCGGTGCGAGTAGTGACCACGTGCGCCGCAGTTACACTAGGGAAGTGATTAGTAATCACGAAACTGTGCGGAAACATAATTCGAGCACTCCGCTGGAACGATATGGACATCACCGTGATGCTGTGTGTGCGTGAGTGAACTGCACGCGGAAACACCAAGGGCTGGAGCCGAGGAACTCTCATCGCCGCCATCGCAGGCCGACGAGGCACGTGCTTGCAACATCAAGCGCCCAGGGGGGCGCCGGGCTGCGGTGAAGGCGCCGGCCGCTGTCGCCGTAGGCGAGCAACGGAAACAAAGAGCTAGGAAGGCTTTCCTAGGAGTGCCTAGGAAATATGTTTTGAAGGTAATACAGTATAATGTGTGTTCATCATGGCAATTATTTTCATGAATTTTCATCTACAGATAATTAAACAATTATTTGTGTGTGAGCATGTATATTCTTTTTTAAGAAGCACCTACGCACAGCATGCAAATCCTGCCGATTCCAGAAGTGCCTGGCAGTGGGCATGTCAAAGGAGTGAGTGCAAGGTGGGCGGCAAAAGGGCAGACGCCCGCCCTTGTCGTCTTCGTCATCTGACTCCTCAGGTTCATCAGAAGAGAATGGAAGTGAAACAAGTGCATGAATAGAGCGAGTCTCATCATTATAAAATTAAAGTAATTTTGGAGAAGTGAACATTTTTATTTGATGACAATTATTATACTGAAACTATTACGAAACGTTATTCGAAAGTGATTCAAAATGTACATAAGATACGTTCATTCATATTATGAAACCGAATCGAAAGAATCTTACATTGTAGGGGTTTGTTTATTATATTGAATTAAGGAATACCGTATAAACATTTTCAAAAATGGTTTGCAAGTAGTATACTTCAATGATTAATTGTATCTGGATTGTTCACGCACGTGTTCGACCTTGTCAGGACAGGCGGTGCGCAGAAATTTCCGCGTTTCGATAGGCAGCACGTGATGGAAAATCAGAATACTAACTGTCGCGAAACACCACCTGCAATGCTTCATTTCACAATAAAATTAATTTTATGAATTTTGTACAAGCTACTTACACGCGTAAGCGCCGTGTATGAAGTGTCAACGCTGTCCTCCAAAAGCACTGAACTGCAATCAAATGCTTGGACGCTCTATATTTAGGGGCGAGATGAGATTTGATATTCCAACGCTGTCAATCAATTTATTTTAATAATAGTTTGTAATAAAGAAATATTTAATATAAAAGCATTATGCAAAAGGAAGTGTGAGACGATAGCATGGAAGTATAGGGACAATAGGAAGAATAGACTACCAGTAAAAAGTACTATCAAATCTGCTCTTGTTAGCAAGGAAAGAAAAAAAAACAGAGGAGAGAAAAATAATATATTGAAAGGCCTTTGATGGAGCCCATTGGTGAGGGCACATAGGCTGCAGCCTGCTAGTGGGAAAGATGATTCTACCAACGTTTCCTCACCGTCATTGGTCTGCCATTGCCAAGTGCAATCCACTAGTCCAAGCAGCTGGCCCTCTGCTCTTCGTAGAGAGAGATGATTGGTGGGGCCTTGTTGACTGCAGCCTGCTAGTGGGAAAGATGGTTCTACCAACGTTTCCTCACCGTCATAGGTCTGCGAACGCCAACGCGGTCGGACGGATCCAAGCTTAGAGCTCCTAATACAGAGAGGATCTATTCGCGCGGGCCATTGACTGCAGCCTGCTAGTGGGAGATACGATTCAATCAACATCTCCTCACCGTCATAGGTCTGCCTTTGTCAACCCCTGTCCGACCGCAACGAGTGTGCTTGGATGCGGACAAACCTGCACCAAGGGTAGGAGGAGTTAGAGAATGCGGAAATGAGGGAGAGAAATAAAACCGCAAAGGGACTTAAAGAACGGGCGCTCCTCAATTAGGAGAACACCAAACGATACTGGAAGTTAAAAAACAAAAAACAAAAAAAAAACAAAAAAACAAGCAAACAAGAACAGTGCGTGGAGCATTTCTAAGCCGCTCGTACGTTTTAAGCGCGCCCACGGTGCAATGAAGGAGCCTTGCGCTGGAAGGAAGGAAGTGCTGAGGTGGAAATTCTGCGCGGTGCTGTGTGGCAGGATGGGTGCGATATGACGGGTGACTGAAATCGGGCAAATTCGTGGCTTCGTTTAAAGGATGGGAGGCTTGAAAACTAGGAAACTGACGGGAAAGTTGCGTTTCCATGAACCTCGTCTTGGGCACCCAGCATCGTTGCTCCAACCGTGGCACGCTTGTGTCAGCCGTGACTACACGGTTGAAAGAAAGCCCGCTAAAATAATCTACGTCAATTACTGATCTACAATTACTGCGTTGCATTTCGAAAAGAGAGAAAAATAATAATAAAACAAAAAAATTCAAAAAGGTGAAAAATCAGATGAAGAGAGCTTGAATCAATTATAATTAATCATTTGGGGTTCGAAAAAACCCCACCTGACACCATTGTCGCGAGTTGAGGGGGAGAGGGAGGACCCCACCAACTCGTGCACAAAGATAAGAGAGTATATTTTAGTAAGCGAGTATATTTTAGTAAGAGAGTATATTATCAGTAAGGCAATTGCATCCTGTGGGGATAATTCAATTCCAACAGAACCAATCACCGATTCATAAGTCGGCTTTGGTTCAATCGTTTTTTGCGGAGAAACAAGATATTCAGGTTGTTGACTGGCCACCATGTGCACCAGATCTGAACCCTATTGAAAATGTTTGGGCAGAGACAAGACGCACCATGGCCGAAAACTTGCCTGATCCGGAACCTAACAATGCCGATGCGCTCTGGCAAATAATCCATGAAGCCTGGGAGGAGGTCGCTCACAGTGAAAACTATGCGGCGAGACTTGTGGATTCTCTCCCACGTAGGATGAGAATGGTCGTAGAATCAGGGGGGTTTTGGATTCCTTTTTAATGTATTCCTTACATTTTCTAGAATAAGATATTTATAAATAAACAATTAATGTAAAAAATAGAATAAAATTTTAACAAATATGTAATTTGGAGAATTAAAAACAAATATTCATAGAAAGATAAAGAGCCCTTTTCAGAGTTATTTTGTTTTAAAATCAAAATAATACTTTATTGACACAATAGAGAGAGTACTGTAATACAGTTCATTTGACAAAAAAATCACGGATAAGAAAGAGAGGAAAAAAAGAACGGATACGCACTGGATTCGATACTGCTGCATAGAGTTCAGAAAGAGACGATTCTACCAATGAGCCAAACAAGCACTTTTGTAACTTAATGAGTTACATAAATATTATTGGGCCAAATTTCGGAACGTTTGAAGTGTCTCCAACATATTTCGATAATTACAAATAATGTTGAAAAATGCATGTCTTCTATCGAACGGAATTAAAACACGAATTTTTTAAATTCATATATATTGCTTGCATACAGGGAGTCCTACCAACTACGGGCAACCCTCATTACTTCTAACCGGTTCCCGATATCGGCTTACATTTTCACTCAACTATGCGGAATCATGCGGCCAGTAATATGGTGTAGAGATTGTTTGAAATAATATTAGTTTTTGACAAATTTAATAATCTTTGATTTTTAAATAGAACCATGTATTTTTCTCACTAGCAATAGATAGATTTTAAAAAGAGGAATGCAATGCTGTAACACTGCTAATATTTTGATTGTGTTTTGTGCATAAAATTATAGTTTATGGACTGAGATTTTAAATTAAACGTGCAATTTGTTCTGTAGCTGCCGTCGCAACTGTCGCTTTTGGCGAACGTGACCTTCGCGGCCTCTCCCCTCTCCCCGTAAAAGTGCCCGCACAACGAAGGCAACCTTCCCAAATGAGACAGTTGAAAGGGTTGTATATTTACAGTTGAAATCTTATATATTTAATTTAAAACCACATGGCGGAAAGTATAATTTTCTTCTCAAAATACTATCAAAGCATTAACAGGTGTTACATCATTGTATTCGTCTATTTATTATCTATCTATTGCTAGTGAGATAAATGCTTGGTTCCATTTAAAAAATTAAAGATGATTAAATTTCTCGGAAACTAACAATATTTTGAACAATATTCCTAAGGCACATTACTTGCCTCATGATTTCACATTGTTGGGCGAAAACTACATTTCGATATCGTGAACCGTTTAGAAGTTATGGGGATGGCCCGTAGATGGTGAGACTCCCTGTTGAACACACAACTGTTGAACAGATAACAAATAAAAAAGAATAATGTAGTTTGTGCATCCCCCGGCAAAAAAATAAGGTTTGTTTTAGTTTAAATTTTGAATATACTTTTGCCCCACAACAATTGAACTTGTCCTAATGAACAAATTGGAAATGAATTCGAGTTGCTAGAATTCTTTCTTGATGCGTGATTGCCTTCCTGATGTATCTTTTCTTGTCTTCCTATTGATGGTGATTTTTTTATTTTACGAGCGCATTTTCATGGTCAGTTTTGGCGCTCTACGAGATAAAAATCATTATAATTTTGTAAAAGTAAAAATAATAGAGGAATACATTAAAGTTCATTTTCTTCTTGATTTACCTATGCATCGCGCACGCGGGCGGTATTTGGATCGCTTTCTGAACACTTTTGCCTGAAAAATTTGTCAACTGAGTTTTGCCAGTGACAGTGCCCAGGTATTATTAGGGTCATATATACTTATCACATAGTGCCTTTTTTCAAATTTCGTGACTAGAGTGTGATTGCATTCAATAGTTCAGGAGCGACTTGCAGGAACAGTCTTAACACTTGTCGCGCGCCTTCTTAACACTGGTCTGCGCAAAAAAATTTAGGCATTTTTGTTCAATCCTATATTTCACCAATATTTATACTCTGATTTCCTCAAATGTATGTTGTTGATCTTATTATTATTATTATTATTATTATTATTATTATTGTGTGTTCATTTATCTAAGAAGTTGGCTTTGCATTATTACAGGATTCAAAGCATTTAGAGGAATACTGAAGATATCTCATGTTGCTTGACGATGTTATTTATAATACCTGCCTCCGTATTGGGTGCGGAAAACATATTCAGATTGTTTCCTTTCACGGAACTAATACGAATGACGAACGGACGCAGGCAATGCCCGAGCGTTATCTCCGAATGCATCAAATGTCAATTCTACTGAAATAAATGCAAAATTGTTCTAATATTGCGAGAATCGGCGAATTGAGAGGTCTAGTTTCAAAACGCAACATTTTCACCAATGGTGAAAAATTAGATACTGCTTTCAATAGGGGTCCGTTGCAATTACGCGTCGTTTTATAAAATGATTTGTAACAAAACGCGTTTTTTATTCACTCCAGAGGGCTCCTGAAGATCATGGAAAGATCGCGTTATGAATAATAATGTGTTAATATCAGAACGCGGTCTTTCCATAATCTTCATTTCGTTGCACAGTACGATCTTTCCAATTCAGAACATGTATCATTCTGTAGAAATCAAACTGGCCTAAGCATTGATTAAGCTGATACTGAAAATCATTAGTGTTGTGAACGTCAGCAGTTACGGTCTGATGATCTTCATATTTGATAAAAAATTTCACATGATATATTGAAATCGAAATGAAATAATTAACACTATTGTAAAAATATTTAATGAAAACAAGGTTTTTTTCCCACCAAAAATACGTTTTCACAAAAAATACAAAAATACTTAAATGATTTTTCAAAATAAGTCTTTTTTAAATTTTTAGCTCATTTCTCTTCGAAATGACTAGACATTCCTTAATTATCTTATTCTATTGTTTTGACCTTCACTAGCCAAGGGAATTAATCTCAAACATTTAGCATAAGAATGTTTTAAACAAATGATATGACATTTTTTTGTTTTTCTAAAAACAGACTGGAATGGAGAAGTCCCATTTTCAAACTAGACCCCTGAATTAAGTGTTATCGGCCAACATCAATTTTTACATATTTTGATTGTTCCACTGAGTTGGTGACTTTTGGCTTAGTTTTCAAATAAAATATTTATGTAATGTTTTGGTGTTATTGATCCTGCTCATGCTGACTGAAAACTTTTAGAAATCTCCAAAACGTTACGGGCGGTCCAAACACCGCTGCGATAACTAAATCGTTATAAAAATGCTCGAGCGGTACAGGACTAACATATATTATTGTTATCTCCACACTACATAATGCACAATTTTTAATACAATGGATCAATTTTCTAATTTCTTCACAATTGAAATATTCTTCTTCTTCGCGACTGTGAATTTTCACCGTTTTATGCATAAAATTGTCACGACAAATGTAAAATGTTATAATTTAGTGGATTTTATTGCACTGTAGAATGGTTAAAATATCTATGTAGGGTGGGAACCGAACCCGCAACTCCACGAGTGCTAGAACAGCACTTTGATACTGAGCCATTCTGCGCCCTTGTCCCGCTTCCTTTATACTAACACATTTTATATAAACGAAACTTGAAATAAACATTACGTTTACAAAAATTTATGTCAGTTGAGTTTTACTGGCAGGAATCACTAAAGTCTTTTTCCTTAGTGCTACAACTATTTTGCCCTCAATGGATTTTAAAATATTTTAAACTCTCTCCAATAAGATAAATTAAATCTTCATAGCACGATCTACAGAACGTAGTTTCGGAAATAAACGGTAGATAGAGCTGTCGGCAAGCAGGGATGTCCAGAGCCATCAACCTATCGCGCCAAGGCATTTTCAACGCGAAACTTTATGATTCCTATAGTGTACATTTGCGTCTCTCGCAGCGTAGGGATATGATTCGTTCATTGATTCTGTAAAGAGATAATAGTCTAAATTTTCCATTATAATTAGAAATGTTAATATAGGTTCTTAAATGTTTTATTTTAAGTGACAAATTATACAACTCAAATTCTACTAAGATTTTAATAATTGAACCATATTGGTATAAATCATATTTCAGTGTTCTAACGAAATGCCGAAAAATTAATTTTCCTTTGATATTGTGGTATTTATCAATAGTCTACTTAACGCATCTGCATGAACACCGTTCCAAATTCTCAAATGCGCTGATTTTTTTAGTAATTTGAGTTATCTGTTTGAGATTAATATTATTTCAGCAGCGAACTTTTCAATGCGCACTATCAAACAAGTGTTCGGAAAGAATTTTTGAAAATGATCTCCGCGGCAATGTCTACAATATAATTTGCTCGATTCGATTCAGTTTATAAGTTCTCTACATTTTATAATTCTCTCTCCTGTACATTCACGAATTTGTTTTGCTACACTGTACCTTCGAGATCCAAAATGGGTTTTCTCAATTTCAATGAAGGTAAACAATTTTGCACTTCACATCCATATACGCGATATATAGGATATGCTTACCTCGGTTCGCGGAATAACCTGCAGTCCCCATGGTTCTCGACAGTCTTACAACAGCATCTACGCACCGAACAAGACAAACTAACTTCGACAGTGATAAGCATCGGAACGTTACACCTCCCCACTTTTCTCCTCTAAAAGGGGAGGGAGGTGACGTCAGCCGCTCAGCCAACGTGAAGGGAAGATTTTCAGGAAAGTAGGATAAATCATATCACGATTCATTTTCAATTGTATTACATTGAAATTAAAATTGCATACCTTGCTTACGCCAACAAACATCGTGTGATCTTAAAAATAAAATTAAGGAACCTGTAGAAAGTTTACGTTTATGTATTAAAAAAGTTCGTTAGTGTTCAGATCCCTGTTCAGAAACTTTCCCGAATCAGAATTTATACTGAATCCTAGAATAACGATAATATCCGTGAAAAGAAGCTTCAACAATGAGCATTCTGAACAAATTTTTGTAAACAAGATGTTTGTCATCGTTTCAGCGAGTACTGAATATGATATCTGTCCTGTAAATATTCAATATTTCCCAATGCAATCTTTGAAAATAGTGATTTTCTCGGTTTAAAAATTTCTAAGCCTGTTGACCTTGAGAAACCTAGTTTTGAAAATTTCACTTCTCATATTGAGATCAGTTAATATTATTTATATGGTTGTTTGACTCGACTCTTTGTGGTTCAATTACACCCCAAGTCACATCCTTAGTTTTCACAATTAATTCTGTTTGCAATATAATGCATATTTTCTGCAGCACTGCAATCTTTGACATATTTTTTAAAGGTGCTAAGTTAGTTGTGGATTTCAAATACGTCTTTAGATAAAATTCATTCAAGAATTTCTTTAAACCGGAGGTTTATAATGAAAATATTGCAATATGTTTTCTTTTCTAAATAATTTTCTTGTTGATAAGCATTCCATGCTTATCAGGAAGTTGAATTGGATTGAATGTTATAAATAACATCGTGGATATTTAATTTACTTTTGGGCTAAATGTGATTTTTCACAGACGGCAACTAGTTTTGATTTTATTTATTTTTTATATGTTATAAAAGGATTGTCTTCTTGTATTTACGATTTTATTACATGTGTGTAGTTCGATATTTAAAGAATATATGAGGGGTCTAAAATCATATTTCAGGAAGTGTCAACATATCCTTATTTTTCAGTTCGTGGATTTACCGAGTGTATAATTGGTGGTACAAGGTATACATTATTTTGAATGGAAATATTTTGTAATTTTCATAATAATTCGGCGAAGATGAATTTCGTGAAGAAAAATTCGGCTATTGAGAATTAGTGGAAAGTTTATCTCTTGCTTTTGAACCAAGGTGGCTGAAGAGCTTTACGCAGAAATTTATTGTTTCTTTTGATCATTGTGTAGTAAATTAGAGTGCAGTAAGTTAAATAGAGTAAGTTAAGCGCTTCTTCACAATATATTGATAAGTAAATCTAGAAAACAAACTAATATGGAGATACGTTGTATCAAAAATAATCTCAATTATTAATTACAGTATCATATTATTAACTGAAATCGAATTATTAACTGAAATATTAGTACGCTATTTTTTATTAGGCTGACGTTTGATCAGAAGTTTTTCTCAGAAAGCTTATTAATTTGACCGTAAACATAATTTGCTTATCTAGATATTAAGGTTTTATGTAATGAGACATAGTTTCTCTTTGATCCGTAGATATTGAGAATGAAATCATATTTTTGGCGTAAGCTATGCGTCTAACTTTAGCAATTCCCTTTATGTACGTTTGAGGATGAAGGCTACAAGCCAGTGGAGTATTTCACTTTCCCACATTTTTTGCATCACTCTCCCTTCCAATCTCTTTCCTTTTTCCCTGTTCTTTGAACATAAAGTGTTGATAATACAACGTTCATTGTGCTGATAATTTTATATCGGATATCGATTAAATATAATCAGTGACGGGTAGGGTCGGTTGTACGGCAACGTGTGTATTGGCGCCGCGAGTCAATAGTCAATCTGCCAGGGGCGCAAAGGAAGGGACGGGAAAAAAATATGAGGCTCGGAAATGGACGAACGCGCTGCATCCTGTGGCCGCTGGTGCAGCGGCGCCAGGCCCTCCAATTTTAAACCATCATTTGGATCACCAGCCTCCACCACAGCTACACTAGTTTTTCTCCACGCCGCCTCCCCCGCCCCTCCCCCGCCGCCCAGCCACCACCGCCGCCGAGCCACCCCCGCCGCCCCCGCCGCCCCCGCCGCCCCGGCACCAGAACCCCCAATTTTAAACCATTATTTGGATCACCAGCCACGACCGCCGCAGGGGCAGCTACACTAGTTTTCCCCGCCACCCATGACACCCCGCCGCCCACGCCGCCCCCACCGCCCCGACACGCCTCCAAACACAACCCCGCTGCCTCCGCCACCCCCGCTCACAATCCCCGCCGCTCTTTGCCGCTGCCCCGGCGGAAAGGCAGCGAACGTGCAGGTACGTGGGCGCGATCCATCTTCGGCCATCCGCACGCGCCTTTGTCCAGGGACAAGCCTCATTAAACCAGGAATCCTGGGCAGGCGCGCGCGCCGGTAGCGGCGGCTGAAGAGGCGCGTGCGCTGTCATGCAGTGGCACAGCGTCGTGGCGGCCGCGCCGTCGTTTAACAGGAAGAATAAAGATTTTAATAATCTCAATGACGATGCATTTGATTGTTGTTAAGTTTTCGATTTAATTCTATAATTGTCATGATTGTTACCCATATTATTTTGTAACACCACTAGTGCTATTTTTTTCCATTCAGTAGTTCTCGTGATGAGTAGCTTCAGTGATCAATAAGAATTACCAGGGCTTGGATTCTGATGACCTAAAAATTATTTGGGAACGACCTATAAAATAATTTAAAAATATAAGGAAAATGACCTATTTTTTTTAATACTGAAAAATTTGTATAAAATGCTTTTCTACTCAATGAAATTTGGAGGAAATGTAATCCGTAGCTCCGATCTTCCAACCATCATATTTGAAAGGTCCAGGAAATTACCGAAGATCCGTGTAATTTTGAGAGTTTGGAAAACAGAATCAGTGTATGAATTTCGTCATGAACGGATGATTCAATAAAAACGTTGTGTATGTGGGTCATTGTAGATTCATGAAACATTCACTAACAAAAAACACGAAAAGGAAACTAAATGTGTAAAACTGACAAAAATGACGTAAAAGTAAAGAAAAGGCCTACAAATTGAAAAATGTCAAAAAAAGACAAAAATTGACCCAATAACTATACATTTATTTCACCTTCATGTCATCATAAACGATCATTTACAAGTGAGCTTCGTCTAGAATGCACCAATAAAAATATGACATGTCATCAGAATCCGAGCCCTGATAATTACATTCTTACATAGCTTACTTTACATAACTTAGCTTCTCCACGAAAATACGAACGACGCGGCTACACCAGGGTCAAGGTAGAGAGGCGCGCTTCTGGTTGGCGTGAGGCGTCAGGTGTGAAAGAGCCGTCCTAGTGGCGGCTTATCCGCCCTCGCTTCAAGATAAGGGCGCAAATGGAGGATTGTAAAGCGACGGCCAAACGGCAGCAGTCGGAGCGAGGTCTGCCGGCGTTCTTCCACGTTGCAGCTCGGCGCATTGAGGAAGGGGGGAGGAAGGCAATTCAAAAGTGGCCTAATCTCCAGACAAGTGCAACTCACGAACGCCACAAAGACGTGGGCCTCCTCGCGTGCTTTCCAAATGTCATCAAAAAGTTGTTTGCGTCACGTGAGAAGTCAAAGACCACAGCTTGGGGTGTCGTGAGGTTTTTTCTTATTTCTGTGGTTGTAGTTGCTTTCCGCTTTGGGATTTTAGTTCAGATTTGAGTACAGTATATTTATTCCGTCTCTGTTAATTTATGTTAAAAGAATAAACCATAATAAGGTATATTGCCCAAAAGCAGTAAAGCATCATTGACGATAGACAACCACTTATGTGAAAATTTCATAGGAGGAAGAAGTACCCTTTTGAATGTTAATAATGTACAGTCATCGAAGCTCAAGCGTTCTACACTTTCTTTTGAGCAGTATTAAATATTTATTTATTGCAAAATTTTATTGCAAATTTTATTGCAAAAAATTCTGTGTGTACCTTACGAAAACTACACAAGTGCTCTTATCACATACGAGATATTCTATCATCAATAAATTGTAACGGTCACATAGGAGGATTTTTATTTCCTATTTGAAGACCACAATTTCTAGTTTTCATTTGAAGTGTTCTTATTAAACGAAAGAAGAAGAAAATTCTAAATCATTGATACCAAAATGTAAAAATCGGCAATTCCGTTACATAGGAGACTGTCCATCACCAGGAAAGGCAATGTGGAGCCTGAAGCCAATACCATTTTATCGACCGCGCCGATGAGTTGGAGGTTGCAGGTTCGATTCCGGCAAGAGCCAGACATGTACTGTTTGTGTTGAATATCGGCGTGTTTCATATACCACTCGCGATCGATACTTTGATAGTCTGATCGAGTGCAGGGGGCTTAGTTGCGTTACCATATTTTTCTCATTTCATCTCGTTTACTTCCTAAGTGTGAATAATGTTTTCTTCTTTTTCTGGAACTCAACACAACACGCAAAAGAAGAGTATCGCTGTGAATCATGTGTGATGGAAATATATTTGGAGATGAAACATATATTAAATATACAACTTACTTGGCAGATATTAGCAATGTTCTAAAGACATGGCTCTGAAATTGTAGAATACCACACCAATAAACATACCTTTATCGTGAAAGAAAGAGATATTCAATGCAAAATTTTATTTATAAACCTCATTTACTACAACATTCCTTCACCGCACTGCCAAGGGTTGCAGACAAAATATTTCAAAATTATAAATTAAACCTATTTGTATCACTGCCACCATTGGCACCGTGATCGCAATATCAAGTATTACAAGTTGTAAGAACATTTATTGCTCCTGCCCTTTACTATTATCACGCTTTACTGTAAACACCAGGTTGGAATAAAAGGTAGATGTTTCTTTGTACGCAATGTATCTGCGACTCTACAAAATTAATGTTTCTATGGAAAAAGTTATAGTAATGCAAACCATAATATTTACATTTTTGCCAGATATAAAAGTAGTAAATTAACAAAAATTAGTTTGGAAATATGTTTCAGAGCACATTGTATATTTTAAAATGAATGTGAATTGTTAGAGAGAGTAAGGGTTTTGAATTTTGTATCTTATTGATGGATAGCGACATGAAACGATGAAATTAAATGTATCCTATTTCGCGATGTATTTTATAATCGAGGAATTTTCATCTTCTTGCTTTAAATAAATACTTTTTACTTGAGAGAAAATATTAAATTTAGTTTTAAATTCTTGTTTAAACATCCGTTGTTTAGCTTCCCCCGCTTCTTAACGTTGCATTTATTTCTTCAGTGTACCTTGAAGACGAGACATAACAATTATTTACGGCTGGTTATGAAGACAAGCGCGCAGCGTGTCTCGAACCCTCCCTAACATCACCCCGTTCCCGCGCCCCGCTTGTCACAATCCATAAATAACCTATTTCATGTCCCGACATTCCTCCATAAATTCCTTAACTATTACGTCTTCCCTCACTTCATATAACTTTCAGCACTACACGGGCGAACATCGCCGGCGTCCCCTCCCCGCTTAGCGCGCGCGTAGGCGGCTGTCGCGGCGCAAGCGTGGGTTTAATGCACCTCGGAACCAAATTGAGTCGTCCGATTCCGTCAAAACTTGAACTTGGTCTCGCCCGCGCGCCGGGCCGAGAGAGGCGGAGGACAGGAAGGGGAGGGACGCGGGCGGGGCCTCTCCAATTATTCCCCGAACCACGCCAACAGAGCCGGAAATGAACCGGTAATTCGCACAGCTGCCACCGCGGCGAGGGGGGCAGGGCGTCGAGTGGTGGGTGAGGCGGGTGTGGCGCAGTCACAGCAGGAGACGATAATGGCAAATGAGGGAGAGTTGACGCTGTAGGATGAGGAGTAACCGAGATAGTTGGGTTTGGGGAACCTGAAATAGCGAGGTATAGGGGTGGCAGGGAATGAGGGGCGGCGGGGAATGAGGGGTGGAGGGGAATCGGAGGAAGCGGGGAGTGAGGGGCAGTGGGGAATCAGGGACGGTCGAGAAACAGAGGTGGGACAAATTACAAAAAAGAACGACGGGGCAGCAGGGAATAGGGTGGAAAGGGGCCGGCGCTTAGCAGCTACGGGGTGGCGGGTGGGGGCTGGGAGCGTAGGGACGTGGGCGACCGCAGCGCCACCACCGCCTCATTACTCCCTGCTCCTTGGCGCCGGCAGTTTGTCAACGCGGCGGGGCTTTCGGCCGTGTTTATCCCGCACCTTACGACAGCTCTCATAACACGACGCGGCCTCCTATGGGTCCGGAGTTCCTGCAGTGGCCGGCTCCCAACGGCCGATCCATCCGGACAAAGTGTGGAGGTGACTTGAAACAGCGTTCTTCTCACAATTAACGACATTTCCCTCTGTCTAATCTGTTTATTAATCATTTAGTAACGCATTAATGTTTACTGTTAATGAATGTGTACTTTAGTTGAGGTGAATGCATATCCTCTCCAAAATTTAAAACACTCAGTTTACACATAGGTTGTGCAATATGAACTTTCAAGGAGCATTACTGCAATGCAAGATATCTCATAACGTTTAATTGCTATTTAAAATCTGTAGTGTCCGCAATCAATTTGTAATATCGGACTGTAGCAATGAAATTGATGAGTAAGTCTGAAACAATTAATTAAGTACAGATAGTTTTTTGTTTGGTTTCATTTGATATTATTCGTGTTTTGCAAATCAAGGGGAATACAAAAGCGAGTTCTTGAGTCATGTCAGCTTTTTACTGAGCCACATTTCCAAATTATTTTTTTTCTCTAATCCGATCTGTGAGCTTAGGCGAACATTATAAGAGGCTAATGCATCTTATCAGCCAAGGGAGGCAGTGATAATTTAAACTGCTAACTTAGAATATAAACCCAAAAATATATCTTACCCTATGAGAGAAGGAAACAACTCCCTGACGTGGTGAGATTAAATTCGTTAAGGTCATAATTGTAAAGAAGTAGATGATTGTGAATGTGCGACATATGCAATATTTTCTTGAAGTTTTCTCAAGAAGAAATATTGCAAAACACGACTAATCACAACTTTTAGTCTTTCGAATCCTACTATTATCACAATTTCTACGAGTAATAACAAAATTCCTTGACAGTATGTTTATAGTATCTGGAGAGTGTAACACATCATTAACTCCTCTAATTTAACTGTAGTGAAACAAATAATTCGAACATTATTTTGTTTTTAATAGGCTCTTTATTATCTTCAACAGGATTGCTAATATCATTATCACAAAAAAAATCGAAATTCGCAAAATTAGAAATCGAGATAAGAAAATACATTACAACCCGGAATCCTATTAGAGAATATTAAAGTTTGTTCACCTAATAAATGTTCTAGTAAATCCGAATGCGATGTGTCGGGCGAAACGTCGGCACCCCAGCCAACGACGCGGCGTCTCCCGGATAGCCGAGAATTCATGGATTCAAGCCGCGGAAGCTTACGTATACAAATGTTCTAATAGTTCATTGTAACTAATACAACAACAACACGTCAAGAATATTTAATTTATAATCATTGTACTAAACATTTTTTGCATTTTGAGAATATTTTAGCATCACAACTCTGCATTAAAAATATATTAATGTTAACATTTATTTATCAAAAGTTATTAGTACATAGAAAAAATATACAAGCTGAAAACTAAATATTTATCTAATCTATATGTTTATAGTCTGTTAACTCAGTAATAGAATTGTCGAATGAACTGCAGCAGTGATCAATTTTACATATAGGTTTAAAGAATTCATTTTTTTTCTTATCAACTTCATTTTGACATTTCTCTTCCTTTTCTTTTCGGATTTTTGCATATTGACTTCCGCTGAACCTTTTTCGATAATCACTCATTTTAAAACTTCAAAATATCATTTTTACTCAGCAGGCTCTTACAATAAACGACACACAACAATAGTAACAAAAGAAAGAAAAGGGTATTTCCAGATCCGTCTTCTAGAACTAACTCAAGAAGTATAGATGTCGCTACTTTCTATATAGCGCAATATGAATGCATGGCAAAATCCATCAGCGATTTCTGATTGGCTAATTCAAACTCCTTACTCTAAGAATGTAATTCTTTCTGCTCAATCAACCAATCAGAAGTCGTTGGCGAATTCTTTTCATGTATTCTGTAACATTGAAAATGTCCCCATTTGAAATTCAAACTTAATTTATAAATCAAAGGTTGAGGGGGCGGCTTTAGTCTCGTTTAAATCATTTTAAAAATAAAAATATAATTTATACTGTTATAGTTTTTAGTGAGCCTAAATTTGTTTTAGAAAATATTAAGAAAATTTTGCGCCTTTGAAAATTTGCCGCCCTTGAAAATTTGCCGCCGTAGGCACGCGCCTACTGTGCCTATGCGTAAATTGCTATGCTCTGATTATGATATGAATCAATTACAAAAAAATTAAAATTTCATAGTACACCATGATTTTGAAGAAACCAATATTTTCTAGCCATCTTTATATAGCTCAGACATTTCCAATAGGGTATCATTCGAACAGTTGCAAAGAGCCAATATAAGTGAACTTCAGAATTACAAATATTTATTTTCATGCTCTGTATTAGAAATAACTGAAACAATGAAAAATTCATTTTATATACATTTATATATACTTTAATTATACAATATTATTTAATCCTTGGACAATTTTAGAAGTTTTTTCGCTTTCTCGTCTTACTCCATACCAAGAGAATATCTTGTAATCATGCGCCAGAAACGTCTGGGCTGGTAAAGAAAAAGTGAATAAACCATTTATCTGTATGTAGTAAATTACTTCCTATAACAAGATATGTAGCCAGAATCTATGCTTTGCGGGTCAATGATACCGAACAATATTTACGACAAAACGTTCGTCCGTTCCTGGTCAATGCTAGCGCCTAAGCCGTCTAGATGATCGCAACTTTTCAAAACATTGGGAAGTTTTTGCGTAATTTTGCGTGAAATTTGACAATTTTTAAACAATTCTTTTCTAAAAAAGGCTCAATTTTCTCTAATTTTTCCTCTTCGTATGTATGGTCGCCACGCTTGTTTATACCTTATCCATAATACAATTATGTATTGAAAAAATAGTGGGGTAGGAATTCGGGAGCCAGAGAAAACCTGCCCAATTTATTCTTCTTCTTCCAAGGCACACAGTTATCCCTTTCGGGGGGGGGCGATACATTAACGTTTTATCAAAATTAGAAAAACCTTAGAAAAAGAATCCGGTAGTTCCTGCAATGCAAATTGTAACTACTATTAATGCAACTGATAAGTCGTACGCCCGAAAAAGTTTAGCGTCTTGTCGACGTTTCCTGACTGCCGAACTGAAAAATTAATTTGCGTTCACGTGCGACTTCAGTTTTAATAACTTTCTGCTAGAAACCGACATTTCACAACAGTTTTAACGATGTGATCGAGACAGGATTACTCGCAATGAACACAAAGGATTCAGACCAACTGTTCACGTGTTAACGGTATAGTTTGATTTTTTTGAAAATATGAACTTCTGGATCTCCTATGTACAGTACATACATTGTGAGTACTCTCATTAATTAGAAAGGAAACTAAGGTAACTATTTAGATTTAGATTTATTTACTAAAAAAAAATGTATGTGAATTATGGGGGAGAATATCATTGCGCACGTTTTCTTGAGTTCCAGAATCCCTTCCAGTCATTTTGACTATAAATAGTTGAAAGATGAGTAAAAGTTTAAAATAAATAAATAAAAATAAATCTTAAAAAGCGCGAGATTAGCAATATTTGAAAAACTAGACATTTCCGTTCCCGAGTTATAGAAAACTTATTTGCATCGGTAAACGATTTGCAGATATGATTTTTCTGCATTGCTAACAAAACAGTAACTCACCCGTGCCTCTACTCCTACCACTACAAGCAAAAGGAGAGTTCAACAAAACTTATGCATAGTGACGCTACATTTACGTCCAGAAGCAAAACAACTGTATTGTACATCAGCGTTTTAACTATTTATTGACATTTTTAGCCATCGAGCTGATTTTTAAGTAGTCTCAGAGAGAAAAGAATCCATAATGGATAAGAAAAAGTGGGTGTCATGCACGTACTCCTGAGGGTGGGGGGTGGGGGTCATAATTTTGTTACGAAATTGTCCGAAAGGGGGGGGGGATTACAAAATGACCTTGTGTAACGATTACTTTAGGAAAATTTGGTTGAAATTATAGATGAAGCATCCACACAGTCACGCCAATAATGGACCACCCGTAACTTCTAAACGGTTCAGAATCTGAACGCTGTTTTCGTTGAAGAATGTGTAATCATGGGGCAAGTATCATGTCGTAGAGAAATTTATCACTAATATTTTTAGTTTTCGAGAAATTTAAGCATTAATTCTTTTAAATGGAACTTTATATTTTAAGCCAGCAATGGATACTGAAAAGAGGAATAAAATGATTTATCATATGCTAATATTTGATAAAAAATTGACTAAAATTGAACTTTCTGAAACGTGATTTTTAATTAACTGACAATATTTCTTGTAGCAGCCGTTGCAACTCTCGCCTTCGGGGAAGGTGGCCTTCGTGGCGTCAAGACTGTTGCGAGATGTGGCAGTGAGAGAAGAGGCATAACTACAGCAATCCACGGTGTTGACTCACAAGCCCCACTGAGATGCGCTAATTTTAACGATCAGAACATGAGATTTTTCCATTGATTCATTTGGATTTATCTTACCTTCTACTGAAATTCAAAAACGTCTTTCTAAAGGAAGATAAAAAATTAGTAGCGTAAGGAAGATGATAATAATTAATATCCTTTTCAACCTTGGCAAGAATAAAACCAACGTCTCTTCGTTGGTAAATTTCATTTTAAATTAAGGTGATCACTCATCCACTTCGTAACCATACAACTGCTACTGTTCATAAATGCAGAAGAAAACGGTACACTTTCGACTTTTGCCGTGGATTTTCAAGTTCGTGGCAGCACGTGGTGCTACGAAGTGAGAAACTCTCCAATCAGTATTAGCAGTCGCGACTGCAGAGTTTGTTAAACCTTGTTAAAGTTAGGTAAGTTTACACTGATAGACTTGTCGAGAGAATTTCTAAACTTTTATTGATTTGTTCTTTCGGTACACGTTTAAATAGGAAGCTTATGAACAATAAATAAGAGAAAATGTCTACATGTCTATTATTGATAAATTAATCGAGATATTACTATGAAAACCTTTAAGTATTAATTCCCTTCACAGGTTTTCAAATGGCTTGTTTAAACGATAATACACCGAGCTGGATTATTTTAATTTTGAAAATGACCTTTATTATCATCGTTCTTCCGCTACACTTTTTATTTTGTTCTTTTCGATTATTGTTTCTTTGGAATTTCAGCAGAAGAAAGGTTCAATCCAGATGAACAAAAGGGGGGGGGGGGAACTTCTGATAATATTCATTTTTGGTTATATGTTATTCGTGTCAAGACCATGAATTGCTGTAGTTGCGCCTCTAACCTTCACGGCCACCTCTCACCTTTCTAAACGAAGCAGTCTCCACCCCATGAAGGCCTTCTTACCAACAGCGACTGTTGCGAGGTTTTATTTACTAGGCTGTCCGGGTGACGCCGCGTCCATGGCGAAGGTACCTTTATTTTATTCTCGTTTTCACGATCTATCCATTACTGGTGAGAAAAATGTATAGTTCCATTAAAAAAAAATCAAATATGATTACATATTTCGAAAACTAAATATATTATAGACAATTTCTCTACGGCACGGTACTTGCCCCCCACGATTCCACAAAGTTAAGCGAAAACTCCATTTCGATATCCTGAACCGTTTAGAAGTTATGGGGGTGGCCCATAGTTGGTGGGACACCTGTAGTGTCTTGATTTCTTACCTTAGGACTTTTCGATTGATGGTGGTTGGCACTGGGACCAGCCTCTTCTCTTACAGTTTTACTGAAGCAGTGCGGCTTCTCTACACAGCGATTGTAGTATTCTGGGGATTGTTGAAATAGTCCTGTTTTTCTCCGCTTCTTTTGAGAGACTACCTCTTCCATTCCGCCGTTTCGACTCTGCAATGGCCAGGGTTTCTGAAACGAGGCGAAGTAACTTAAAACTTCATATTTTTCGAAGGTATGTGAAACATTCTCTTGGTGCATTTATGTTGCAACATTCAATGTGATTATCGATGAAACTTAACCCCCCCTTACACTAATATGAATCGCTTGGTTATCACTGTGCATAATATTGTGTTCTCGAAATTCGAAATCTGTCTGCACCGAAACACTTCGCACGAAACTGAAAGGCTCGTTATCACGAAATTAAAACGCAAAGTGCAACCTCGCACATTGAAACTGCGGAACAGACATGCCTTCTCGCGAGTTCCCGTTCGTCGCTCTTCGATTTCGTTCTCCGAATCCCCTGCGCACGGCGTGGATGTGTGATCGGGAGCAGGTGAAGGGATAAGGCCCAAAACAACTTATTTATCCGCGAGAGAAGCTTATTTCAAGTTGAGATCAACTCAATTCTTTTATTTCAGAAACCCGTCAAACGCCAAAATATAAAATGCGCTGTAGCGACGGATTATTGTTCCAGGAAGATAGATACATCGTTTAGTGCATATTTATATGAAAAATATTCATTTAACTACTCCCTAACCTTAAGGCGTCCAGAGGCTCCCAGAAACAGCCCGGCGCCGCGCCAAAAGGCGTCCAGAGCAGCGAAAAGGTTAAGGCGCGGCGGCGTGATGTTACCTGCAGCCTCTGGACGTCTATAGGCGCGGCGCCGGGCCGTTTCTGGGGGCCTCCGGACGCCTTATGGCGCGCACTGCCTCTTCGCTTCTTTCGAGTGAATTTCCTTTCTACAGAAAGGGAAAGGTGGATAATTCCGGGTTTTCCAAATATACCTAATGTGGAAGGCGGCTCGCGGCAGCGCTTCCATTGAAATTCTTTTCTTTTGTGCAGTATTGTTTCCAGTTCTGTGTAACACAATGTCTGTTTGCTATTTAACCGAGAACCTCACTCAGCTCCTGCAGTTTGAACAGTTCATTTCGTGTAGTTTTGTATTGGACATCTGTTTTTAGTCTTGGGTTTATTTTGGTTTGTTCTTTAGTTGTGGTGCGTTTTGTTGCTAATTGATGGATTCTGAATTGTTATCTGCATTCAACATTGCATTTTTTTGCGGTCCTTCGATTTACCGGAAGGCATTTCCTATTGTACACACTTATCTTTTTAAAAAGGTCATGTGCATATTTTTGGGGGAAAACGAGTAGTTTTTTGATAATATTTAAAAATACAACAGTTGAATAATACATAATATACACAATAATAAAAGAATATTAAATACGCTAAATACTAAGCCTTTTCCTGCATTTATCAAACACACTGATCGTTTCACCTTCGTCCTTTAATAACCACCTGAATGTTCCATCTTGCCCACATCCTCTCTTTCTCAAAAAACAGACGTATCTCTAAAATATGATCCCAATCTTCCTCTTTCATTTCACAGATCCTACATTTCCCCCTCACACTTAAGCCAATGTTTACACACTCTCAATTCCTTATCTAACCTACTACTTTCTATTCTACGTCTGCCATTTTCCTGACATTTATCTTCCAAATAGTTGGGAATATCATTCATATTAATAATTCTACACCGTTTATTAAAAATTGATTTCCCTATTACTTCGTAATCATCCTGTAATAACTGATCTCTGTCTCTTTGGATCAATTCTTTACTTATGTCTAAACCTTTTCTTAATCTTGACACCTCCAACGAGAAACTTTTATTACTGCAAAAACTTCCCCTTTCCCAATCAGATTTCTCAGTCTATGTTGTCATTTACTTCCCAACAAACGTGCTTTAATAACTCATTAACCCATTCTCCTTATCCAATCGTCAAACCTACATGCCGTTTTGCCCATTCTATTCTCATTTTTTCCCCTTGTCTCGCATATTACCATGTACCAGGAGTGCAATCATCTACTCCTAGGATCCATCTTAAAAATCTTTCATGTATTGAATCTGGTTTCCTCCTTTCCTTCCATTCCCAAATTTCTGCCTCCCCCTCAAAATAGAATCAACGATACTGTCAAATATCGTCACACAATTTGACCAAAAATTACTGCACCTTCTGTTAATTATGTGGTGTAGTCAGAATCCCTATTCTCTGGGTCCTTAATACCGAAAAATTGATGACGGCAAAACGTCTGTCCGTCAGTGAACATAACTACCGTCTTCACCATACGTAGGATGTTTCCTCAATGGATATTCCCCAGTCGATCTGGCTCAACTCGAGGCGTTAACTTAGTGTTGAATACCTTAGAACATCTGAGGGTACGTTACATGAATCACCTCTGACAGTTTCAAAATTTTCTCACGGAATATTTATATGATTAAGAGTATATGCCAGTTAATACTATTGCTATTTCTTTTACTTCACTTTACAGAGAATATCGTTAATTGATCTTCAATAAAGAAATGAAACTATGTATTTTCTTTGCGCTTTCTAATTTTTTATTATATCATTGTTTCAATTGTCTTTTTTTCTAAATATTGTTCAGCGTTACTAAAAAATAAAGTCAATGTTCTCGTTATCATCTCACGTTAATAACTTATTGGCTCTACTAATAGGTTCCTCTCATGGTTGAAGGCTAGATTTTATTGGGAATATTATAGTTTCCCCCCTCACTACGTCGAAAGGTGCCTTCCCATTAACGTTGCGAAGCGAAGAAACGCCATTCAGTACTCACATTGAAGACGTCTTTTGGGAAGCATAAATGCGCATTGTTTTGTAATACTACGCACTGACCTCATTTACAAAATGTCGGTTAACACTTTCATCATCTTATTTGGGAAGTGTTATGAGTATTAATTGAAAAGGGTGAATTTAAATACTATCGTGTTTCAGGAATAAAGGAATTTTTTTTTCTTTGATTTTAAATTTCTTTACCTTTTCTTAAGTGTAGAACAAAAGGATGCATAGTAGCTAGACATTAATTCACAGCAGTCTCTGAATTACATCTTCAAACATGAAAGAATCATTTTCTAAAAATAAAAAAAATAAAAATTCTAATTGGAAAATGAAAACTCGTAGCGTCAAATTTTATTTTTTGTCTCATGAAGAGAGCAAAACTCAGCAGAAGAAACATAAGACGAACTCACTCGGTCAGTTTCTTTATTACTCGTGTCAGTGATACGTTAGGGTTAACAGGGCCAGCGGTGCACGTTTATTCATCATTGTCACTGCCCAGCATATCTGCAGCATTAACAAGTGCTAGCGTACACGTGCGAGATCTCTCGCATATTAATCCCCACCCTTTCGCTGTCCTTTTCATTACGAGGGAAAGTTGTTAATACGTGTTTATTAGTTAAAAAATGTATAAGTGTAACTTAGTACTTACAGAATGTCAAACCAAAATAAAAACAATACAATTGATATTGGAAAAAAATTTTCACTCATGGTTTATTCAGTATTATAGATAAGATATGTTCTTTGAACAATTCACACTTTCTGGAAAACAACATTTGAAGTAAATATTTAATCTTTCTTGACAGTTAGCATTTCGCTTTCCTTGATAAGTCACAAATATTAGAAAAGGGTTTTCACTCTCGAGAAAGCCACGTGACGTTTTTCATGCGAAAATATAGGATCGAGTAAGTGCAACCCTACACTTTAGAATATTATTTAACTTTCCTTTATTTATTAGGAGGAACAGGGGTGGTTTTGGAGGGGCATGGTTCCAACTTTCCGGGCAGCGAAAATTGAACAATTACCGTTTTTGTACACTTAAAAGTATTGGAATATTTTCTGCGTTCTTACGCAACTTCAAAAAAGCAATTCCAAGCCAAAACATTACAAAACTAATATTTTCACCTTCGAGCAATGAATACCATTTGTGACCATTAGAACCAATTCAGTAGGTTTAGACGTCACTTCGGTACATGGGAATGTTTCTCAAACGATGATTACGGCTTGAATATCTTAGCAAACCGACACCTTGGGTTTAATATTAAGTGATTGATTATTTACAATACGAGTTAACAGATGGGCATTGATGTATAGACTTCAGATACCGTCAATATTTAAATCGTGCGTTTGTGATTCTTGAGCAAAATTGTGATTGTTAGCAGATGCCGAGTGACAATTTTCAACATATTTTAAATTTGGTTGCTTTTTTAAATTCATTCACCTAGTATTGTATGCTTGTGCGTTTTGATTTTTTATTCATTTATTTCAAAGCCATTTTACTTTAGTTAGTTTCAAAAGTGCATTCTTTGTGTTGTGACATTGCACATGCTTTCCCCAACTAACTCCGTATACCCGTGCGAGAACTCTTGCATGTTAAACTTCGTTATCCTTGTATTTTCTTTCTAAGAGGGGAAGCTGATAACGAAACGTATTCATCTGTTTAAAATGTATGAAGGTAACTTGCAATGTACTCACACACACACACACACACACACACACACATAAAAATAATGTAAATTATGGTGAAAAGAAATTTTCAATAAAGATTTATTCATAGTATTATCGAGAGATTACTTGGAACAATTCACATTTCTTTAAAAAATATACGAAGTAATTATTCAATATTCTTGACAGCTGATCGTGATGGTCACAAAAATATGGAAAAAAAGCCTTTTGCTCTTGAGAAAGCTACGTGAGTGAACATGCTGACTTGAAAGTTTCACCGAACCTCTGCTAATAATGAAAATACTGGTAGACGTCTTCATACTTCACTGTACACCCACACGTATAAGAAACAATCTTCATCGGTATCAAGCAACTATTAATAGTACTTCTAGATGTTGCTGCCAGAGCTAATCTTGAATGAATAATAATGCAAATAAACCTCGTCAGTCTGCGCAAACCACAATGTACGCAGAAGGCGTAAATATTATAAGATAGAGGAATACATGTCATATTTCAGCAGGAGAAGTTCTGATTTAGGTTCATAATATTTATTTTACATCTCAAAAATCATTGTACCACTCAGATTTCTTTCATTTGTATTGGATATACCATCATCCAAGTTAAAAAGGGTGTATATAAGCTCAAATATGAGGTACCTCAATATATTAATTTTGTCTAAAAAATGAGGTAGAAAAACTGAATATTAGGTTTACATCTTTCTTGCCTTCTCACAATACTCAGACATACGTTCTGAAATGTATAGTGTGGCCACACTTCAGTTTTTGACTGCATTTCTATTTTTTATTGATTTACAGGCATGAAAATGGAATAATGTTCCTTGACCTTATAAAATAATTTTTTCTGCTCAAACCATGAGCTCTACATCTCTCAAACTGCTTGGAACGAATTCACTATTCAATCCTGAGTTGAACTATGCCATCTGTTTAATTTATAATTTATTATTTATATTTTATTTTGAATTTTAGGGGTGATTATATTAAATTAATTTACCACCAATTATATATTTTTTGTAATCAAACCACAAGCTGTGTGACCTCTGGCTTGTTAGAAACAATCAATAATCACTCCTAAATCATTGTATAACCCAGATTTCATTTGCAACATTGTCTATTTGCCTGGTTTCTGTTAAAACTGAATATTTTTTCTCTGTAATGGTTCTGTAGGCATAGTATAGACATTGGCGCCCAGAGAGCAGGGCTGTTGCTCTCACGATCGATTCTATTATTCATCTGTTACTTTGTAATTCACTCACCGCCCACAGTGTGCATTACGTGTAAAAATAATCAGCTATAGGAATTAGACTGCAGCGAGTCAGCCTTAGAAAGCTCTGCGGCACGCATTAATTTACAAGGTCGTGAGTGGCCCGCTGTATATAAAGGCGAACGCAAGTTTGTATTTGTAAAAGCGTAATCCTAGCAAATTTGTTAGATAGTTATATGGCTTTTGGAACAATGGTCTTCTATGATGTACAGAGGTGGATTTACGCATAGGCACAGTAGGCACATGCCTACGGCGGCAAATTTGCAAAGGCGCAAATTTTCTTGATATTTTCTAAAACAAATTTAGGTGCTGTAAAAACTATAACAGCATAAATCATATTTTTATTTTAAAAATGATTTAAACGAGACTAAAGCCGCCCACTCAACCTTTAATTTATAAATTAAGTTTGAATTTCAAATGGGGACATTTTCAATGTTACAGAATACACGAAAATAATTCGCCAACGACTTCTGATTGGTTGATTGAGTAGAAAGAATTACATTCTTAGAGTAAGAAGTTTGAATTAGACAATCAGAAATCGCTGACGGATTTCGCCATGCATTCATATTGCGCAATACAAAAAGTAGCGACATCTATTACTTCTTCAGTTAGTTCTAGAAGACGGATCTGGAAATAACCCTTTTTCTTTCTTTTGTTACTATTGTTGTGTATCGTGTATTGTAAGAGCCAGCTGAGTAAAAGTGATATTTTGAAGTTTTAAAATGAGTGATTATCGAAAAAGGCTCAGCGGAAGTCAGTATGCAAAAATCCGAAAAGAAAAGGAAGAGAAATGTCAAAATGAAATTGATAAGACAAAAAAAATGAATTCTTTAAATATTAATGTGAAACTGATTACTGCTGCAGTTCATTCAGCAATTCTATTTCTGAGTTTGTATAAACATGTAGATTATATAACATATTTAGATTTCAGCTTGTATATTTTTTCCATGTACTAATAACTTCTGATAAATAAATGTTAACGTTAATATATTTTAATGCAGAGTTGTGTTGCTAAAATATTCTCAAAATGCAAAAAATTAATTGGATCTGGTGAGGTAGATACCTTTTTATTATGATAAATAAATAAAGATACTGTCTGGTATCAATACTTTTTATTCAGCTTATGATCGTTTCGATCGCGTAGCGATCATCCTCAGAGCTAAAATGTGAAATACAAATATTATTAACAGGTTGTAGTTATTGTATGCAAGATGCGTAAGCAAACTGGGTCGTACATACCTTGCAGCTTCTGGGCCGAAAACAAAGTTCTGAAATTTTTGAGCGTGTTTCTTGTTTAAGAGCACAGCCGGTCGGCAGCGGGAGGGGGCGGGAAGAGGGGTGGGGTGCGGGTGAAGGGTCGTAAAACGCGGGGGTGCTGGTGGAGGCTTGAGAGACGGTCGGGCGAGCGAAGGTTAGTGGAGTAGGGAGGGCTGGGGGTGGGTTAGGGGTGTACACTTTGTGCTAATTTAGCAGAGGTGAAGAGAGTTCAGGGATTTGTTGGTTGAGACATGTCATGTTCTGTTTTTTGAGGACGTTGTGTATGTGTAGGGCTTCTAATTTTATTCTGTTCCAGTACCTGTTTTCAATTTCTAGAATTCGGAAATTTATGTGTTTATCAAATGTGTGTTTGTTTAAATTTAGCTGATCCGCAAAGTGTGAGACTGTGGTAGTGTTATTTTTCCATGCTTGTTCGTGTTCTTTGATTCTCTGTGTGAATTTACGGCCTGTTTGTCCTATGTATATGGCATTGCAATTGTTGCACGTGAGAGCATAGACTCCGCATAAGGATGTAGGTGGGATCGGGTCTTTAGTGTTGGATAGTGTTTTATATAATGTATGAGTGTTGTTGAAAGAAGTTTTAAGACCGAATTTATTGAGTGTGGAGGCTATTTTAAGAGAAAGGGGTCCTACATAAGGGATTGCGAGGTACGTGGCTGTAGTGCTTCTGTCAATTGGTGTGAGGGTAGTGTGTTTGCGGATATTGAGTGTATTTGTTTTTTTGACTATTAATTTGTCAATCATGTTGCAGTCGTATCCATTCATTCTGGCTATATGTTTTATGGTGTTTATTTCCTTTTTTGTGTTTTCTGGGGACATAGGTATGGAAATTAATCGATGCACCATCGCATGGAAGGCTGCGTGTTTGTGTGTGTGGGGCAGTAGTGAAGTGTTGTGTATGATTGTGTCCGTGTGTGTGGGTTTTCTGAATATGTTAAATTCATGATGGTCCTGTGCTAGGGTGATGGTGAGATCAAGGAAGTTTAAAGATTTTTGTTTATTTTCTATATATTCCAACATAAAACCAACATAAAATTCACCACGGAGATAAAAATAGGATTTCTACCGAATGTATACAACTGCTAGAACATAAAATTGATGAAATCATAACTTCGACTGATCGTTTTTGTTGGAAAAGCGATCGAGCTTTGTGGTCTATTAATGATGCTACACGTGATTATGTTGCCAAGCATGGGTTCGAACAAAACAAAAACGCTGACTTTTCTAAATCAAGAAAAGAGTAAAATGATGGCAAAGTTCGTTACTTAACGCCGAATATGTATGAGTATACGCATATCAGTAAAGAAAAAATGCCTCGCAAGTGGCTTGTTTACTCTGAGAGCAATGGAACTGTGTTCTGCGGTGTTTGTCTATTGTTTTCAAGCAATTCAGAAGTAAGAACAAAATTATCAGCGGAGGGATTCAATTATTGGAAAAATGCGCATACCAAATTAAAAGAACATGAGAATTCTACGTGTCATAGAAACTGTACGTCCGCATTGAAAAATAGACAGCGGACTGAAAATCAAGTGAATAAGCAGCTGCTTGAACAAGTTGAAACCGAGGCAACGTATTGGAGGAATGTTCTTGAGCGTGTCATTTTAGTAATAAAAACTCTTGTTTCAAGAGGGCTTCCTTTGAGAGGACATGTCGAAAAGTTTGGAAATAATCAAAATGGTAATTCCATGATGTTACTTGAGTTAATTTCGAAATATGACCACCTCTTAGCAGATCACATACAAACATTTGGTAACAGCGGAAAAGGAAATACATCGTATTTATCCACCACGACGGTTGAAGAACTAATAGGTATATTAGCTAAAGCAGTTAAAGACGAGATTCTCCGAAACATTCGAAGTGCCAAGTATTTTTCCATAATTGTGAACTCTACACCAGACATAGCACAAGTGGATCAACTCGCTATAGTTATTAGACATGTGGGAAAAGATGGTACACCAAAAGAGTCATTTTTGGAATTCCTTCCAAACACAGGCCATAAATCAAAGGAGATGTTAGACGCTGTATGTAATTTTATGGAGATTAACGAACTGGACATTAATAATTGTCGTGGTCAGTCCTACGACAACGCGTCAAATACGCCCGGTCTTTACACGGGTCTTCAAGCCCGTATGAAAGATGTAAATGCTCTAATTGAATTCATCCCGTGTTCTGCACATTCTTTAAATTTAGTTGGTACAAATGCAGCTGAAGCATGTACATATTTTCTACTTCTACAAAATTTATATAATTTCTTTAGTGCATCTACATCAAGGTGGGACATACTTCAAAATTTAGTAGATGAAGGATCCAGTACATCCTCTTTGAAAAGTCTGTCAATTACGCGCTGGTCAGCTCGAGATGATGCATGTCAGGCTCTAAAACATCGTTGGAAAAATGTTTTAGATGCCCTTCAAATTATATCTGATGATTCTACGCAAAACCGTCAACACATGCAGAAGCTAAACGATAGGTCTTATTGTTGCTTTAAATCGACTTGAAACTGCTATTATGACCGAGATTAGGGGATTCATTTTAGACTGATTGAATGCGTCGAACAAACAACGGCAAAAAGTCGATATCGATTTAAGTTCCGTGGTTGGTATTTACACTTCGCTTGTAGAACTTTCAAAAACGAACAGAGACAATTTTGAATTTTTTGAAGAGAAGGGTAAGAAGCTGTCAAATACTGGAACGTACGAATTGGAAAACAAAAGAAAAAGGAAACGTAAAATGCAATGTGATGAAACTAACGAGTAGGCAGAGAACTGACCGCACGAAACAAGTTTAAAATCGACACTTATTTGGTTATTGTTGATAAATTACTTGCAGATTTGATGAAGAGACTTGAAGCGTATAAAGATGTATACAACAAATTTAAGGCTATCATTGAAATAGAAAAATTATCTTTGATAGATTTGAAAAAAGCAGCGATATTTTTATGTTCACAATTTCCCCAAGATCTTGTTTTTCTGAGCTTATACGTTTAAGTATGTATTTAAAAATCCTTGACGAAGATGTTAAGCCAACGAATCCTGCAGCTTTATTAAAGTGGTTACGGAAAGAAGAATTAGAATGTATTTATCCTAACGTTGAATCGCACTTCGAATCTTTTTATGTATTCCGGTGGCCAATTGCACAGCAGAACGTTCACTCTCTTGTTTAAAAAGGATTAAAAATTATTTGCGTTCTACAATGATTTTTTTTCGATACACAATAACGCTAAGAAGTTCAGTCGATACTCTGTCATTGTAGAACGCAAATAATTTTTAATCCTTTTTAAACAAGAGAGTGAACGTTCTGCTGTGCAATTGGCCACCGGAATACATAAAAAGATTCGAAGTGCGATTCAACGTTAGGATAAATACATTCTAATTCTTCTTTCCGTAACCACTTTAATAAAGCTGCAGGATTCGTTGGCTTAACATCTTCGTCAAGGATTTTTAAATACATACTTAAACGTATAAGCTCAGAAAAACAAGATCTTGGGGAAATTGTGAACATAAAAATATCGCTGCTTTTTTCAAATCTATCAAAGATATTTTTTCTATTTCAATGATAGCCTTAAATTTGTTGTATACATCTTTATACGCTTCAAGTCTCTTCATCAAATCTGCAAGTAATTTATCAACAATAACCAAATAAGTGTCGATTTTAAACTTGTTTCGTGCGGTCTGTTCTCTGCCTACTCGTTAGTTTCATCACATTGCATTTTACGTTTCCTTTTTCTTTTGTTTTCCGATTCGTACGTTCCAGTATTTGACAGCTTCTTACCCTTCTCTTCAAAAAATTCAAAATTGTCTCTGTTCGTTTTTGAAAGTTCTACAAGCGAAGTGTAAATACCAACCACGGAACTTAAATCGATATCGACTTTTTGCCGTTGTTTGTTCGACGCATTCAATCAGTCTAAAATGAATCCCCTAATCTCGGTCATAATAGCAGTTTCAAGTCGATTTAAAGCAACAATAAGACCTATCGTTTAGCTTCTGCATGTGTTGACGGTTTTGCGTAGAATCATCAGATATAATTTGAAGGGCATCTAAAACATTTTTCCAACGATGTTTTAGAGCCTGACATGCATCATCTCGAGCTGACCAGCGCGTAATTGACAGACTTTTCAAAGAGGATGTACTGGATCCTTCATCTACTAAATTTTGAAGTATGTCCCACCTTGATGTAGATGCACTAAAGAAATTATATAAATTTTGTAGAAGTAGAAAATATGTACATGCTTCAGCTGCATTTGCACCAACTAAATTTAAAGAATGTGCAGAACACGGGATGAATTCAATTAGAGCATTTACATCTTTCATACGGGCTTGAAGACCCGTGTAAAGACCGGGCGTATTTGACGCGTTGTCGTAGGACTGACCACGACAATTATTAATGTCCAGTTCGTTAATCTCCATAAAATTACATACAGCGTCTAACATCTCCTTTGATTTATGGCCTGTGTTTGGAAGGAATTCCAAAAATGACTCTTTTGGTGTACCATCTTTTCCCACATGTCTAATAACTATAGCGAGTTGATCCACTTGTGCTATGTCTGGTGTAGAGTTCACAATTATGGAAAAATACTTGGCACTTCGAATGTTTCGGAGAATCTCGTCTTTAACTGCTTTAGCTAATATACCTATTAGTTCTTCAACCGTCGTGGTGGATAAATACGATGTATTTCCTTTTCCGCTGTTACCAAATTTTTGTATGTGATCTGCTAAGAGGTGGTCATATTTCGAAATTAACTCAAGTAACATCATGGAATTACCATTTTGATTATTTCCAAACTTTTCGACATGTCCTCTCAAAGGAAGCCCTCTTGAAACAAGAGTTTTTATTACTAAAATGACACGCTCAAGAACATTCCTCCAATACGTTGCCTCGGTTTCAACTTGTTCAAGCAGCTGCTTATTCACGTGATTTTCAGTCCGCTGTCTATTTTTCAATGCGGACGTACAGTTTCTATGACACGTAGAATTCTCATGTTCTTTTAATTTGGTATGCGCATTTTTCCAATAATTGAATCCCTCCGCTGATAATTTTGTTCTTACTTCTGAATTGCTTGAAAACAATAGACAAACACCGCAGAACACAGTTCCATTGCTCTCAGAGTAAACAAGCCACTTGCGAGGCATTTTTTCTTTACTGATATGCGTATACTCATACATATTCGGCGTTAAGTAACGAACTTTGCCATCATTTTACTCTTTTCTTGATTTAGAAAAGTCAGCGTTTTTGTTTTGTTCGAACCCATGCTTGGCAACATAATCACGTGTAGCGTCATTAATAGACCACAAAGCTCGATCGCTTTTCCAACAAAAACGATCAGTCGAAGTTATGATTTCATCAATTTTATGTTCTAGCAGTTGTATACATTCGGTAGAAATCCTATTTTTATCTCCGTGGTGAATTTTATGTTGGTTTTATGTTGGAATATATAGAAAATAAACAAAAATCTTTAAACTTCCTTGATCTCACCATCACCCTAGCACAGGACCATCATGAATTTAACATATTCAGAAAACCCACACACACGGACACAATCATACACAACACTTCACTACTGCCCCACACACACAAACACGCAGCCTTCCATGCGATGGTGCATCGATTAATTTCCATACCTATGTCCCCAGAAAACACAAAAAAGGAAATAAACACCATAAAACATATAGCCAGAATGAATGGATACGACTGCAACATGATTGACAAATTAATAGTCAAAAAAACAAATACACTCAATATCCGCAAACACACTACCCTCACACCAATTGACAGAAGCACTACAGCCACGTACCTCGCAATCCCTTATGTAGGACCCCTTTCTCTTAAAATAGCCTCCACACTCAATAAATTCGGTCTTAAAACTTCTTTCAACAACACTCATACATTATATAAAACACTATCCAACACTAAAGACCCGATCCCACCTACATCCTTATGCGGAGTCTATGCTCTCACGTGCAACAATTGCAATGCCATATACATAGGACAAACAGGCCGTAAATTCACACAGAGAATCAAAGAACACGAACAAGCATGGAAAAATAACACTACCACAGTCTCACACTTTGCGGATCAGCTAAATTTAAACAAACACACATTTGATAAACACATAAATTTCCGAATTCTAGAAATTGAAAACAGGTACTGGAACAGAATAAAATTAGAAGCCCTACACATACACAACGTCCTCAAAAAACAGAACATGACATGTCTTAACCAACAAATCCCTGAACTCTCTTCACCTCTGCTAAATTAGCACAAAGTGTACACCCCTAACCCACCCCCAGCCCTCCCTACTCCACTAACCTTCGCTCGCCCGACCGTCTCTCAAGCCTCCACCAGCACCCCCGCGTTTTACGACCCTTCACCCGCACCCCACCCCTCTTCCCGCCCCCTCCCGCTGCCGACCGGCTGTGCTCTTAAACAAGAAACACGCTCAAAAATTTCAGAACTTTGTTTTCGGCCCAGAAGCTGCAAGGTATGTACGACCCAGTTTGCTTACGCATCTTGCATACAATAACTACAACCTGTTAATAATATTTGTATTTCACATTTTAGCTCTGAGGATGATCGCTACGCGATCGAAACGATCATAAGCTGAATAAAAAGTATTGATACCAGACAGTATCTTTATTTATTTATCATAATAAAAAGGTATCTACCTCACCAGATCCAATTAATTTTTTGCATTTTGAGAATATTTTAGCAACACAACTCTGCATTAAAATATATTAACGTTAACATTTATTTATCAGAAGTTATTAGTACATGGAAAAAATATACAAGCTGAAATCTAAATATGTTATATAATCTACATGTTTATACAAACTCAGAAATAGAATTGCTGAATGAACTGCAGCAGTAATCAGTTTCACATTAATATTTAAAGAATTCATTTTTTTTGTCTTATCAATTTCATTTTGACATTTCTCTTCCTTTTCTTTTCGGATTTTTGCATACTGACTTCCGCTGAGCCTTTTTCGATAATCACTCATTTTAAAACTTCAAAATATCACTTTTACTCAGCTGGCTCTTACAATACACGATACACAACAATAGTAACAAAAGAAAGAAAAAGGGTTATTTCCAGATCCGTCTTCTAGAACTAACTGAAGAAGTAATAGATGTCGCTACTTTTTGTATTGCGCAATATGAATGCATGGCGAAATCCGTCAGCGATTTCTGATTGTCTAATTCAAACTTCTTACTCTAAGAATGTAATTCTTTCTACTCAATCAACCAATCAGAAGTCGTTGGCGAATTATTTTCGTGTATTCTGTAACATTGAAAATGTCCCCATTTGAAATTCAAACTTAATTTATAAATTAAAGGTTGAGTGGGCGGCTTTAGTCTCGTTTAAATCATTTTTAAAATAAAAATATGATTTATGCTGTTATAGTTTTTACAGCACCTAAATTTGTTTTAGAAAATATCAAGAAAATTTGCGCCTTTGCAAATTTGCCGCCGTAGGCATGTGCCTACTGTGCCTATGCGTAAATCCACCTCTGTACATCATAGAAGACCATTGTTCCAAAAGCCATATAACTATCTAACAAATTTGCTAGGATTACGCTTTTACAAATACAAACTTGCGTTCGCCTTTATATACAGCGGGCCACTCACGACCTTGTAAATTAATGCGTGCCGCAGAGCTTTCTAAGGCTGACTCGCTGCAGTCTAATTCCTATAGCTGATTATTTTTACACGTAATGCACACTGTGGGCGGTGAGTGAATTACAAAGTAACAGATGAATAATAGAATCGATCGTGAGAGCAACAGCCCTGCTCTCTGGGCGCCAATGTCTATACTATGCCTACAGAACCATTACAGAGAAAAAATATTCAGTTTTAACAGAAACCAGGCAAATAGACAATGTTGCAAATGAAATCTGGGTTATACAATGATTTAGGAGTGATTATTGATTGTTTCTAACAAGCCAGAGGTCACACAGCTTGTGGTTTGATTACAAAAAATATATAATTGGTGGTAAATTAATTTAATATAATCACCCCTAAAATTCAAAATAAAATATAAATAATAAATTATAAATTAAACAGATGGCATAGTTCAACTCAGGATTGAATAGTGAATTCGTTCCAAGCAGTTTGAGAGATGTAGAGCTCATGGTTTGAGCAGAAAAAATTATTTTATAAGGTCAAGGAACATTATTCCATTTTCATGCCTGTAAATCAATAAAAAATAGAAATGCAGTCAAAAACTGAAGTGTGGCCACACTATACATTTCAGAACGTATGTCTGAGTATTGTGAGAAGGCAAGAAAGATGTAAACCTAATATTCAGTTTTTCTACCTCATTTTTTAGACAAAATTAATATATTGAGGTACCTCATATTTGAGCTTATATACACCCTTTTTAACTTGGATGATGGTATATCCAATACAAATGAAAGAAATCTGAGTGGTACAATGATTTTTGAGATGTAAAATAAATATTATGAACCTAAATCAGAACTTCTCCTGCTGAAATATGACATGTATTCCTCTATCTTATAATATTTACGCCTTCTGCGTACATTGTGGTTTGCGCAGACTGACGAGGTTTATTTGCATTATTATTCATTCAAGATTAGCTCTGGCAGCAACATCTAGAAGTACTATTAATAGTTGCTTGATACCGATGAAGATTGTTTCTTATACGTGTGGGTGTACAGTGAAGTATGAAGACGTCTACCAGTATTTTCATTATTAGCAGAGGTTCGGTGAAACTTTCAAGTCAGCATGTTCACTCACGTAGCTTTCTCAAGAGCAAAAGGCTTTTTTCCATATTTTTGTGACCATCACGATCAGCTGTCAAGAATATTGAATAATTACTTCGTATATTTTTTAAAGAAATGTGAATTGTTCCAAGTAATCTCTCGATAATACTATGAATAAATCTTTATTGAAAATTTCTTTTCACCATAATTTACATTATTTTTGTGTGTGTGTGTGTGTGTGTGTGTGTGTGTGTGAGTACATTGCAAGTTACCTTCATACATTTTAAACAGATGAATACGTTTCGTTATCAGCTTCCCCTCTTAGAAAGAAAATACAAGGATAACGAAGTTTAACATGCAAGAGTTCTCGCACGGGTATACGGAGTTAGTTGGGGAAAGCATGTGCAATGTCACAACACAAAGAATGCACTTTTGAAACTAACTAAAGTAAAATGGCTTTGAAATAAATGAATAAAAAATCAAAACGCACAAGCATACAATACTAGGTGAATGAATTTAAAAAAGCAACCAAATTTAAAATATGTTGAAAATTGTCACTCGGCATCTGCTAACAATCACAATTTTGCTCAAGAATCACAAACGCACGATTTAAATATTGACGGTATCTGAAGTCTATACATCAATGCCCATCTGTTAACTCGTATTGTAAATAATCAATCACTTAATATTAAACCCAAGGTGTCGGTTTGCTAAGATATTCAAGCCGTAATCATCGTTTGAGAAACATTCCCATGTACCGAAGTGACGTCTAAACCTACTGAATTGGTTCTAATGGTCACAAATGGTATTCATTGCTCGAAGGTGAAAATATTAGTTTTGTAATGTTTTGGCTTGGAATTGCTTTTTTGAAGTTGCGTAAGAACGCAGAAAATATTCCAATACTTTTAAGTGTACAAAAACGGTAATTGTTCAATTTTCGCTGCCCGGAAAGTTGGAACCATGCCCCTCCAAAACCACCCCTGTTCCTCCTAATAAATAAAGGAAAGTTAAATAATATTCTAAAGTGTAGGGTTGCACTTACTCGATCCTATATTTTCGCATGAAAAACGTCACGTGGCTTTCTCGAGAGTGAAAACCCTTTTCTAATATTTGTGACTTATCAAGGAAAGCGAAATGCTAACTGTCAAGAAAGATTAAATATTTACTTCAAATGTTGTTTTCCAGAAAGTGTGAATTGTTCAAAGAACATATCTTATCTATAATACTGAATAAACCATGATTGAAAATTTTTTTCCAATATCAATTGTATTGTTTTTATTTTGGTTTGACATTCTGTAAGTACTAAGTTACACTTATACATTTTTTAACTAATAAACACGTATTAACAACTTTCCCTCGTAATGAAAAGGACAGCGAAAGGGTGGGGATTAATATGCGAGAGATCTCGCACGTGTACGCTAGCACTTGTTAATGCTGCAGATATGCTGGGCAGTGACAATGATGAATAAACGTGCACCGCTGGCCCTGTTAACCCTAACGTATCACTGACACGAGTAATAAAGAAACTGACCGAGTGAGTTCGTCTTATGTTTCTTCTGCTGAGTTTTGCTCTCTTCATGAGACAAAAAATAAAATTTGACGCTACGAGTTTTCATTTTCCAATTAGAATTTTTATTTTTTTTATTTTTAGAAAATGATTCTTTCATGTTTGAAGATGTAATTCAGAGACTGCTGTGAATTAATGTCTAGCTACTATGCATCCTTTTGTTCTACACTTAAGAAAAGGTAAAGAAATTTAAAATCAAAGAAAAAAAAATTCCTTTATTCCTGAAACACGATAGTATTTAAATTCACCCTTTTCAATTAATACTCATAACACTTCCCAAATAAGATGATGAAAGTGTTAACCGACATTTTGTAAATGAGGTCAGTGCGTAGTATTACAAAACAATGCGCATTTATGCTTCCCAAAAGACGTCTTCAATGTGAGTACTGAATGGCGTTTCTTCGCTTCGCAACGTTAATGGGAAGGCACCTTTCGACGTAGTGAGGGGGGAAACTATAATATTCCCAATAAAATCTAGCCTTCAACCATGAGAGGAACCTATTAGTAGAGCCAATAAGTTATTAACGTGAGATGATAACGAGAACATTGACTTTATTTTTTAGTAACGCTGAACAATATTTAGAAAAAAAGACAATTGAAACAATGATATAATAAAAAATTAGAAAGCGCAAAGAAAATACATAGTTTCATTTCTTTATTGAAGATCAATTAACGATATTCTCTGTAAAGTGAAGTAAAAGAAATAGCAATAGTATTAACTGGCATATACTCTTAATCATATAAATATTCCGTGAGAAAATTTTGAAACTGTCAGAGGTGATTCATGTAACGTACCCTCAGATGTTCTAAGGTATTCAACACTAAGTTAACGCCTCGAGTTGAGCCAGATCGACTGGGGAATATCCATTGAGGAAACATCCTACGTATGGTGAAGACGGTAGTTATGTTCACTGACGGACAGACGTTTTGCCGTCATCAATTTTTCGGTATTAAGGACCCAGAGAATAGGGATTCTGACTACACCACATAATTAACAGAAGGTGCAGTAATTTTTGGTCAAATTGTGTGACGATATTTGACAGTATCGTTGATTCTATTTTGAGGGGGAGGCAGAAATTTGGGAATGGAAGGAAAGGAGGAAACCAGATTCAATACATGAAAGATTTTTAAGATGGATCCTAGGAGTAGATGATTGCACTCCTGGTACATGGTAATATGCGAGACAAGGGGAAAAAATGAGAATAGAATGGGCAAAACGGCATGTAGGTTTGACGATTGGATAAGGAGAATGGGTTAATGAGTTATTAAAGCACGTTTGTTGGGAAGTAAATGACAACATAGACTGAGAAATCTGATTGGGAAAGGGGAAGTTTTTGCAGTAATAAAAGTTTCTCGTTGGAGGTGTCAAGATTAAGAAAAGGTTTAGACATAAGTAAAGAATTGATCCAAAGAGACAGAGATCAGTTATTACAGGATGATTACGAAGTAATAGGGAAATCAATTTTTAATAAACGGTGTAGAATTATTAATATGAATGATATTCCCAACTATTTGGAAGATAAATGTCAGGAAAATGGCAGACGTAGAATAGAAAGTAGTAGGTTAGATAAGGAATTGAGAGTGTGTAAACATTGGCTTAAGTGTGAGGGGGAAATGTAGGATCTGTGAAATGAAAGAGGAAGATTGGGATCATATTTTAGAGATACGTCTGTTTTTTGAGAAAGAGAGGATGTGGGCAAGATGGAACATTCAGGTGGTTATTAAAGGACGAAGGTGAAACGATCAGTGTGTTTGATAAATGCAGGAAAAGGCTTAGTATTTAGCGTATTTAATATTCTTTTATTATTGTGTATATTATGTATTATTCAACTGTTGTATTTTTAAATATTATCAAAAAACTACTCGTTTTCCCCCAAAAATATGCACATGACCTTTTTAAAAAGATAAGTGTGTACAATAGGAAATGCCTTCCGGTAAATCGAAGGACCGCAAAAAAATGCAATGTTGAATGCAGATAACAATTCAGAATCCATCAATTAGCAACAAAACGCACCACAACTAAAGAACAAACCAAAATAAACCCAAGACTAAAAACAGATGTCCAATACAAAACTACACGAAATGAACTGTTCAAACTGCAGGAGCTGAGTGAGGTTCTCGGTTAAATAGCAAACAGACATTGTGTTACACAGAACTGGAAACAATACTGCACAAAAGAAAAGAATTTCAATGGAAGCGCTGCCGCGAGCCGCCTTCCACATTAGGTATATTTGGAAAACCCGGAATTATCCACCTTTCCCTTTCTGTAGAAAGGAAATTCACTCGAAAGAAGCGAAGAGGCAGTGCGCGCCATAAGGCGTCCGGAGGCCCCCAGAAACGGCCCGGCGCCGCGCCTATAGACGTCCAGAGGCTGCAGGTAACATCACGCCGCCGCGCCTTAACCTTTTCGCTGCTCTGGACGCCTTTTGGCGCGGCGCCGGGCTGTTTCTGGGAGCCTCTGGACGCCTTAAGGTTAGGGAGTAGTTAAATGAATATTTTTCATATAAATATGCACTAAACGATGTATCTATCTTCCTGGAACAATAATCCGTCGCTACAGCGCATTTTATATTTTGGCGTTTGACGGGTTTCTGAAATAAAAGAATTGAGTTGATCTCAACTTGAAATAAGCTTCTCTCGCGGATAAATAAGTTGTTTTGGGCCTTATCCCTTCACCTGCTCCCGATCACACATCCACGCCGTGCGCAGGGGATTCGGAGAACGAAATCGAAGAGCGACGAACGGGAACTCGCGAGAAGGCATGTCTGTTCCGCAGTTTCAATGTGCGAGGTTGCACTTTGCGTTTTAATTTCGTGATAACGAGCCTTTCAGTTTCGTGCGAAGTGTTTCGGTGCAGACAGATTTCGAATTTCGAGAACACAATATTATGCACAGTGATAACCAAGCGATTCATATTAGTGTAAGGGGGGGTTAAGTTTCATCGATAATCACATTGAATGTTGCAACATAAATGCACCAAGAGAATGTTTCACATACCTTCGAAAAATATGAAGTTTTAAGTTACTTCGCCTCGTTTCAGAAACCCTGGCCATTGCAGAGTCGAAACGGCGGAATGGAAGAGGTAGTCTCTCAAAAGAAGCGGAGAAAAACAGGACTATTTCAACAATCCCCAGAATACTACAATCGCTGTGTAGAGAAGCCGCACTGCTTCAGTAAAACTGTAAGAGAAGAGGCTGGTCCCAGTGCCAACCACCATCAATCGAAAAGTCCTAAGGTAAGAAATCAAGACACTACAGGTGTCCCACCAACTATGGGCCACCCCCATAACTTCTAAACGGTTCAGGATATCGAAATGGAGTTTTCGCTTAACTTTGTGGAATCGTGGGGGGCAAGTACCGTGCCGTAGAGAAATTGTCTATAATATATTTAGTTTTCGAAATATGTAATCATATTTGATTTTTTTTTAATGGAACTATACATTTTTCTCACCAGTAATGGATAGATCGTGAAAACGAGAATAAAATAAAGGTACCTTCGCCATGGACGCGGCGTCACCCGGACAGCCTAGTAAATAAAACCTCGCAACAGTCGCTGTTGGTAAGAAGGCCTTCATGGGGTGGAGACTGCTTCGTTTAGAAAGGTGAGAGGTGGCCGTGAAGGTTAGAGGCGCAACTACAGCAATTCATGGTCTTGACACGAATAACATATAACCAAAAATGAATATTATCAGAAGTTCCCCCCCCCCCTTTTGTTCATCTGGATTGAACCTTTCTTCTGCTGAAATTCCAAAGAAACAATAATCGAAAAGAACAAAATAAAAAGTGTAGCGGAAGAACGATGATAATAAAGGTCATTTTCAAAATTAAAATAATCCAGCTCGGTGTATTATCGTTTAAACAAGCCATTTGAAAACCTGTGAAGGGAATTAATACTTAAAGGTTTTCATAGTAATATCTCGATTAATTTATCAATAATAGACATGTAGACATTTTCTCTTATTTATTGTTCATAAGCTTCCTATTTAAACGTGTACCGAAAGAACAAATCAATAAAAATTTAGAAATTCTCTCGACAAGTCTATCAGTGTAAACTTACCTAACTTTAACAAGGTTTAACAAACTCTGCAGTCGCGACTGCTAATACTGATTGGAGAGTTTCTCACTTCGTAGCACCACGTGCTGCCACGAACTTGAAAATCCACGGCAAAAGTCGAAAGTGTACCGTTTTCTTCTGCATTTATGAACAGTAGCAGTTGTATGGTTACGAAGTGGATGAGTGATCACCTTAATTTAAAATGAAATTTACCAACGAAGAGACGTTGGTTTTATTCTTGCCAAGGTTGAAAAGGATATTAATTATTATCATCTTCCTTACGCTACTAATTTTTTATCTTCCTTTAGAAAGACGTTTTTGAATTTCAGTAGAAGGTAAGATAAATCCAAATGAATCAATGGAAAAATCTCATGTTCTGATCGTTAAAATTAGCGCATCTCAGTGGGGCTTGTGAGTCAACACCGTGGATTGCTGTAGTTATGCCTCTTCTCTCACTGCCACATCTCGCAACAGTCTTGACGCCACGAAGGCCACCTTCCCCGAAGGCGAGAGTTGCAACGGCTGCTACAAGAAATATTGTCAGTTAATTAAAAATCACGTTTCAGAAAGTTCAATTTTAGTCAATTTTTTATCAAATATTAGCATATGATAAATCATTTTATTCCTCTTTTCAGTATCCATTGCTGGCTTAAAATATAAAGTTCCATTTAAAAGAATTAATGCTAAATTTCTCGAAAACTAAAAATATTAGTGATAAATTTCTCTACGACATGATACTTGCCCCATGATTACACATTCTTCAACGAAAACAGCGTTCAGATTCTGAACCGTTTAGAAGTTACGGGGTGGTCCATTATTGGCGTGACTGTGTGGATGCTTCATCTATAATTTCAACCAAATTTTCCTAAAGTAATCGTTACACAAGGTCATTTTGTAATCCCCCCCCCCTTTCGGACAATTTCGTAACAAAATTATGACCCCCACCCCCCACCCTCAGGAGTACGTGCATGACACCCACTTTTTCTTATCCATTATGGATTCTTTTCTCTCTGAGACTACTTAAAAATCAGCTCGATGGCTAAAAATGTCAATAAATAGTTAAAACGCTGATGTACAATACAGTTGTTTTGCTTCTGGACGTAAATGTAGCGTCACTATGCATAAGTTTTGTTGAACTATCCTTTTGCTTGTAGTGGTAGGAGTAGAGGCACGGGTGAGTTACTGTTTTGTTAGCAATGCAGAAAAATCATATCTGCAAATCGTTTACCGATGCAAATAAGTTTTCTATAACTCGGGAACGGAAATGTCTAGTTTTTCAAATATTGCTAATCTCGCGCTTTTTAAGATTTATTTTTATTTATTTATTTTAAACTTTTACTCATCTTTCAACTATTTATAGTCAAAATGACTGGAAGGGATTCTGGAACTCAAGAAAACGTGCGCAATGATATTCTCCCCCATAAGTCACATACATTTTTTTTAGTAAATAAATCTAAATCTAAATAGTTACCTTAGTTTCCTTTCTAATTAATGAGAGTACTCACAATGTATGTACTGTACATAGGAGATCCAGAAGTTCATATTTTCAAAAAAATCAAACTATACCGTTAACACGTGAACAGTTGGTCTGAATCCTTTGTGTTCATTGCGAGTAATCCTGTCTCGATCACATCGTTAAAACTGTTGTGAAATGTCGGTTTCTAGCAGAAAGTTATTAAAACTGAAGTCGCACGTGAACGCAAATTAATTTTTCAGTTCGGCAGTCAGGAAACGTCGACAAGACGCTAAACTTTTTCGGGCGTACGACTTATCAGTTGCATTAATAGTAGTTACAATTTGCATTGCAGGAACTACCGGATTCTTTTTCTAAGGTTTTTCTAATTTTGATAAAACGTTAATGTATCGCCCCCCCCCCGAAAGGGATAACTGTGTGCCTTGGAAGAAGAAGAATAAATTGGGCAGGTTTTCTCTGGCTCCCGAATTCCTACCCCACTATTTTTTCAAAACATAATTGTATTATGGATAAGGTATAAACAAGCGTGGCGACCATACATACGAAGAGGAAAAATTAGAGAAAATTGAGCCTTTTTTAGAAAAGAATTGTTTAAAAATTGTCAAATTTCACGCAAAATTACGCAAAAACTTCCCAATGTTTTGAAAAGTTGCGATCATCTAGACGGCTTAGGCGCTAGCATTGACCAGGAACGGACGAACGTTTTGTCGTAAATATTGTTCGGTATCATTGACCCGCAAAACATAGATTCTGGCTACATATCTTGTTATAGGAAGTAATTTACTACATACAGATAAATGGTTTATTCACTTTTTCTTTACCAGCCCAGACGTTTCTGGCGCATGATTACAAGATATTCTCTTGGTATGGAGTAAGACGAGAAAGCGAAAAAACTTTTAAAATTGTCCAAGGATTAAATAATATTGTATAATTAAAGTATATATAAATGTATATAAAATGAATTTTTCATTGTTTCAGTTATTTCTAATACAGAGCATGAAAATAAATATTTGTAATTCTGAAGTTCACTTATATTGGCTCTTTGCAACTGTTCGAATGATACCCTATTGGAAATGTCTGAGCTATATAAAGATGGCTAGAAAATATTGGTTTCTTCAAAATCATGGTGTACTATGAAATTTTAATTTTTTTGTAATTGATTCATATCATAATCAGAGCATAGCAATTTACGCATAGGCACAGTAGGCGCGTGCCTACGGCGGCAAATTTTCAAGGGCGGCAAATTTTCAAAGGCGCAAAATTTTCTTAATATTTTCTAAAACAAATTTAGGCTCACTAAAAACTATAACAGTATAAATTATATTTTTATTTTTAAAATGATTTAAACGAGACTAAAGCCGCCCCCTCAACCTTTGATTTATAAATTAAGTTTGAATTTCAAATGGGGACATTTTCAATGTTACAGAATACATGAAAAGAATTCGCCAACGACTTCTGATTGGTTGATTGAGCAGAAAGAATTACATTCTTAGAGTAAGGAGTTTGAATTAGCCAATCAGAAATCGCTGATGGATTTTGCCATGCATTCATATTGCGCTATATAGAAAGTAGCGACATCTATACTTCTTGAGTTAGTTCTAGAAGACGGATCTGGAAATACCCTTTTCTTTCTTTTGTTACTATTGTTGTGTGTCGTTTATTGTAAGAGCCTGCTGAGTAAAAATGATATTTTGAAGTTTTAAAATGAGTGATTATCGAAAAAGGTTCAGCGGAAGTCAATATGCAAAAATCCGAAAAGAAAAGGAAGAGATGTCAAAATGAAGTTGATAAGAAAAAAAATGAATTCTTTAAACCTATATGTAAAATTGATCACTGCTGCAGTTCATTCGACAATTCTATTACTGAGTTAACAGACTATAAACATATAGATTAGATAAATATTTAGTTTTCAGCTTGTATATTTTTTCTATGTACTAATAACTTTTGATAAATAAATGTTAACATTAATATATTTTTAATGCAGAGTTGTGATGCTAAAATATTCTCAAAATGCAAAAAATGTTTAGTACAATGATTATAAATTAAAAATTCTTGACGTGTTGTTGTTGTATTAGTTACAATGAACTATTAGAACATTTGTATACGTAAGCTTCCGCGGCTTGAATCCATGAATTCTCGGCTATCCGGGAGACGCCGCGTCGTTGGCTGGGGTGCCGACGTTTCGCCCGACATATCGCATTCGGATTTACTAGAACATTTATTAGGTGAACAAACTTTAATATTCTCTAATAGGATTCCGGGTTGTAATGTATTTTCTTATCTCGATTTCTAATTTTGCGAATTTCGATTTTTTTTGTGATAATGATATTAGCAATCCTGTTGAAGATAATAAAGAGCCTATTAAAAACAAAATAATGTTCGAATTATTTGTTTCACTACAGTTAAATTAGAGGAGTTAATGATGTGTTACACTCTCCAGATACTATAAACATACTGTCAAGGAATTTTGTTATTACTCGTAGAAATTGTGATAATAGTAGGATTCGAAAGACTAAAAGTTGTGATTAGTCGTGTTTTGCAATATTTCTTCTTGAGAAAACTTCAAGAAAATATTGCATATGTCGCACATTCACAATCATCTACTTCTTTACAATTATGACCTTAACGAATTTAATCTCACCACGTCAGGGAGTTGTTTCCTTCTCTCATAGGGTAAGATATATTTTTGGGTTTATATTCTAAGTTAGCAGTTTAAATTATCACTGCCTCCCTTGGCTGATAAGATGCATTAGCCTCTTATAATGTTCGCCTAAGCTCACAGATCGGATTAGAGAAAAAAAATAATTTGGAAATGTGGCTCAGTAAAAAGCTGACATGACTCAAGAACTCGCTTTTGTATTCCCCTTGATTTGCAAAACACGAATAATATCAAATGAAACCAAACAAAAAACTATCTGTACTTAATTAATTGTTTCAGACTTACTCATCAATTTCATTGCTACAGTCCGATATTACAAATTGATTGCGGACACTACAGATTTTAAATAGCAATTAAACGTTATGAGATATCTTGCATTGCAGTAATGCTCCTTGAAAGTTCATATTGCACAACCTATGTGTAAACTGAGTGTTTTAAATTTTGGAGAGGATATGCATTCACCTCAACTAAAGTACACATTCATTAACAGTAAACATTACTGCGTTACTAAATGATTAATAAACAGATTAGACAGAGGGAAATGTCGTTAATTGTGAGAAGAACGCTGTTTCAAGTCACCTCCACACTTTGTCCGGATGGATCGGCCGTTGGGAGCCGGCCACTGCAGGAACTCCGGACCCATAGGAGGCCGCGTCGTGTTATGAGAGCTGTCGTAAGGTGCGGGATAAACACGGCCGAAAGCCCCGCCGCGTTGACAAACTGCCGGCGCCAAGGAGCAGGGAGTAATGAGGCGGTGGTGGCGCTGCGGTCGCCCACGTCCCTACGCTCCCAGCCCCCACCCGCCACCCCGTAGCTGCTAAGCGCCGGCCCCTTTCCACCCTATTCCCTGCTGCCCCGTCGTTCTTTTTTGTAATTTGTCCCACCTCTGTTTCTCGACCGTCCCTGATTCCCCACTGCCCCTCACTCCCCGCTTCCTCCGATTCCCCTCCACCCCTCATTCCCCGCCGCCCCTCATTCCCTGCCACCCCTATACCTCGCTATTTCAGGTTCCCCAAACCCAACTATCTCGGTTACTCCTCATCCTACAGCGTCAACTCTCCCTCATTTGCCATTATCGTCTCCTGCTGTGACTGCGCCACACCCGCCTCACCCACCACTCGACGCCCTGCCCCCCTCGCCGCGGTGGCAGCTGTGCGAATTACCGGTTCATTTCCGGCTCTGTTGGCGTGGTTCGGGGAATAATTGGAGAGGCCCCGCCCGCGTCCCTCCCCTTCCTGTCCTCCGCCTCTCTCGGCCCGGCGCGCGGGCGAGACCAAGTTCAAGTTTTGACGGAATCGGACGACTCAATTTGGTTCCGAGGTGCATTAAACCCACGCTTGCGCCGCGACAGCCGCCTACGCGCGCGCTAAGCGGGGAGGGGACGCCGGCGATGTTCGCCCGTGTAGTGCTGAAAGTTATATGAAGTGAGGGAAGACGTAATAGTTAAGGAATTTATGGAGGAATGTCGGGACATGAAATAGGTTATTTATGGATTGTGACAAGCGGGGCGCGGGAACGGGGTGATGTTAGGGAGGGTTCGAGACACGCTGCGCGCTTGTCTTCATAACCAGCCGTAAATAATTGTTATGTCTCGTCTTCAAGGTACACTGAAGAAATAAATGCAACGTTAAGAAGCGGGGGAAGCTAAACAACGGATGTTTAAACAAGAATTTAAAACTAAATTTAATATTTTCTCTCAAGTAAAAAGTATTTATTTAAAGCAAGAAGATGAAAATTCCTCGATTATAAAATACATCGCGAAATAGGATACATTTAATTTCATCGTTTCATGTCGCTATCCATCAATAAGATACAAAATTCAAAACCCTTACTCTCTCTAACAATTCACATTCATTTTAAAATATACAATGTGCTCTGAAACATATTTCCAAACTAATTTTTGTTAATTTACTACTTTTATATCTGGCAAAAATGTAAATATTATGGTTTGCATTACTATAACTTTTTCCATAGAAACATTAATTTTGTAGAGTCGCAGATACATTGCGTACAAAGAAACATCTACCTTTTATTCCAACCTGGTGTTTACAATAAAGCGTGATAATAGTAAAGGGCAGGAGCAATAAATGTTCTTACAACTTGTAATACTTGATATTGCGATCACGGTGCCAATGGTGGCAGTGATACAAATAGGTTTAATTTATAATTTTGAAATATTTTGTCTGCAACCCTTGGCAGTGCGGTGAAGGAATGTTGTAGTAAATGAGGTTTATAAATAAAATTTTGCATTGAATATCTCTTTCTTTCACGATAAAGGTATGTTTATTGGTGTGGTATTCTACAATTTCAGAGCCATGTCTTTAGAACATTGCTAATATCTGCCAAGTAAGTTGTATATTTAATATATGTTTCATCTCCAAATATATTTCCATCACACATGATTCACAGCGATACTCTTCTTTTGCGTGTTGTGTTGAGTTCCAGAAAAAGAAGAAAACATTATTCACACTTAGGAAGTAAACGAGATGAAATGAGAAAAATATGGTAACGCAACTAAGCCCCCTGCACTCGATCAGACTATCAAAGTATCGATCGCGAGTGGTATATGAAACACGCCGATATTCAACACAAACAGTACATGTCTGGCTCTTGCCGGAATCGAACCTGCAACCTCCAACTCATCGGCGCGGTCGATAAAATGGTATTGGCTTCAGGCTCCACATTGCCTTTCCTGGTGATGGACAGTCTCCTATGTAACGGAATTGCCGATTTTTACATTTTGGTATCAATGATTTAGAATTTTCTTCTTCTTTCGTTTAATAAGAACACTTCAAATGAAAACTAGAAATTGTGGTCTTCAAATAGGAAATAAAAATCCTCCTATGTGACCGTTACAATTTATTGATGATAGAATATCTCGTATGTGATAAGAGCACTTGTGTAGTTTTCGTAAGGTACACACAGAATTTTTTGCAATAAAATTTGCAATAAAATTTTGCAATAAATAAATATTTAATACTGCTCAAAAGAAAGTGTAGAACGCTTGAGCTTCGATGACTGTACATTATTAACATTCAAAAGGGTACTTCTTCCTCCTATGAAATTTTCACATAAGTGGTTGTCTATCGTCAATGATGCTTTACTGCTTTTGGGCAATATACCTTATTATGGTTTATTCTTTTAACATAAATTAACAGAGACGGAATAAATATACTGTACTCAAATCTGAACTAAAATCCCAAAGCGGAAAGCAACTACAACCACAGAAATAAGAAAAAACCTCACGACACCCCAAGCTGTGGTCTTTGACTTCTCACGTGACGCAAACAACTTTTTGATGACATTTGGAAAGCACGCGAGGAGGCCCACGTCTTTGTGGCGTTCGTGAGTTGCACTTGTCTGGAGATTAGGCCACTTTTGAATTGCCTTCCTCCCCCCTTCCTCAATGCGCCGAGCTGCAACGTGGAAGAACGCCGGCAGACCTCGCTCCGACTGCTGCCGTTTGGCCGTCGCTTTACAATCCTCCATTTGCGCCCTTATCTTGAAGCGAGGGCGGATAAGCCGCCACTAGGACGGCTCTTTCACACCTGACGCCTCACGCCAACCAGAAGCGCGCCTCTCTACCTTGACCCTGGTGTAGCCGCGTCGTTCGTATTTTCGTGGAGAAGCTAAGTTATGTAAAGTAAGCTATGTAAGAATGTAATTATCAGGGCTCGGATTCTGATGACATGTCATATTTTTATTGGTGCATTCTAGACGAAGCTCACTTGTAAATGATCGTTTATGATGACATGAAGGTGAAATAAATGTATAGTTATTGGGTCAATTTTTGTCTTTTTTTGACATTTTTCAATTTGTAGGCCTTTTCTTTACTTTTACGTCATTTTTGTCAGTTTTACACATTTAGTTTCCTTTTCGTGTTTTTTGTTAGTGAATGTTTCATGAATCTACAATGACCCACATACACAACGTTTTTATTGAATCATCCGTTCATGACGAAATTCATACACTGATTCTGTTTTCCAAACTCTCAAAATTACACGGATCTTCGGTAATTTCCTGGACCTTTCAAATATGATGGTTGGAAGATCGGAGCTACGGATTACATTTCCTCCAAATTTCATTGAGTAGAAAAGCATTTTATACAAATTTTTCAGTATTAAAAAAAATAGGTCATTTTCCTTATATTTTTAAATTATTTTATAGGTCGTTCCCAAATAATTTTTAGGTCATCAGAATCCAAGCCCTGGTAATTCTTATTGATCACTGAAGCTACTCATCACGAGAACTACTGAATGGAAAAAAATAGCACTAGTGGTGTTACAAAATAATATGGGTAACAATCATGACAATTATAGAATTAAATCGAAAACTTAACAACAATCAAATGCATCGTCATTGAGATTTTTAAAATCTTTATTCTTCCTGTTAAACATTAATGTTGTGCAGGGAGTTTCAATGCAATATTTCTTACCATTTTGGGACGATCCCACAGCAATCAGGAAGGCTGGTAACCTTAATCTATGAGATGTAACGAATTGAAGGAACTAAGTAATGTTGATTGTTAATAATTTAGTTAGTTTTAATATTATTTATAATTTTAATTTGAAATTTCATTGAATGCTCAAGGAGGGTGGAACATATCTTCTTGAATATCGTGAACGTATACGACAATTTTGTTTTGATTTACCGTATTTGAATGTATTAGTTCAAGGTGATGCTGAGAGACTGGAGAATAAGTTTGTGGTTAGGTTTTGATGTATAGTTCGAGAGGTTCAATTAGTAATTCTTTATTATTTAACGTGTTTGTAATAAACCAATGAGCTTTAATAATTGTTCGGAGAGATTTATTTTCTATTACTTGTACTTTTTTCAATCGGGTTGGGGCATCATTGTACCAGATGGGGTAGGTATACGTCAGAGAAGGTCAACTAATTGATTTATAAATTAGATCTACATTGAGATATTGAGATTTAGGAAACTATTTATTGTTGTGACAACAATGTCATACATTTTTAACACATACATTTAATTATATAACCAGTGTTGGAGACAATGACAACTTGGGTTGTCAATAGACGTAAACTCGGGTGGTTGGTGACTTAGCAAGAGAAGGAAGTACAGAGTCGAAGACAGTGAAGACCAAAATCCACAAAGTCTACCAAATGAGCGTGTCATGATTTTGAAAGCAATCTGATAAAAAATAAAATTAGTGAAATGTTAGAAAACTAACCTCCACCCAAAAGACTGTGCCACAAACAAGACAACTATCACCATCTACAAAATTCGTCATAAAACTGTCATCCTATAAGATGGGATGAAATATTTTTAAAATAAAATTATTTCCTTTGTAGTACGTTTTTAAACGAAACTGATGTGATAATACTTGTTAATTTTCCGTCAGCCTCTTCCATATTTCTAGTGAGCAGGATAGGTTTCTGGCAGGTTGTCATGGGACACGTCCACCCCCTGTCTGGACACCTGTTCCTCCTGCCCCGCTTTCTTTCCGTCCTATCTTCATCACGTCAAATTTTGATCTTTCATTCCTCCATCAGGACGTGTTGTTGCATGCGCGTCGCAGAATAGCCACGGCAGCATTTTGCCCATTTGTGTTCCGTCGGAAGCCACCCGGAATGTTTCTCCGGAGAAGAAGTTTGTGGGTGGGGGGACATGACCCCCCATTACCCCTCCCTTTTCCCATCCCACCCCACCCACCGGTGGCGCGTCCCTTGCTCACCTCACAAGGCGCTCGTAATGGCGTCGTTATCTGTCTACCAGCGAACGGCAACTCCGACAGCGCTCCTCCAAAGCTCGTTATCAGTTCAAGTACGGGTGTCCGAGTCACGTGGCTGCGACTGAAAGTTCTCGAGAGCACTTTGTCCTTCTTTCGCGGACCGGCGTGCCTCCGGAATTCCTCGCTACTCAACGCGTGTCTACTAAAAAGAGCGGACAGTTCCTCTTTTTTTTATTCCGTCTTCTACGTATATATCTTTGAAAGAAAATGGGGAGATCGGGTTAGAGGAAGACTGACACGAAGGAGAGAGAAAGAGAAAGAGAGAGAGAGAGAAAAAGAAGATAAAAATGAGGAAGAAGGTCGAGGAGGAAAACAACCCCAATTGACTTAAGAGCATCTCGCACAAGTGCTAACTTTTAGAGTGCCTCGCTCTAATGGCCGCTCAAGTGTGGAGAGCGCGACCTGAGGTGGGGGGGGGCGGTCTCGCCGAGCCATACGTGCTCCGCAGGCAATGCGGCACTGCCCGCCCCGCCGCCGCCCGCACCGCTCCGCTCGGTTCGACTCCGCTCTCCTCGGTTTGACTCCGCTGGGTTCCTCTCCGCTGGGAGCGACTCCGCTGGGTTCGACTCCGCTGGGTTCGACTCTGCTGGGTTCAACTCCGCTGGGTTCGAATCTGCTGGGTTCAACTCCGCTGGGTTCGAATCTGCTGGGTTCAACTCCGCTGGGTTCGAATCCGCTGGTTTCGACTCCACTGGGATCGAATCCGCTGAGTTCGACTCCCCTCAGTTCGTCATCGCTGGTTTCATCTCTGCTCCGGTTGGTTCGAGTCCGCTCCACTCGGTTCGACTCCGCTCCGCTCGGTTCGACTCCGCGCCACTCGGTTCGACTCCACTCCGCTCGGTTCGACTCCGCTCCACTCGGTTCGTCTCCACATGGTTCGACTGCAGTCGGTTAGACTCCGCTCGGTTTGTTTCCCGTCCGTTCGTTTCCGCTCGTTGCATTTATGCTCAGTTTATTTCCGCTTGGTTCGAATCCGATCGGTTCGCCTCCACTCCGGTCAACTCAGTCGGTTTTACTCCACTCTATTCGACTCCTCTTTGCACTACGTTGTGGCCGCTTTGAACACATTGCACGCTTTGCACCCATTGCACTGGTAGAGTGGTGTCATACTTCATCATTACATGATACGTCACATTTCGAAACATCACATTTCATCACACAAGGATACCATGCCATACCACTTACCACGCCATGGCACAGGATACGACGTCATACTACGCCATACAATACAGTACAATACCATATAATACTTGCGCGCACACACACATGCGAGAGCATACACACACATGCATACGCTCGCGCGCGCGTACACACACACTCATGATACAATTTTAAAACCACACTTCCTGATACTTTTCCTCATCATGCATTACATCTCTTTACTACCTGGTACATGCCAAGGATCAAATCTCAACTTTTATCTCACTATCACTTATGTGCCAAACTATACTATGCATCACGTCACACCACTCCACATCACACTATACTATTCATCACACCAGAAAATATCGTATACTCCCCATAACTTACCATAGCATAGCACGCAACATTGAACGTTATATCTCATAGCATTCTGGAAACCAACTCGCAACCTCAATCTTATCACAATTCATCACGTCACTGTAGTAAATCACTGTAGTAGTCCTCACGACATGTTTCGTGTTCACATGTCTTTGTGCCACAGATGTCCATAATTCATTTTTTCTTATGGCATTTTACCTCATCAGTCTACGTATTGTCATTGAATTAGTAAGTCACATCACATGTTTTGTATTTTTGATCTCGTCACTTCAGTAATAAACTTTTCCTCTTTTAACAGCTTATACTTCATCTTCCATCATCACTGTCACCATCATAATTGCTACTTCTAAAACCTGTCAATTACAACAATCAGCACTCATCGTCAGTATCACACCCAATTAATTATCACTAGCCATATTCACAACCCATCTTCAATACTGTACTTCAATACTGTACTACTAATTGTTATAGTTTTTTTTTAAAAAAAACATCATTTTAAACGTTGTATGTTTAAGAATTCTCTTTCTGCTACTTTGCGATTTGAATTTATCAGAGCGATGCTTGAACGTGTATTCTGTCAGCAATTTTTCGTATGATTAGATATCTTCTTTAGAAGTCCATTGTTACGGCGATAGAATGACGATTATGTCTTATTGAATATGTTTCTTCATTTTTCTTCTCGTACAGTTCGTAAAGTTCTTCACGCGTAGAGGGGCGTCCGGGCGAAGAAGTGCTTAAGTAGCTTCTTGTGCGCCAACTCTAAGAGAAGTTTCCTTAGATAATCAAGAAGAGTTGCTCCTTGAACTCTGAGGCGAGTTCTTTACGGCATTCTGATATACAACAGAGCATGAAAAATGGCTATAAAGTTCACAGACCCAACGTAAAAGAAACCACTAACTTATAAAATTAAAATCTTAATTTAAAAATATATACATTGTATAAATAACATGATCAGTTACGTTCAAGTAACTGATTCAAGGCGCAGATTCGAGGTTATTACTTGAAACTCGAACATTAGCATTCATACGCGTGTATTTTATTTAATGGATTCTATCAATAGCTGAGGACGTTTTTTCGCTTTCACCAAGATAACGGTAATCACCTCAATACAGATCTATGGCAGATCTAATAATGTAAATGGAGTTGATACGTTGAAAAATCCGTATGTAATCGGTTTTGAAGGTCGCATTAAGTACTTATTACAGTGGGAAGGAGAAAATGTATTCTCAAGAATTCGTAAGCACATATAAAAGATTTAAGAAGAGATGTGTACGAGTATAAACTCCAACTCACAAGGTCCATTTTTAACAAACGTAATCATAACTTTTATTTCAACTGAACCTCTAATTCGAATGTGTTATGAGTAAATATTACACTGTCGGCAAATAAAATAATAATTTGAATGATTATTGTCTTCGAGGAAATATTACTAAAAGGCAGGGTGCTTGGTTATAACTTTTGACAAGTAGTTATAAACAAATCCTTTCCAAAATGATTTTAAACGTTCGTGAAAATAAAATGTACTTACTTGATTGTATTTATTCATCCTGGTGTATCAAGTTGTAACTTAGCTCTATAGCAAAAGAAGTTCTATAAATTAAAGAAGCAATTTTTTGAACCGGGTTTCCTTTGACCCCAGTCCCTTAAATAGTGAAACAATTAAAATACACTATATTAATTTTCAAATGTATTGTAACTTCATGAAAGCCTACAACAATACTTTGCAAGATATTAATACCAATAAAACTCTCATAATATTATTATAAAGACATCAGAATATACATTCATACGTTCTCATATTCATACTCTCAACGTGCACATCTTAAGCCATTCTCTCACATATTCCTTTCACAATCTCGCACATACACTCACTCACACGCAAAACACATATACACACGTACAAAAATCCTCTCGCACACAGACGAATACACACACACATACACGCCCTTTTCCACCCCTTAAACTGTTTGAAAACTGTTCGAGCAACCTCATTTAACTCTCCCAGTGCTGCCAAAACCGCCATATCCAAGACATTCCAGCGGTCGTTCTCTTGGCAGTCGCCTTCCCGCAGTGCGTCGCGCCTCGCGGTTGGATTCCGTCACACGTTCGCACCTGCTTACGGGCGGGCGGGCGCGCGTTCCTAAGCGGTCCCAGAGCGCCCGGCGCTGCGCGGCGGTCGATCGCGCACCTGATCGCTTCGGAGAAGAACTTTCTGGAAGCCACTGGGTCAGGGCAAAGACCTTCGCAAGAATTCCACTCCCCCGGGGGGCGCCGGCGAGATCGGCGACGCGGGACGCGAAGAGCAGAATTTACGGCCACTTGGAGCGGGAAAAATTATCGCTGGTGGTGCGGTGCGATACCGCAACGCAATGCGGCTGAAACACCGTCTTGCGCACGGGGGGCTGTGTGTGTTTAGCTTTAAATATTTCATGCGCACTTTGCTGAACTAGGATCTATGAGTCAGCCGGGTAACGACGTTCACTTGACACCAACAGGTGTACTTGAACGAACACAAGAATGCATATTTCATGTCTACTATCTACCTCCGAACCGAGCGAAGTGACTTGGCGCGCTGACTTTGAATTCAGAAGGCCCGTGTTCAATCCTTGTGCCGGCCATTCTGAGCGGGGTTTTCGTGGTTTTCCTCGGTCATCCAGGTGAATGTTGGGATGGTTCTACTGAATGGCCACGACCCCAAAACGGGCGTCTTTAGCTGAATTCGTTAAGTACGTGAAGTCGCGAAGGTTAAGCGAATTCGAGACATCGCGGTCTCTTGGTTCGGTGACCCACTAGGAAGTCCTGGACGGCGCGCAGTGTGTAATTTTGAGGATCTATGGAACAGAAATTCTAATTGCTAAGATAATGAGTGAAACTGAATTAAACCATGTAGTTTGTTACTTAAATATTACAAAATGAGTACAATAAACAAATTGCATTATTTGTTTAACAAACCGTAAATAATTTTTATTGCAACATAAAAAATGTTTAACCTTAAATATAAAATTAAACGGAAATTCTTTAATGAAATAGAAAATAGATTATATTTAAATACATCAATGTTAGATAAGTTAACAAAGAAAATACGTATTAAGAAATAATTGTTTTAAAGCGAACAATATTTTTAAAAGAATAGAAAAAAATAGAATTACTGAAAGTATTGATACTCTCTGATGAATCTTCAGAATCATCTACATCCATTGTCACTAAATCAGCATCTAATTTAATTTAATAATTTCTTTATTTACACTTTTCTTTTTTAATTTTGAAGATGTTCGTAAACTTGCTACATATCGATCTGAAATAATGAGGAGTCTGTTTAGTTGGTCTGTATTTGTGAGTATTCTGGTTGTCTTTCTTGTAAAGAACTCTCTGTAGTGCTTGGAGTGTTTATTTCTTGCATCTTCAGCCTCTTCTGAGTATTGTTCAATAAGTAAGGTACATTTTTCAATAATTTCCCTTCCAAGGAATAAAATGGGCGCCGCGGCGCCAAGGCCAAGTGCCCTTTACAGGTCATATAATGACTAAATACAAATTCAAATTCGTTCCTCCGTACTTTTCAGAGTACGATGATCAGTTTTTAACAAAAGAAGAATACCAATGATGAAAAGAACATAAGAGAAAGTCTATGAAAATTTAATAAGATTGACAAAAAACGTGATAGTTATTTCGATATATGAGTTTGAGTCTGTTTTTTACTCATACTAGTAATAGCTGTTTTTTGAGTACCTTTTCGCGTTCTGAGTTTTAATGCAATGTAAATATGATACTGCAGATCAATAAACCGTGAGGTCATCTGCAGGAATTCCTTCTATGTAACCACTATCTTACGTTGTTGGTGCTTAGGATTTGTGCGTTTGTAACGAGTCAATCAAATTGCTCCTACATTTGAATTGAAAACTCCGAAAGAATGTACTTTGAGATAAATCTGATAAAAATTTGATAAATATATTTACTAAAATATTTCTGGACTTTGCTAATATTCAAGAAATATGCAAAATTAGACCCAAGCATTTCAAGAGAATTTTAGTTTAACTTTTTATGAGTACATAATACTATATAATGAAGCCCAGTATAGTGCTAATGTTGATTTACTTCTTCATTAATAAAGCCGTGATGCGTCGCACAAAGTTCATCTGGTTTTCATTTCTCAGAACGTTCGTTGAATGGTTTAATAAAAATAAGCAACGTCACTTTTCCAAGCTCTGGAGTCTTCATTTAAGACTCTTTGAAGTTCGCGTCTCTGTTTTTGCAAACAAACATCTGCGAGTATTCATCAAAACAAATGTTAAGCTTTTCATATTTCCTGGAAAATAAGGAAATAAAATATTATGTCACAAAACTAATGACACTGGTAAACGACGCGGGTCTGAAGAGGGATGCCGTCGCCACTTTCTTTTGCTCGGCGAACAAAGAACGCAACAAGTGGCTTAAGAAAAAGGCCATTGGATGAACTACAAGAAGGGTGACGTCAGAGCAAGAGACAATACGGCGCTCGTGAGAAAGGGTCGCGAAGTTTCTAGACGTTCCGTCGTTGCCAACGCTAGAAGCCCGAGGCGATAAAAAATGTGCGTTAGAATATTTATGTGAAGATTGCAGCCAACAGGCGGTCCTCGGTTTATCTGCAAAGCTCCACCTGGACGAGTTTCTTTCAACACTCTGGGAATGTGAAAGATATCATTTAATACATACGTTTCCAAAGTGATAACGGCAATAATGAGAATAATATTAACAATAATAATTAGTGACCATCCATCGTAATGCCTTTGTGATGTATGATGGTACATTTTTCTAGAAAGAAGATCTCGTGTGCGAAATTTGAAATGTCACATTCTCCACTGGATAATGTCTCAAGCATAGAAAATGTTATGCTTCGACCAGTTTCTTTTTTTGAACTTTTTTTTTTACTTTCTTGAAGAGATCAGTTTCCCTAAGATCAAATCTTGTACTACGGATACTATAAGATGATGCCCGTTTGACACCGCGACAGTAAACTCTGTAATTTTTAATGATTTTTTATTACTGTCAATAAATCTTTTTATCTTCGAAAAAGCTAACATCACGGAATCACAGATATGTGCCCCTTGAGGAGAGAAAACGGGCAAAGTACGATAAAGCCTTACCACCCACCAGCTCTTTCCCGAGCCCGCCCCGCCCAAGCAGAAGATAAAACGGTTTAACCCGCGAAATTTACACCAAACCAGGTTTTACCAGGGGGGTAATGGGTTGCAGCAGATAGAGATACTCTGGAAACATTTTAAAACGGATTAAGAGGGTGGCAACTTCAAATTGCTTTCTGCGTCAAAATGATTGCACGGTAACTCACCCTCGGGAGAGTGAGAGTAAAAATCGCGTAAAAATCACGTAAAAATCGCGCCGCGTGACCATCCGTCAGTTGCGGACGGACAGCGCTCCTGGCGGGCGAAGCGCCAAACACAAAGCGGCGGCCGTTCGGTCCCGCACTTCATCTCCCATTGTTGCAGCCCTCGGCCTCCTGTCACGGCGTGGCGCCCGCCACGTGGCGATGACGAAGATAAATTTAGCGCGACTATTTGAAAGTGGGTGCGCACGCGCTGGTATTCAGCTGCGAGGCTGTTGTGATATTCTGGATTTTTTTTTCTGTAGTTCTGGAATTTCGAAATTCAGGAGGTTTATTTTGGGTTTAATTTACTTCCGCTCACTATTCACTGTTCTAAACAGAAGTGAACTCTCAAATAATTACCAATTGATTATAATGCAATAACTCTCATCTTTTCAGCATCGTAAATGTAATCGCTCGATTAGCGTATTTCTCCCATCGGCCTGTAGCTATTTCGCAAATTACTGGCAAATGCCCAGCCATTCGCATCTTTATCGAAACCGTCTGGCTAATGTGCGAATTAATACGCTAAGTCGCATATGAACCATTATTTGGACTCAGCCTTATCATACTGTTACTATACACTACTACACCATGCCATGATTGCACGGAGAACATTAGTAATAACAACTGAGAGGCCAATTTATTTTCTCTACAGAGAAATGTTTTGACACAGTAGGAATGCCTTGTCCGAATAATCTTTTTATTTCAAAGGTGAGGGTTTTGGAGCGTATTCGACGCCAGATTTGAACATAGCGAGTCGTGAAACGTAAAAACTATTGCAAAGTTTCAAAATGGTACCAGTTGTTTGTAGTAGAATCAAATGTTTGAAAAACGTAGGTTTCCAAGTACAAGTTACAGGATAGGATTGTTTCAGGGTCTAAAAACATCATTAATATGGTCTATGACTCATCATTTTAAAAACGTTGTTCTCCTATGTTATCATTTACTTTTACAATTCAATTCAATTATCACCACGACATTCAACGCCCAGAAGCATCAATGAGATCGTGCGTAAACAAATACCCCTTTCTCCTCTTCCATTGTCCATTGATGCAGTACTTATCTTCCTGTCACTCTACCGAAAAAGGCGAGCAAGGAGGTTTTCATGCGTTTGTGGAATAGATAGCGGAGGAAGATGGAAGTACACTATTAGCTGTAGTACAATGGCATTAGTACAAGGCACTATTGATACTTCAGACAATCGTTGAATTCATTCATTGTCTGGAGGATAATTCTAGTGCCGATTGCCTTAATCGATAGTTTTCCATGATTTGTCTTATCAATACTTGGCGAGTGATGGAGCTGTACCTTAACAAACGGGTCATGAAATGCGGCGATTTTTCTTCCTATTCCTTACCCCCCCCCCCCCCGTGCAGATAATCATGATATCACGCACCACACTACCACACATGTCGGAAGATCAGTCGGGAGCTTGGAGCGTGTCGCGGCTTGGGCGTTGCCGCGATGGAAGGAGATACCTGGAAGGGGAAATCCCCTTAAGACGACGTGAAGGTCGACGTCGGATCTCACCATCCAGCGAACGAGGAAATCCGCCACCTCCCGCAATCAAACATTCACTACACTAACGGGACCAGTGTCCATGCCAGTTGATATGTTCGGAAACAATCAATCAATCCGCTAAAAGGATGAACGTGCCAAGTTGGGACAATGGGTAATCTCAGAAAATGTGGGTAAATGACTGTTCGAAAATGGCCTAAGGTCTACCAAGCAAACGAGAAGTGGGAGCAGGCCGGTTAGGCATTGTTCGTGGAGTGATGGACTTCGGGGGATGAGGCTTTTCAGAATGTCCAAAGAGTGAGGTTTCTTTCGACGCCAAAGGGGGGACCGATCGCGTGAGAAGTAGTGTAACAGATAGATATATGGAGCATGTATGATGACGGAGATGGGCGCACGGAAATTTGTGTACGGTGCAGTGACCTTAAACAAATAAAAATGTTTTGTTTTTATTTTATTTAATATGTAATTATTACATATATAATTGCATTACGTGTTAACTATGTGGCTAGGCCGAATGCATATAATTCCTTACAATACATACATCCTCCCGCGTTCAAACCTCTCGAATTCTGGCGTTCACTCCAAATATGCGTGAAATAAAAATTATTAATTCATCATTGATTTCTCAACGTTCATTTACAATTCATCACAATCGCTACACTCCTCCATTTACTGTCGTTCATTTTTCTTGAGACCTGCACGCCAACAAACCAAAATGGCTCCTGCTCTGCTTGTAACCTTCTCCTTTCTCTATTGTTGCAGCCTTCAACCTCCTGCCGCGGTGTGGCGATGGCGATGTGGTATGGCGTAGACGAAAATAAATGTCGTGTGAGGTGAGTGGAGAGAGAGTGTCGTCGTGCACACGTTTTTAATCAGTTCTCTGTACTGCATGCTTCTAGTTTGTGTTTCTCTAGTCGTGACGTTCGTTTATTTGGGATTTAAAACTGTGGTTATCAATGAATACTTGTTGACTACTTGAATACTTGTTGACATGATGATTGAGTAATCCATTCTCATTGCGTAAGAGAGATTGTGCCGTTCTGAAAACTATAATATCACTGCTTTTGTCCTGTGATGAAATTGTGAAAGCGCTTTTAAATTAGGTTATAATTCCTAATTTCTTGAGTCGGCGGGTCGGGTCTTTCTTTTTTGTAAATAAGTTTGTTCCGTCCTGGACTTAAATGTAGCTTCACTATGCACACGTCTTGTTAAGCTGTCCTAGAAGTTGTCGCAGGAGTAGACCCGGGTTGTAACTGAGGAGTTAACCCCGGGGATTGCTATTTTATTAGTAACATAAAATAATGGTAATTAAGAAACTGGTTATTGAGAAGACGCTCCTAGGAGAACTGTGATGGCGTATGCGGTTGCTGACGGAGCCGTAGTGCTATCTGAAGGGGATGGGAATATTTCGATATGTCAAATGTCCGCTTTGGGGGGGGGTGTAAAATCCTTCCTAGTATGAAGTCCACTGGGGAGAGTCACCGTCCTTGAACACTTATGATAGTACAGTCACGACAATCGTATAACGATTATAAAATTATACTCTCGCTGCCCTCTGTAAATTTTCTTTTATTGGTCCTGACCTGATGGTGCTGGTCACCTGGCATTGATGATTACATCCGTCTTGCTCGAGTTTTTGAAAGTAAGTTCGTGTGTACAATTATTCCCCTTGATCTCTGCACTTCTGGCGTTCCATAGGATGTACATATTGGGTTGAGTGCAGTATTTGGATCTATCAGAGCAACCCCCGCAATTAACGCCTCGATTGCAACCCGGGTCTACTCCTGCGATAACTTCTAAAACAGCTAAACGTGACATGAGCACAGTGAAGCTACTTTAAAGTCCAGAACAGAACCAACTTATTTACAAAAAAAATAACACTGACTCAAGAAACTCGGAATTATAACCTAATTTAAAAGCGCTTCCACTTTATCACAGGGCAAATGCAGTCATATTATGGTTCTCAGAACGGGACACTCTCTCTTACGTAATGGGAACGGAATACTTAATCATCATGCTTTACAATTCGTAAATGCGTAAATTCCAAATATACGAACGCCACAACAATTTGGATAGTCTGAATAGATACATAAAACGATACGTACCTATTTGAATTATGTCTAATGTACGTTTGTATAGAATAATATAACCTAAATAATTACGTTACGAGTGCATGTATTTAATTCATCGTAACATTATTACTTTAGCACTCCTGTAGTACTAATTTTTAGATGCGCTGTGTACCATTGGTTTGATTCTGGGGTGGGGCTGATGCTTTTCGCAGTGCATTACGTACCATATTGAGGCAATAATTGGGAGATAAAAATGTGAAATAAAATCAAATGAACACAATGAAGATAAATATTACAATGATGGGATCAAATACGTTGAGCACAGACTTTCCATGAACATTTAGTTGACACGCCAATGACAACTTAGGATTAGCAATAATATTATTATATTGTGTTGTGAAATATTCAAGTTCCTTTAATAACCCGTTTGTTCTGTGCTGGACTTTAATGTAACTTCACTATGCGCACGTCTTGTTTAGCTGTCCTAGTAGTTTTCGCAGGAGTAGACCCGGCGGTATGGGTTTGCTATTTTGTTTGTAACATAATAAAACAATGGTAATTTAGAAACTAGTGAGTGTTTTTTCTTATTTATTACCACATCGATTATGCCCCTTTATTCACATGTTTCGTTGGCTGTTTTTTCGCTTCCATTTAAGAATCATTTTAATTTTGAGAAATACAAACATACTAGAGTATCCTTGCGAGAACTCTCGCATGTTAAATAGCACCTTTTTCCCAATCTTTCAGTTCCATATTAAGAGGGGAAGTTGTTAACAAAAGGTGTTTATTTGCTAAAAAAATTAAAACATAACATCTAATATACTTAAAGAATATAAAATAAAAATAAAGAACAATGGAATTGATGTTTGAAAAAAAAAAAGAATAAACGGGTATTCAGTAATATATGTTCTTGGAACAATTCACAACACTGTTTTAAAAACAGCATTTGAAGTAATTATACAATCTTCCTTGATAGTTAGATTTTCGCTTTCCTTGATAGTTACAAAAATATTACAAAAGCTTTTTACTCTCGAGAAGTTGTCCAAGAAAAAATAGAGGATTGGGAAAGCATAACCCTCCCCTTTGAATATTATTAAAACTTTATAACCGAACTGAGAGATACAATTTATTCCCCTAGAATATCAAGTTATTAGTTTTATTTCACGTACAGTTGCAGATTCTGTAGGTTACTGATTTTTCAGATGCAGTAGATACTGTAGATTACATCACAAACTTTTCACAGAAATAAAAATACCATTACTTATGTTCGATAAACGACCGTTTGCACTATACACGTGAGAAGCAATCTTCATTTGTATCAAGCAACTATTAATAATCTAATTGTTGCTGCGATAGTATTTAGGCTTATTTGCATCACATTGAAGTAAATATTTAAATAATCTTGAATTAAAGATTTTTCAAATAAACCTCATCATTTGGCGCAAATCTCGGTGTTCACAGAAATCATATATAAAAGTTGGAGAAATCTAAGCCTTCTGAGACTGACGTCACAAAGAAAGATCGCCTCCAGCGTCGAGTAATATAGTTGGAATTGGATAATATCGAAACGTTCTACCAGCAAAAATGTAACAGAATGTCTAATAACATGTCATTCTGTAGATTTCGGAAGGGAAAACGGAATATTGGTTGCGTATGAGTGCCCTGAAAGGCATGTACACCACTGAAATAATATAGGAGACAATCTTTACCATTCGAGGCAAACATCGATGATGATTTATATTCACACTGAACGTGGATTATATTCCAGATCAAATGTTATATACAGCTCGGAAAACAATGCTAACATTACTCTCTAGCATGAGCAAAGACAGTTATGAGTGAAAACATGAGTGATTGTAGTAGTTATGAATTTTGGGAAATGAAAAAGTGAGCCACTTCTGAGTCAAAAAAGATTGTACTTCCACTCTTTTCAGATTGAATAAATATACCTTACGTTTATAATTTTCCACGTTTGTAACATCCTTACTCCACAAATATTGTTCATTTCCTACATTTAATTTATTCATGATCAATATTTTACATTTTTCATTAGTCGACTAGTTTTAAAACAACGTGCCTGTGGCCGTACTTAGGCCTTGGTAATGTATTACTTATCCACGTTGGATGAGAAATATAATACTGTTAACATTACAACAGCCAAGTGTAAGTAAGATAATACTATCCAATTTAAGTATTTGTTATTTATTAATTTTCAATTTAAATATTAATATCACTAAGTAGGAGTAGGTATCATGTATTATTCATAAATGTTTCAGACTAATGTTCTACGTGTTGTTGACGTGAATTTTTCCATCTTTAGTTTTTTATCTACATTTTTTTATGAGAAAATAAGTGAAATCAAATTAAACATGTTTAATGAATTATATTCACATTGTTTTAGGTTATGGGCTTCTAAAAAGTACACTGAACATTTCGTTAGAGATGTAGGATGATTAACGTGTCACTGAACGTAACCAAACCACACGCGCGAAATCGTTACTGAAGGCATTTGATAATCCTCCTATAAATATTTTCACAGACAGCGACACCGTCGGCTCATCCGGAAATCGCAAAACGATCTCTCCCGATCACCTCCTTCCACAATCAATGTTTTGCCAACGAACGATAAGTATGAGCCTCAGTTGCAAAGGGCGACTGTAGCCTTAATCCAGATTAAATCCGCTAATCTCGTTGAGCGAAACACACACGCACACACACGCAGAGCTCGGGCACTCGGCAGCTCTCTGCGCTCGCATCCGTTACACTGGCGAGCGCAGCGCTCACGGCTCGAGGGCTTCTATTCAGATCGCACCCCTTCCAGCCACCCCTAACCACCCCGTCAGCTCCAACCCTCCACCCTCGACCACTCCCCCCCTCCCCCGGCGGCGTCGGAATCAATCAACGTAGCCAATGCGCCTATACATAGCGATCGCTTGATCAATCAACCCAGAGAATGCATAGACACGCGGAGATCACACGCAAGGCTTGCCGCAAACACGTCGTGAATAGCGCCACTTTCGCGGATGCAATTGCCCGTAAATGGTGTTGTTGCTCGCTGGACAGCGAGCGGCGGCACCGCCCCCTCCCAACCTCCACCCCCGCCCTCCAGTTCCACTCATGCCTCCGCTCCTCTCCTGCCCCATCCTCAGTCTCAGCGCCGTTGTCTCTCCGCTCCCCCTCTACCTGCCTTCCTCATCCACCCCTTATCCTGCCCCGCCCTTGACTTTTCCCGAACCTCCAACGCGCGTCTGGCTCCACCCTTCTACCCCGCCACCGCTCCCCTACTCCTCCTCCTCCTACTCCGCTCCCCTACCCACTGCTGGATACGCCATTGATTCCTCTTCCACTTGTGCATCCGTCCCCGCCAATTCCCCTACTTCCGTTCCTGCCCCGCCTCCGCTTCCGCCCGCGCCGTTTCCCAGCGCTCACAACACTCCCACCCCCGTGATTTTTCCCCTGCCACACTCCACGTCCCGCCCCCGCCGCCGTCCACTGTTTTCTGCCGAGGCCGCTCCGTTTTGTTTCCGCTGGTCTGTAAACGTGCAATCGACTGGCGGATCTTCTGGAATTAGCTGTGGAACTTTCAGAGAGGTTTCAGGTGTAATTATTTACCCTGCCTTCTGTTGACAGTGTAAAATGTAATTAGCTTTCACTGTACAGTTTACCAATTAAATAAAGAGTTTGTTAAAGAGCAGGTTTTGACAATGAATGAAAAACATAACAATAGAGTCTAGTTAGCGGTTTTTAAAAAATGGAGACAATATATTGCCAAATCTGTAAGCAATGTGACAAAAACACTGTATTCCCGTGCATTCCTACGCTTCCACGTGCCCTTCTTGAAGAGCAAAGGTAAATTTTTCCCTACTACGGTTAGACTCTCACTTCTGAAAGAGTAATTGAATACAGGCATTTCTTTGTAAATCACTAACCTCTACTCTAATTATTTTCCCCAACATTACATTAGGTAAGGGAAGGATAATATAACACCAATAAATTTTGTTTAGTGTGCTCAATGAATTTGAAAAAAACGTGATAAATGTTGATTCTAATTAAAATTAACGATTTAAATAGTTGTAAATGCTCCTGTAAACAGAACAGGGAGTCACATATGTGCGATGATATAAAGGAAATGAGAATACTCTACATTCAGAAAAGGACGTCGTATGAGCAAAGGTAACTATTAACTGATGTGAAAAACGTAATGTGTATGGCTTCGGATAAAAATGGGCTCCATTTTTATTGAGTGAGATCAGAACTAAGTCAAGAATGTAGTACCTATGTTCATGAACGTTCGAAAACGTAAGGAGTCACGGAACCTCCCTGGTCTCGGAAGCAGCGGTTTCTTAAGCCTTAATCAGAAAGTTTCTGCTGTCATATTGCGACCTTCTTGAGGCTTAATGCGAATTGTCCAAAACCGAATAGAGTTCCTTGAAGAGAATTGAATGAGTTAATTGGCTCTGATTAGTTCTGTTTTGATTGAAGACAATCAAGTACTATATAAAATATACTTGAAATTATATTTCATATACTTATTGCCTTGAATGAATAGAAACAAATCGAAGCCAATTAACAAATGTAACAATAATTATTTTTCTATAATAATGAATTCTTTGATATACTCTTAGCGTCTACATTTGTTAAGATAATTCTTCATCATGCTGCCACATATTGTGTTCAGAAATTGCGTTTCATCTACGTTCAATAGTATCCAAAAAGAGTCGAAACCTATTTTAAACTACAAGACTGAATGTTTATACTTTTCCTACCTGAAACGTTGTGTTTCATAGAGATTGATCACATTACAAACATGCTCATCAATTCACCAACGAAACCTTTAACAACATTTTGTAATTTACGAATTTTACAGTCTTACGGGTAAATTTATGCCGTTAATTTAAACAAAAGAAGATAAAAATAATGAAGATAATATTTATAATAATGATAACGATAATAATAATAATAATAATAATAATAATAATAATAATAATAATAATAATAATAATAATAATAGAATTAACTTAATATGTGCGAAAATAGGACACGACATGACTCTCAAATTTGTAAAGCAACTAGAACGACTATCCAAGATGCCTGAATTTATCCCTCAAAATAGGACTACGACAAACGAAAGAGCATATGTTCGCGATAATCATTCTTCTGAGACACATCAATTGACTGACAATTCGCATAACCAGTTTTGCAAAAGACTCATAGACATAGACACAAGAAAAAACCCTGAGACGAGCACAGTATCCTTTTAAAAGGACAGTAGCCATACACATTTTGCCCCTTTTTGAATTCACGTCTGCAGAAGTATGGCAGCACTGACTATGACGCAGAACACTGACAAGCGAACTCTCTGGCAAAGGAAGTGCCATTCTCTCGCAAAGAGAACAGAGTGTGCATTTTTAGCCAAATATTCTTCCACTACCTAATTTCTCCACTTTAGTCGTTCTCAGTTAGTAGGAATATTTCGATCCATAAATCAGACAAACTACTTGATGGATGAATTATTGGATATTTGTATACATTTTCAATTTTTGATTTTTGTCGTCGCAATTTTTGTGGTATTTATCTTGATAAATTGGTTATTGCATTATTTTTTATTATAGTAAATAGGTACATAAGTACCCACATAGTATATAGTAAATAGTGTACATAAGTACCCACATTTGTTAAAAAAATTTCGAATTCAAAATTGTTGTTCTTTTAAAAATATCTCCCGAAATTCGTTACAGTATTCGAAAGAACAAATGTCTTCTATAATGAATTAAGCGGAGACACTAGAGTTATAAGAGATTACCAAAAAGTATCACCTGTGGGGGGTTTCATGCGCATGCCGCGCCCCTACACGCCGCCTAAAAGTGCGCTGCATTCTTCGAGTCCGTTTACCCCATTACGTTAGCAGCAGATTAATCCCAGCTTCTGGGCTCTGACGCCAAGGAATCTCTCGCATAACCCAGCGCGTGTCTCCGTTCTGTGAAACATCATTCCCGCCGGAAATCCCTCACAAGGGGCTGGAGGTCCAGAGGCGAGGCGAGAGCGGCGGCGATCTCTGGCGCAGGCACTTGAGCCCTCGGGGGCGGCGGGGGCGGGGGCGGGGGCAGCGAGGCCATGGCCGCGTCACCGTACGCCGCTCAAAGCCAGGCTACTCGCCGAGGCGCTGATCACCCGAGCGCCTCCAGCTTAATAGAGCTTAGCGGCGTGCGCGGGGACGCAGAGTGTGCGTGGGTGGGGAGGAGGTTCGTGTGGGCCAAAGCATCGCGTGCAAGGTGCGTATGACGATGCGGTGGAGGTCAGAAAGGCGCTAGAGGTCCTGGCGCGGAGTCGAGAGGTGGCTTTGAAGCCGCAATGGCGAAAGTCTTCTTTTATCGAGTGGGGGTGGATGTCCTCGCCAGTTGAGAACTAAAGGGAATCGAATTGAAAAGGTTTTTGAATTATCGCCTTTTTCAGTTACGTGACAAAGACTGAGTAACTACATTGGAATATTTGAGATATTAAGGTACGATCTTAATTAGATTTATTTTATACAAAAAAAAACGGTGTGTGACGTACGCGGAATAAGTATAATCTACATATGTTAATAACAGACCCTACCTAAACTTTCGTAATATTATGAGACAAAACGTTTTGCAAAACATCATGTTGTACGAAAACGCATTCGTGTGGGGGTTCATATTCTTTTTTGTCGAATTTCACAATTTTATGTAAACATGATTTGAATCATTTGAGATTGTAATGGATTGCTCCGTAAGTATTTTTGATTTTGGGATGCACAATCATTTTCAAACTATTTAATACATATATTTTTCGTTGTTCGTCTCTTTTGACGGTGTCTTCTCGCAAAGAAATTACTTCAAATTCCAGAATTTTTCAAAGTAAGGTTTGAAAAGATAAGTTCATTGCTCCGATATTTTTATTAAACTGTCGAAACTATAATTTATACCGCTAGTAAATTTAAATGGTAATGGTAGGGATTGAATCAATTTACTGGAAATGAGACGACATTTACAGCTGTTTAACCTTCTCCGATCCCAAACCAGAGTTACATGTATTGTGTTCAATAAAAGCTTTTTTTTTATTTAGGACGTCTGCAACCGAAAAATTATTCCACCTAAAAGAAGCTTAAAAAAAGCTCTGTAATTTAGGAACCATGAAAATCCTCCGAAACGGGAATTAAAGTCATAACACTGAGTCTTCCTTTTCTTCTTAGAGCATTGACTCCTTTGCTCTCAGGCCTCAGTCGACCTACAAACCTCAAACCCCCTCAGAGAATATGGACGTGCGTTCTTCATTCAATTCGTAATGGCGAGCGTCTCCAGAGGTAAAGCAGAGCCTCTGTGACGTGCGGCACAGAGGTCACGCGCAGAGTGAAACGAAACGATGGGACGGCGAGGGGGGGAGGCGCCGACGGCCTCTCACGAGCCTCTCGCGACCCCTCATCCCGATAATGGCTTCCGCGCCGCGCGCTTTCTTCGGAGGTCAAAGGTTCAGTGCCCGGCGCGGGCCCGGCCAGACGCCCAATGGCCAGCCTTTCCGGCCTTTGCAGTGCTCGCGGTGAGCCTTGCGGCCACGCCGCGACTGCCTCCCCCGCCACACTGTCGCGGCGCCGCCATTCTTTTCTCTTCGACCTTGCCCCTTCCCCAACTACAACCACCTAAGTTCCTTATTCCTCCGCTCCTACGTCTCGCACCTTCATGCTTCTGCTTATCTGTTTCTCTCTTCTCCCTTCCTCTTCTCCTTTTCGCCGCCTTTCTTCTCTTCGACCTTGCCCCTTCCCCAACTACAACCACCTAAGTTCCTTATTCCTCCGCTCCTACGTCTCGCACCTTCATGCTTCTGCTTATCTGTTTCTCTCTTCTCCCTTCCTCTTCTCCTTTTCGCCGCCTTTCTTCTCTTCGACCTTGCCCCTTCCCCAACTACAACCACCTAAGTTCCTTATTCCTCCGCTCCTACGTCTCGCACCTTCATGCTTCTGCTTATCTGTTTCTCTCTTCTCCCTTCCTCTTCTTTTCGCCGCCTTTCTTCTCTTCGACCTTGCCCCTTCCCCAACTACAACCACCTAAGTTCCTTATTCCTCCGCTCCTACGTCTCGCACCTTCATGCTTCTGCTTATCTGTTTCTCTCTTCTCCCTTCCTCTTCTCCTTTTCGCCGCCTTTCTTTTCTCTTCGACCTTGCCCCTTCCCCAACTACAACCACCTAAGTTCCTTATTCCTCCGCTCCTACGTCTCGCACCTTCATGCTTCTGCTTATCTGTTTCTCTCTTCTCCCTTCCTCTTCTTTTCGCCGCCTTTCTTTTCTCTTCGACCTTGCCCCTTCCCCAACTACAACCACCTAAGTTCCTTATTCCTCCGCTCCTACGTCTCGCACCTTCATGCTTCTGCTTATCTGTTTCTCTCTTCTCCCTTCCTCTTCTCCTTTTCGCCGCCTTTCTTCTCTTCGACCTTGCCCCTTCCCCAACTACAACCACCTAAGTTCCTTATTCCTCCGCTCCTACGTCTCGCACCTTCATGCTTCTGCTTATCTGTTTCTCTCTTCTCCCTTCCTCTTCTCCTTTTCGCCGCCTTTCTTCTCTTCGACCTTGCCCCTTCCCCAACTACAACCACCTAAGTTCCTTATTCCTCCGCTCCTACGTCTCGCACCTTCATGCTTCTGCTTATCTGTTTCTCTCTTCTCCCTTCCTCTTCTTTTCGCCGCCTTTCTTTTCTCTTCGACCTTGCCCCTTCCCCAACTACAACCACCTAAGTTCCTTATTCCTCCGCTCCTACGTCTCGCACCTTCATGCTTCTGCTTATCTGTTTCTCTCTTCTCCCTTCCTCTTCTCCTTTTCGCCGCCTTTCTTCTCTTCGACCTTGCCCCTTCCCCAACTACAACCACCTAAGTTCCTTATTCCTCCGCTCCTACGTCTCGCACCTTCATGCTTCTGCTTATCTGTTTCTCTCTTCTCCCTTCCTCTTCTCCTTTTCGCCGCCTTTCTTTTCTCTTCGACCTTGCCCCTTCCCCAACTACAACCACCTAAGTTCCTTATTCCTCCGCTCCTACGTCTCGCACCTTCATGCTTCTGCTTATCTGTTTCTCTCTTCTCCCTTCCTCTTCTCCTTTTCGCCGCCTTTCTTTTCTCTTCGACCTTGCCCCTTCCCCAACTACAACCACCTAAGTTCCTTATTCCTCCGCTCCTACGTCTCGCACCTTCATGCTTCTGCTTATCTGTTTCTCTCTTCTCCCTTCCTCTTCTTTTCGCCGCCTTTCTTCTCTTCGACCTTGCCCCTTCCCCAACTACAACCACCTAAGTTCCTTATTCCTCCGCTCCTACGTCTCGCACCTTCTTGCTTCTGCTTATCTGTTTCTCTCTTCTCCCTTCCTCTTCTTTTCGCCGCCTTTCTTTTCTCTTCGACCTTGCCCCTTCCCCAACTACAACCACCTAAGTTCCTTATTCCTCCGCTCCTACGTCTCGCACCTTCATGCTTCTGCTTATCTGTTTCTCTCTTCTCCCTTCCTCTTCTTTTCGCCGCCTTTCTTTTCTCTTCGACCTTGCCCCTTCCCCAACTACAACCACCTAAGTTCCTTATTCCTCCGCTCCTACGTCTCGCACCTTCATGCTTCTGCTTATCTGTTTCTCTCTTCTCCCTTCCTCTTCTTTTCGCCGCCTTTCCTTTCTCTTCGACCTTGCCCCTTCCCCAACTACAACCACCTAAGTTCCTTATTCCTCCGCTCCTACGTCTCGCACCTTCATGCTTCTGCTTATCTGTTTCTCTCTTCTCCCTTCCTCTTCTTTTCGCCGCCTTTCTTTTCTCTTCGACCTTGCCCCTTCCCCAACTACAACCACCTAAGTTCCTTATTCCTCCGCTCCTACGTCTCGCACCTTCATGCTTCTGCTTATCTGTTTCTCTCTTCTCCCTTCCTCTTCTTTTCGCCGCCTTTCTTTTCTCTTCGACCTTGCCCCTTCCCCAACTACAACCACCTAAGTTCCTTATTCCTCCGCTCCTACGTCTCGCACCTTCATGCTTCTGCTTATCTGTTTCTCTCTTCTCCCTTCCTCTTCTCCTTTTCGCCGCCTTTCTTCTCTTCGACCTTGCCCCTTCCCCAACTACAACCACCTAAGTTCCTTATTCCTCCGCTCCTACGTCTCGCACCTTCATGCTTCTGCTTATCTGTTTCTCTCTTCTCCCTTCCTCTTCTTTTCGCCGCCTTTCTTTTCTCTTCGACCTTGCCCCTTCCCCAACTACAACCACCTAAGTTCCTTATTCCTCCGCTCCTACGTCTCGCACCTTCATGCTTCTGCTTATCTGTTTCTCTCTTCTCCCTTCCTCTTCTCCTTTTCGCCGCCTTTCTTCTCTTCGACCTTGCCCCTTCCCCAACTACAACCACCTAAGTTCCTTATTCCTCCGCTCCTACGTCTCGCACCTTCATGCTTCTGCTTATCTGTTTCTCTCTTCTCCCTTCCTCTTCTTTTCGCCGTCTTTCTTTTCTCTTCGACCTTGCCCCTTCCCCAACTACAACCACCTAAGTTCCTTATTCCTCCGCTCCTACGTCTCGCACCTTCATGCTTCTGCTTATCTGTTTCTCTCTTCTCCCTTCCTCTTCTTTTCGCCGCCTTTCTTTTCTCTTCGACCTTGCCCCTTCCCCAACTACAACCACCTAAGTTCCTTATTCCTCCGCTCCTACGTCTCGCACCTTCATGCTTCTGCTTATCTGTTTCTCTCTTCTCCCTTCCTCTTCTTTTCGCCGCCTTTCTTTTCTCTTCGACCTTGCCCCTTCCCCAACTACAACCACCTAAGTTCCTTATTCCTCCGCTCCTACGTCTCGCACCTTCATGCTTCTGTTTATCTGTTTCTCTCTTCTCCCTTCCTCTTCTTTTCACCGCCTTTCTTTTCTCTTCGACCTTGCCCCTTCCCCAACTACAACCACCTAAGTTCCTTATTCCTCCGCTCCTACGTCTCGCACCTTCATGCTTCTGCTTATCTGTTTCTCTCTTCTCCCTTCCTCTTCTTTTCGCCGCCTTTCTTTTCTCTACGACCTTGCCCCTTCCCCAACTACAACCACCTAAGTTCCTTATTCCTCCGCTCCTACGTCTCGCACCTTCATGCTTCTGCTTATCTGTTTCTCTCTTCTCCCTTTCTCTTCTTTTCGCCGCCTTTCTTCTCTTCGACCTTGCCCCTTCCCCAACTACTACCACCTAAGTTCCTTATTCCTCCGCTCCTACGTCTCGCACCTTCATGCTTCTGCTTATGTTTCTCTCTTCTCCCTTCCTCTTCTTTTCGCCGCCTTTCTTTTCTCTTCGACCTTGCCCCTTCCCCAACTACAACCACCTAAGTTCCTTATTCCTCCGCTCCTACGTCTCGCACCTTCATGCTTCTGCTTATCTGTTTCTCTCTTCTCCCTTCCTCTTCTTTTCGCCGCCTTTCTTCTCTTCGACCTTGCCCCTTCCCCAACTACTACCACCTAAGTTCCTTATTCCTCCGCTCCTACGTCTCGCACCTTCATGCTTCTGCTTATCTGTTTCTCTCTTCTCCCTTCCTCTTCTTTTCGCCGCCTTTCTTCTCTTCGACCTTGCCCCTTCCCCAACTACAACCACCTAAGTTCCTTATTCCTCCGCTCCTACGTCTCGCACCTTCATGCTTCTGCTTATCTGTTTCTCTCTTCTCCCTTCCTCTTCTCCTTTTCGCCGCCTTTCTTTTCTCTTCGACCTTGCCCCTTCCCCAACTACAACCACCTAAGTTCCTTATTCCTCCGCTCCTACGTCTCGCACCTTCATGCTTCTGCTTATCTGTTTCTCTCTTCTCCCTTCCTCTTCTTTTCGCCGCCTTTCTTTTCTCTTCGACCTTGCCCCTTCCCCAACTACAACCACCTAAGTTCCTTATTCCTCCGCTCCTACGTCTCGCACCTTCATGCTTCTGCTTATCTGTTTCTCTCTTCTCCCTTCCTCTTCTCCTTTTCGCCGCCTTTCTTCTCTTCGACCTTGCCCCTTCCCCAACTACAACCACCTAAGTTCCTTATTCCTCCGCTCCTACGTCTCGCACCTTCATGCTTCTGCTTATCTGTTTCTCTCTTCTCCCTTCCTCTTCTCCTTTTCGCCGCCTTTCTTCTCTTCGACCTTGCTCCTTCCCCAACTACAACCACCTAAGTTCCTTATTCCTCCGCTCCTACGTCTCGCACCTTCATGCTTCTGCTTATCTGTTTCTCTCTTCTCCCTTCCTCTTCTTTTCGCCGCCTTTCTTCTCTTCGACCTTGCCCCTTCCCCAACTACTACCACCTAAGTTCCTTATTCCTCCGCTCCTACGTCTCGCACCTTCATGCTTCTGCTTATCTGTTTCTCTCTTCTCCCTTCCTCTTCTCCTTTTCGCCGCCTTTCTTCTCTTCGACCTTGCCCCTTCCCCAACTACAACCACCTAAGTTCCTTATTCCTCCGCTCCTACGTCTCGCACCTTCATGCTTCTGCTTATCTGTTTCTCTCTTCTCCCTTCCTCTTCTTTTCGCCGCCTTTCTTTTCTCTTCGACCTTGCCCCTTCCCCAACTACAACCACCTAAGTTCCTTATTCCTCCGCTCCTACGTCTCGCACCTTCATGCTTCTGCTTATCTGTTTCTCTCTTCTCCCTTCCTCTTCTCCTTTTCGCCGCCTTTCTTCTCTTCGACCTTGCCCCTTCCCCAACTACAACCACCTAAGTTCCTTATTCCTCCGCTCCTACGTCTCGCACCTTCATGCTTCTGCTTATCTGTTTCTCTCTTCTCCCTTCCTCTTCTTTTCGCCGCCTTTCTTTTCTCTTCGACCTTGCCCCTTCCCCAACTACAACCACCTAAGTTCCTTATTCCTCCGCTCCTACGTCTCGCACCTTCATGCTTCCGCTTATCTGTTTCTCTCTTCTCCCTTCCTCTTCTTTTCGCCGCCTTTCTTTTCTCTTCGACCTTGCCCCTTCCCCAACTACAACCACCTAAGTTCCTTATTCCTCCGCTCCTACGTCTCGCACCTTCATGCTTCTGCTTATCTGTTTCTCTCTTCTCCCTTCCTCTTCTCCTTTTCGCCGCCTTTCTTCTCTTCGACCTTGCCCCTTCCCCAACTACAACCACCTAAGTTCCTTATTCCTCCGCTCCTACGTCTCGCACCTTCATGCTTCTGCTTATCTGTTTCTCTCTTCTCCCTTCCTCTTCTCCTTTTCGCCGCCTTTCTTCTCTTCCACCTTGCCCCTTCCCCAACTACAACCACCTAAGTTCCTTATTCCTCCGCTCCTACGTCTCGCACCTTCATGCTTCTGCTTATCTGTTTCTCTCTTCTCCCTTCCTCTTCTTTTCGCCGCCTTTCTTTTCTCTTCGACCTTGCCCCTTCCCCAACTACAACCACCTAAGTTCCTTATTCCTCCGCTCCTACGTCTCGCACCTTCATGCTTCTGCTTATCTGTTTCTCTCTTCTCCCTTCCTCTTCTCCTTTTCGCCGCCTTTCTTCTCTTCGACCTTGCCCCTTCCCCAACTACAACCACCTAAGTTCCTTATTCCTCCGCTCCTACGTCTCGCACCTTCATGCTTCTGCTTATCTGTTTCTCTCTTCTCCCTTCCTCTTCTTTTCGCCGCCTTTCTTCTCTTCGACCTTGCCCCTTCCCCAACTACAACCACCTAAGTTTCTTATTCCTCCGCTCCTACGTCTCGCACCTTCATGCTTCTGCTTATCTGCTTCACTCTTCTCCCTTTTTCTTCTCCTTTTCGCCGCCTTTCTTCTCTTCGACCTTGGCCCATCCCCAACTACAACCATCTAAGTTCCTTATTCCTTCGCTCCTACGTCACACACCTAAACGTCTGCTTATCTGTTTCTCTCTTGTCCCTTCCTCTTCTCCTTTTCGCAGCCTTTCTTCTCTTCTATCATGCCCCTACTCCAGCTAGTATATTCCCAGTATCTGATCTCTTCGCTCCTACGACCCACACAACGCCCGTCTTTTCCTCATCTGTTTCAGTCTTCTCTCTTCCTCTTTTCCTTCATTCTTCCTCCTACCGTCTTCTCTTCCACCCTTATCCCCTATTCTCCTCGTCCTTTTTTCTTTGTCTCCTTCGCTCTCCTCCTCTGTCCTCTATTTTCTTCTCTTCTTTCCCTTTCTTCTCCGGGTTGCCGTTTTCCTCTAATTTGACATTCTTGTCCCTCTTGTCCTTCTTCCCTCTTTTCTTCCTCATTCATCCTAATCTCATAGTAGTAAGCAAAGAACTGATGTAGGCAAGTTCTCCTTTGTGAATCGCACTATAGTAGATTTGAATAAACTACCTGCAGAAGCACTAGAGGCTCTTCCTTCTAATGTAGCCAAATTTAAAAATATGCTTCATTCCATCTAGGTTATCTCGAATAATACTGACTGAGACATTTATCTTTATTATTATTATTATTATTATTATTATTATTATTATTATTATTATTATTATTAGCGTATTTTCCCAATAATGGAAAACGTTAAGCAAAAATTGACTCTTTTTGTGGAGTTCTAATTAGTTTTTGTTGAGTTCTTCTTAATTTTCCAATATTCTTTCATTCTGTTGGAGAATGTCAGTTTTTTTTCTTCAGACCATTTCGGTCTGTAGGGTTTTGATTTTGGTTGTTCTGCTTTGACTTCCCATTTGTTCACTTTGTTGCTGAAGGTGTTTTTGTCTGAGGTGTCAGTTATGTCGGCGTGTCGCATGTCTTTTTTTGTTTCTTTCATCCATGGTGTTGAACTTTTAAGTGAGGATATATAGTTTAGCATTCTTTTAGTTAGTCGAGTATTTGGTAGCCTGTCTATGTGTCTGAAGAATTTCAGTCGTCTTTTCCTGATGTCGACTTCTATGTTCGAGTACTTTTCAGTTGTCTCAATAGATTGTATAATGTATCCATCGGGAGTGAGTCTCGCGCCTAGTATCTTCCTAATGATTTTTCTTTCTTCTTTTTTTATTTCTTCCAGTTCATATTTCTTGCTGAGCGTGAGTGTTTCGCTAGCGTAAAGAGCTGCCGGTTTGATAACAGTATTATAATGTCGAATTTTGGTTTTCTTAGACATGCATTTTTTGTTGTACAGGTTTTGGATTAGTCCGAATGCTTTCTTGATTTTCTGGAGGCGGGTTTGTTGTGAAATTCTTTCGGATCCGGTTGGTTCGATGAACTCACCCAGGTATTTGAAATGTGGTACCCTTTTGACTGTTCCATACCTTGTGTGCATGTTGTCACCTTTGTGGGATAGGACTTGAGTTTTCTCGAAAGAGATCTGTAATCCTACCCTTTCTGCACATTCTTTGAGTGTTTCTAATTGTTTGATAGCGGTCTCTTGGTTTTCAGACAGTATCGCTATATCGCCGGCAAAGGCAAGGTATGGTATGCAGAGGTTATTTTTGGGTATGCCGAGAGTGATAGGTTTCCAAGCATCTTGTCTTTGAAGTTCTTTTTCCCATTCTTCCATTACTTTGTCCAAGACTAGGTTGAACAGGAGAGGAGAGAGGCCATCTCCTTGTCTCACGCCTGTCCGAATTTCGAAAGGTTCTGAGATTTCTGCCATGAATTTCACTTTAGAATTTGTTTTTGTAAGTGTTTGCTCGATAAGTTTCCGTGTTTTGTGGTCTAGTCCTCTTTCTTCTAGGATCTGGATTTATCTTTATTATTATTATTATTATTATTATTATTATTATTATTATTATTATTATTATTATTATTATTATTATTATTATTATTATTATTATTATTACTTTTATTATTATTGTCATAATTATTATCGTCATGGCCCTTATACAGTGAAGTGATGTGAAGTGTAGTGTAGTGAAGGGGAGTGCAGTGTAGTGTAGTGTAGTGTAGTGAAGTGTTATGTAAAGTAGAAGTGACTTTAGAGTTAGCTAGAAATAAATTGGAATTATTATATCGACCCCCTAATTCTAATAGAAAAACCAATTGTAAATGTTGAAAATGTTTAGTAATTCTAATTTTAATTGTTATCATGTTTGCCACCGAGCATTAGCTCAAAGCGAACTTTAATTAATAAATCTATCTATATCAAATCATTCACAATACTTTAAAGAATAACTGTTAAGATTACAATTTATTCCAAATACCAACAGTGAAAAGGTTATTAAAAATCATCTTCTCTTAGACCATCTTCCATCTCAGTCCTCATTTCTTCTCCTGGTTCTCATTTCCACATTTTCGCCTTCCCGTCCCTCCAACCATTCCGCCCTTCGTCTTCCTTCCTCTCCATCTTTCGACTCGTTCTTCTCTTCCTCATTCCCGTGCTTCCCACTGCCCTTGCATTTCGGTCTTTCCCGGCTGCGCAATTCCCTGCACCGCTCTGCTCGACCCGCTCCGGAGTCCTCCCGATCAGCCGCCGCCACGTTCGACCCCCTCCCCCTCCCCCCCCCACTGCCCCCCCCCCCCGCGCAGCGCCGCGCCGCGCTGCCGCATCGATAATCAAAGGGGCCTAAGTGGAAGGCGAATCAAAGAACGCCGAGGAATCGCGTAAGAGGCTGGCGGAAGGAGCGGGCGGGCAGGCAGGCGGGCGAACAGGTGGGCGCTGTTGACAGCCAATCCATTTGGGACGAAGGGCCCGGGACAGCCGCCTTGGCCGGGCGGAGGGCGGCGAGGGCGTGTGATTTGAGTACCCATCGCCGCAGCTGAAAGCGAACGTGTGGAGGAGATGGAGGAGCAGGGGGCTTCGTCGCACTCACAGTCATGTTCTTGTTATTGCGATAAGAGCAAAAATAAAAGGGGAGTGACACTTCGCTGATACGGCAGCTGCGAGGACGAAGGGTTAGGAAGGTATGAAGTACTATAAAGGATGTAGCAGGATGTACTTGCCCAATTGACTACATAAAGAACCCTTTCGATTTCTTTGTGTAACGAAAGTACCGAAACTAACAACGGGGCAACCGGGATACTGCTCCGTGAAAAAATGTTTCTTTTTCTCGCTGAAACTTTTATTTTCAAAAATGTTTAAATGCAATTTCGATAAAAATATTTTTATTTTGACATTTAAATTGATATTTTTATTTTTTAATGGGCTTGTACTACACAATTAAAAAATATCATGATAGCACGCATCTACGAATCACATGGAAAAAAATCATTTGTAAAAGTGTATGTTAATAATTTAATTTATTAGAAAATGATCAACCATAAATATAAGTATTTATGTTGAGGAAACAATAAAGAGCAGTGTGTTATTACCAAACATATTATGCTCCGGAATTCCTAGTAATTAATTAATTTACTGAATTTAAGTAACAACGTTAGCGGAGACAAATGCATTGGCAAAGGCAAGTGTTAGTGAAGATAGAGGGGTTCATGGAAGCAAAGACGTTGACGGAGGCAAAGACGTTGGCGGCGGTGGAGACGTTGGCGGGGCCAGAAACGTTGGCGGAGGAGCTGGCGAAGGCAGAGGCGTTGGCAAAGGCACAGGCGTTGTCGATGGCAGCGGCGTTGGCGAAGGCAGATGCAATGGTGAAGGCGGAGGCGTTGACGGACGTGTTTGTAGAGGCGTTAACGGAGGCTGAGGTAGTGGCGAAAGTTGAGGCGTTGGCAGAAGTGTTTACGGAAGAGATAGCGTCGGCCGAGGCGATGGTTCTGCCGACGACAGCACGGGCTCCCATAGCCGGCAGAGGCGAGCACAGCCGCAGCCACAAGGTTTCGCGTTAGTCAAAGAGTGGGCGGTAGCGTGGGCGGAGGGCGGTCGGCGGTGGCCGACGTCGCTTTGCCGCCTTCGATACCCGACCGCCCATCCATGGCGGCGCCCGCCGCGCCACCGCACAGCCACCTCACCCCCCCCCCCCCCCACACACACACTCCGGCCTCTCGCCTCACGCCTCGCTTGTCCGCACTGCCCGATGGAGTGGAGCGCTTTTCCTTTCGGGCAACAAAACTCGTTGCCAAGTCTCAAATTTTTAATTGGTGTAAATACAATTGAAGTACATGTCTGTGATGTCAAAATAATTGCTTTTTATAATTGCATGCGCTTATTAAATTATGTAAAAGCTCATTGAATTGTTTTTACGATTTTCGGGTGTCTGTCCGGGGTAATTTATGGAACGGCTGAACGCATTTCGGTACGGGTTCCACTGAGGTCGTTCATGTGTGTTTTGTCGGCCGTAACTTAGGCTACATGTTTTTAAAATTATAACTTTGCCTTATAAAAATATATTTTCTTACAAGTATCAAGTGTCATTCTGTTCTTAATGGTTTTCTTATATGTAACCTTCAAAACGAAAGAAAATTTGCTGACTTCTTGAGATTTCATAAAAATTACTTTATCTTTCGTACCATTTAGAGCAATAATTAAATATGCACTATTTTCGGTTTTCGCAAATATCGCGAAAACAGTGAAAAAATCACCAAAATCAATTAAACGTTCTCAAAATATTACCACAAAAGTTCCTTCTGAGTGACTTTTGATACATTCCAATTGTGCAATTAAGTTCAGAGCAATTGAAGATCAAAAGTTTTACTGGACATTTCCAGGAGGTATACAACAATGCATCTACCCATATCAACGGATGGTGGAAGCAAACGGTTGGTGAATAATTGTAACAAACATGGCAGGGAGTGGGGTCAGGTAGCGCAGGAGGATTATGATTAATACATACCTGCCAGCTATGATACGTTTGCTAGTGATTGTATAAATATTTTAGGTACTTAGAATATGGGATTTTGAGCTCTTAATTTTTATGAGTTAACCCGTTTGAAATCATTAACCCTACTAAATTATTTAACCCGTTTTAAATCATTAACCCTCTCTCGACAATATTATCTTATTGTAGAGTCCGACCTTGTAAGATATGTGAACAATAATGAAAAGGGACGAAAGACGGATGCAAGGATTTGAGTAGTGGATTTGCAGAAGAATGAAAAAGGGTCAAGCAGACAGAGTGAGGTTGAAATGAAGATCGTCTGTAACGAATAATTGAAATTAAAAATTGTTTAGGGGAAATTAGAAAAACAAATGGTTAGGGCACATTTTGTGAAATAAAGCTTATTGAGAACAACTACAAACAGGTATGAGCAATGAAGCATATAATTCCTAGAAACAAATACTAGTGTTCCTTTTAGCTTCGTTAATATTGATTGTGAATATTTTGTTACTTCAAAAGAAGTATTAAAGGTATCAAAAATCGTGTGATAGTGTCACTTCATCTCTCCAAAACAATGTGATAATAAGTATCTATGATTGGATGGAAGTGACTGTGTTTTGGCAGAGGCGAACGTTTTTCTGGGAAAAAAGCAGTGCTCTGCTTTCATCCTTTCTGTACATTTAGATGATGTAGCTGGATTAATTTTTCTGGTGTTCGGGTTGCAGAGTTAATATTTATTTGAAATATGCCTTTTATATACGAAGTACAACGACAACCCAAAAGGAGATTTTAGGATGATTAACACTCTTACGTCAATAAATATTAATAAAATAAAAAAGCATAAATATTAAGAGAATAAGCATAGACGCGATGCTGCCTTTCGGAGCAACGAGGTGATTCCGGGAAGACCTTGGTGCTCTTGCTGCATCCCTTCGTACTGTCCCAGCCACGACTCCCCACCTCGCCCCGCCCCTCACCCCGCCCTCGCCCCCCTCCTCAGCCTGCCCGTCACCCCGCCCCTCACCCCACCCCTCCCTCTCCCCCTCCCTTCGCCAGCGGGTGAAACCGCGCACCCAAGGGCGGGGCGGAGGGCGACGGCGAGCGCAGAAGGGCGTTTGCGGGGCTTTTGCAGGAAGAGGCCACTCCATTACGAAAGCGGCGTTTACCGCCGCCTAATCGCCCTTCCCGCCCCCGCCCCCGCCCCGTTGCCCCGCCGCCGGATACCGCCGTCCGGAAGCGGCGACACCCGAGCCCCGCGCCGTCACTGCTACCGGTCTCGCAGGTGCGTTTCGCCTCACTAGCCCATGCCCGCCCAGCTCCGATCCCCGCCCACGCCCATCCACACACCGTGCCACGTACCGGCTGAAATGGCTGATCAGCGTCTGTGACCGATCGCCTGTGACCGAGAAGCTAAACTAGCTAGTTAGCTTGGTCGAATTTAGACGCGCTCTGAAGGAGGATTCTACTGGTCGGTAGTGTTTCGTGGTTTCTTTGATCAATACTAGACGCATATCCGAACAGTAACCTAACAACCGAGTCACGGATCGAGCGCGATATTTTCTTCCTCTTCCTCGTCATATCCTCTCTCCTTACTTAGACTCATCGGGAGACTATGTGCACTACACTACCGCACGTCGGGAGACGAGATTAGAGCTTGTTTCGGTGGGACATCGACTCCATATATATATATATATATATATATATATATATATATATATATATATATATATATATATATATATAGTACGGAGTTGCTGTACAGCTGTCGCCGTTTCTCCGCTCTCAGTTTCCATGGCTCTCTTTTGGACCATAGATCATCTTGCATTTCTCTTGCCGACATAGCCTCTTGCACTCCCTGCTGCCATGCAAGTCTGGGTCTTCCTCTCTTCTGTCTTTCTGTCGGCACCCATTTCAGGACTCGTTTTGGCCATCTTTTGTCTGTCATTCGCATAAATTGACCGTACCAGACGATTTGTTTTTTCTCTATTTCGTCAAGGATAGATTTCTGTACATCCATTTTCTTTCTTATGTCGTCGTTCCTGACATCGACTCCATTCCGCTCCAAATACCCAAATACCTAACGCTGTCCGCTGCGTCCTTCCTCGTCTCTCTCATGATGTTTGGTTCACACGTAGGTGAACTCTACCCCCTCTCGCGCTACATCACTCGGTCTCGCTCTTTACTGCCACCTCCGCTCTGCTTCTCTTCCGCCACCAAACCCCACCATCTCTGTTCACCCTTACTTCCTTGCCACCAATCAGCGTTTCGTTTTGCACATCACCATCTACTATTCCTACCCCCCTCGTTCCCCCCAAACATTTTCTCCTGCCGTTTTACCCTCTCCACCGCGCCTTCAAGACTTTCCTCTCTCTAACATTTCTCACACACTCGTCTGTCTTGCAAGAATATTCAGCTCGTCCGACTTCGCCCACCCCGGTTCTTTCCATCGGTCAATCCTTTATCTGCCATGTCAGTTTCCCCTTCTTCGTTCTGTGTTTCATTGTGTTCCGTTTTACCCTTCCGTTTTCTTCTCCTGGCCGACTCGCTCACTTCGTTGATATTTCCCTGCCACCCTTCCGCATCCTCCTTGCCTTCCATCTCCTCCTCATTCTCATCATTTTGTCTTTGTCTATTTCAACCATCTGTGTTCCTCTCCTCTTCCCTCCGTCCCGTTACTCCCCCTCCCTTCCCTGCTCTCTGCTCATTCCCAACCCACTCCCCGGAACCGCCAGTTCTAAGGTTGCCCGGAAATCTTTATAATAAAAAGTCTCTCTCAAAGTAAGTCAAACTCAAGTCAGTACGAAACATTAGCTTAGCAGCTTATTTATATTTTTCGCGCGTGTTTTTGCACGTGTTTCCTGTAAATATTTAATATATTAAACATTTGCACGGCCACACTAGCCTTCTAATGAAAACCAAATGCGGCGGCTTACTGGAAAAACCATTGTATCTGCATTATTCGAAAGTTGATTGGTTCGAGTGCCGTTATTGCCAGGTTTTCCACCCTACCTTTATAGCTGTGTCGAATTCAGCCGCTGTCTGGAGGAGAATTCTAGCTATCGGCTGCTCTGATCGGCAGTTTTCCGTGATTTCTGCGATCAGTACCAGGCGAATATCGGAACAATACCTTAACCACAGACTAGGAAAGCTCATAATCCTTCCTTCATCATTGTGTCGTTCTCTTCTTTTACTTAGGTAAACCAACACCATATTCAGTATTTCTCTAATTACTCTACACTACCACACATGAGACAGGCTCATAGCTGCGTCCAGCTGAGGGCAATGTCGTGCTGAGGGTAATATAACAAAAGTCCGCAAACAAACGTGCAGGTCGGCACCGGACTTCACATTCTAGCGAGGTTTTCGAGCTTCGAGTTCTAGCGATATTTTAAGAATCCCCAGCATTTGAATCCCCTAGGATTAGGCATATGTTTTGCGAATATTCTACGGTATTTAATTTGAATGTTTCAAATAAGGTTTATCCTTACGTTCCTCAACCTCTTCGTCAGTTGTATTTCTCTTTTCTTATATTTGCCAATTTCATGATAATTTAACAATTTTATATCACAGACTAATCATTTTTAAATCAACTGCAAACACAGACAAAAAAACAGGAGCATGTTAGTTTGGTTCTTTTACAGAGAATCCGCCAAAGAACAAAGTGGAAACAGCCTCCCAGTGGCCGCCACCTCCCACGTTTTCCATCCAACGTCGCCCATTGTCCCGCATTTACGCCGTCCCAGTGGCCACGCTCAAATTTAGTAGCAGCAACAGCGGCGCCGCGACGCGCCGGGCAGGCGGGCCAGCAGGCACGAGGCAGGCGTCTCGCAGGGATAACTCGCGCCGCGCCACTTGCTCCGACGGGGCCAGCGCCGTCGCGACGCCGGGCGTCGCCCGCAGGCGCCATTGTTTCGTCCAGCGGCGGCGTCGGCCGCTTTACATGCACAATTAGCACACAGGCAAACGCAGCAACAGTTGGGAAATAAATAAACGTCATCGCATTTGCGGGAGAGGCAAAAAAAAGAAGAAGAAAAAAAGCAATTAAAAAAAAAAAGAAATAAAGGCGAAGAACGAAACAACCCGTAGCAGTGCTACACTGGCCCCGCCGCCTTGTAACAATGTGACCAGACGTCTGTGGATGACCTTGGCGGCGCCGCACTTCACTTGTTCTGCATTGTTGACCACTGCAGCACCCAAGCGACGCTGTCTTGCTTTAACACGTTATTCCGCCGAATTCACAATAATTTACGCAGCCGCCATTGGTGCGATTCGTCTTCAAATTAGGGCGTCCAACGCTATCATTTCGGGAAGCCTGCGCCTCTGTACGCTCGAATCATCACACACAATTACGTCAGAGCGTTTCGTTCCCGGTGGTTCGCCGCGCGATGTGCTTTTTTTCTTTCTTCTTCTTTTTTTTCTTTCTGTGGAGAGACCGGCGCAACCTCGCGCCCGGGCCGGCTGCAGATGTAATTTCGAATTGAAAACATAACGCTTGTGAGGGCTCTTTCGCTATATGGTGATGCTCGCGGAGCGGGAGGGGGAAGTCGTTACAAACAAAAGAGTCGCGCTCTGCCGGAGAACCTGTTCGGCGGAGGCCGCACTTTGAGTCGGTGGCGCTCGGAGGCTGGTGACGTCAGAGAGAACGCCTTCCGGGCAAACCGCTCACTTGGAGGAAGATCCAGGCAGAAGAAGAGATGGGGGTGAATTAACGAAAGGAAAGTATAGGCGTTTAAGGCAAAAGAACGAACGCCGTGGATGTGCCCTAGGGAGGACAGTGCGGGCTTACCGAGAATGTTTGATCTGATGCCATTTTTGGCAATGACATTTAGTTAGGATTCTTTTTATTTTGTTTCGATATCACAAACAATCTAAGGGTACTGTAGAGCCCATACTTATCAGATGAAGTGTTAATATCCACGACACTAAAACATCAGTCCTGTTCACTTTTCAAGGTTTCCCAATTTGCTGCCCAACGGTATTTTTTGAATTCCATTAAGGTTTTTATTGAAAAAAATACTAAAAATATTAATAAGAAAAAGAAGATTCAGTTATGCCAAATTTAATAATTTTGCTGTCTTACGTGTGACGTGCACAACATGCCTGGTTTATTAAAAAACAAAATATGTTTCAGTGTTTAAACAATTCAGAATCATTGTGTAGTCTCAATAATAGAGAATAAATACTACCTGATACATCAAAGAAATAAATTTGGTATGATCTGAAATTTTTTTACCTTGTATTATGTGTTTTATGTCACGTCTTCTAAATTCATTACATTTATTCTTTTACTGATAGTCCTCTCCCCGCCTTCGATTCATTACATTTATTGTTTTACTGATTTTTCATGCCCTTATTTTAGTAGGGTTTCTTGCAATTTATCCTATATGTTTGATCTGTTCATTTGACAAATAATCTATTCTCTTTTCAGTACTCTCTGTCCTGTAGAAAGCGTAAATGATGGCTTTATTACATACTTCTCAAAACCAATCATGTAATTTGTATATTTTCATTGGATCCAAACATTCGAACAGATTCACCTTCCTCCTGGTATCATTTTCTAATATTCTGCTTTGTAATTTGTTATTTAGTCTCTACTGTAACCTGCATTAACATTGGATGTTACTAATTAAATTTATTTAATCATGCCTCAAGCTAGGCAGCAATTTGTAACGTTTTATCGATTCTTTTAATTTAATTTGCCCTGTTATGCTTGTAAATTAATTATTCTGACAACTCAAAATTTCGCTAGTTCTATTTTTCTTTAAAATTGACGTACAACATACGTCACTTTACCTGTTGCACGTGGGTGTGTGACTCTGTACAGACATCACGATTCCTGGAACTTCTGTGGAATTTACTGCGTAGTGAATTGATAGCAATTCAAAAAAATATCAGCCTTTCTTTTCAAACAACAATTAACATTTATTGCAAACTTCTAATACCATTTCGAGCACGTTATTGATTAATGATTCTATGTCCTTTAACATTGTTAACAGTACGGATTTGATAAAGTTCGTAAGCTTACAGAATATCATCTCGGTTGGTTCGTTGTCGCCGTCTTCTCCAAAAGGAAATTGCCTGGGTCCTCCAGTGGTGTGGTTTATGAACCTATTCTCCGTGTAAACTATAAATGTTTCCCGACTGTTGCTAATTATACAGTCCGCTATTCGGAAAATCCCTACATTTGCTATTATATAATCACGTCGCAACTTGCCCTCACTAGGCTGCGGGTGAAACCTCTATGCGCGACTACTATTTCCTTTGATGAGAGAATGATAATATCTATCATTTCGCCAGAGCTAAATTTTGAACGTCCTCTCCTAATGAATTCCATGTTAATGACGCCAGGTCGTGCCGAACCTCGACAATACAGATCCCATCTAGCATCCTGCATGACACGCTCATATGTTCATAGTTCGTTGCTATGCTTCGCGGATTCCTTAGATTTTAACATTCTCGGTGCATCATTTTCCGTTATATCACACTCGTGTGACATTCTGGTATGTCACAATACGGATACGCTACCATACGGATCCATTAAATATTTTCCTTAACTTACAGAATAGAATATTTGAAGTAATTTAAAAGTACTTCGAGGTGATATTTTTTTGCTCAAATGAAATTTCCTTTGTAATATCCTTTCGAGTAGCCGTGAATACAGCGAAATCATACTGCAGAGAGGAAAAAATGTACGATGAAAGACGGTGCGATGCCACGTTTTATTTGAAGCTTTTTCTTTCCTTCCGCCTAGTAGAGGTTTCATTTTAAGATGAGCAACGAAAGATTGTACCAACCTTTAAAGAAGATTGTTTTGGGTTCTCGAGAAAACTAGTTGTTACTTTTTCTAGTAAAAGGTACATACATACGCTCACTTTTTGTCCGTGCATCTGCACGATCTCTAATAAAAACTGTTTCTTTCACAGCAGCGTCAAGTTTCCGGTTTCAATGGCCCATTAGGAAAATTGAATCATTATCTTTCCAATTTTTTCGCCTTCTGTTTGAAAATGAAACAAGAGTACAAGACAAAGCGAAAAGCATTGCCATCATCACCGGAAGCTAGCAGATGACTGGGAGGTTAAGCAAATAGTTCGTCTTAAGTAGCTTCTTCCTCTTTGAGTCTCTAACGAAAAAGGAGATACTCAAGTAAGATGTACTCGTAGGAGGCAGACAGGTTGCCAAATGTCCTTTGACACTTTGGGAGGTAGAACAATAACAGCCTCTGTAGTCTCTACAGTCAGATCATTTGCATGTATGCTCAATAATTTTCTCCATCTGGCAAAGAAACCTTTGAGTATTTTATAATTAACTAGTTCAGTATATAACGCACTGATAGTATAACTATTCGTCTGTATGTCTGTCTATCCGACTCCGTATCTCCGTCTCTCCCTCATTCTTTATTATTGAAGGAGCGTGGTGTGATGTCAAATATACATAGATGTCTATAATTGATTGCACAAATACTGAATAAAACCGTTGGTTTTGAGGAAATATTAAGATATGGCATTAAGAAATAGAAAAATTATTATCCTTTCAGAAAATTGCTTTTATTTGCAAATTAAATTTTTAAATAAACGTAGTTTGATGATTTTTACGCTCACTTTCTGTGTTTACCTAATAACTAAGTTGGTGACCAAATTACGTAGTTGACGCCTTAAGATGAGGAAATATCCTCGAAACCAGCCTATGCGAATATTAATAGTATGTGTACGGGTAAATGTATTCTGTAACTTTGTGAAATATTAATTATTTTTCTCCTGCATAAAAACTTAATACAGTTTTAGTCCCGTATATTTCACTATATTTTTCCACAACATACGAATTATTATTTGGTATATAGTATTACGATCTCTCACTCTCACTTTTCTAAATAGAATGAATTTCTAAGTAACCAAAAATTCAATGTTATTCCACTAAACCACAACTTGCGAGCTGTTTTTCTTCAAATTTGTGTGTAAACAGGATTCCTATTGATTTTGAGTTTTCACCGCTGTACAAATATTGTTCAAATATTATATGCTGTAGATTTTGTTCGGACTCATCCGACGATAAACTGCCGACTTGGCAACGTTGAGAAAAAGGTTCCCCTGCGCTTGGCGGCTTGTATCTGCAGATAGTTGCTTACTGCAGCGAGAAGAAGAGAGAGAGAATTTGTGTAGTTTACATTCCTTAATTAGAGGAAGTTATTTGGTGATGCGCTTTGACTCTTTCCTTTTCCTCTACAATTTAAATGCTGTTTTTTTTCACTCTCCTATATTTAACTTCCTGATCAACCTCTTTCTGTGTTTTACATCTCTTCGTTCTTTTCCCTTTCTTATCCACTTCGTATCACGTTTCTCATTTATGAAACAGTAATGAAGATACTCTCCGTTTGCGGTGAAGGTTGAAGAATGTTTGTTTATTTTGAAACCCGAATAAAATGTCTGGTTAAATTCTAATGATTCCGCAAATATTTGCTTCCATTAAGATACTGCTTCATTTGATATTGGGAAGATTGAAAAATATCTCTCTATTTAAAGAGGGTTGAAACGATATATCTATTTCTGCCTTTATGAATAAAATTAGCTACATAATAAAATAATAAATAGAATAATGTATAATAAAATAATAATAAAAATATATATTTATATAGGATTACAAGAGGGATGCTTTGCTGTAAAAGTATTATTTATTATTGGTTAAACAGGCAAATAAGGAACGATGTACAAAAAATTAAAAGTGTAGTAAATGAAAGTTATTTCTGTTTTGTGTAAGAAAAATGTTATAACTGTGTAACATTGTATTTCTGTTAAATAAATAGTGAATTATTGATTAGCGGAAGTAACTTTTCCTCCTCATTCTCTCCGCCCTGCCTGGGTCCGTCCTGAGGTGTTCAAAAATTAATTTTCAGAATAATATAAAGTTGCTCTACAGCTCTTGTCGCTTCTCCGCTCGCAGTCTCCGTGACTTCGGCCATACATCAACTTGCATTTCTCTTGCCATCATAACCTCTCGCACTCCCTGCTTCCCTGCAAGTTGGGGTCTTCCTTTCTTCTGTCTTTCTGTCGGCATCCATTGCAGAACTCGTTTTGGACATCATTCGTCTCTCGTGCGCTTAATATGACCGTACCAAACGTTTTTTTTCTCTACTTCGTGAATGATAGTTTTCTTTATATCCATTTTCTCTCTTATATCATCGTTCCTGATTTTGTCACGGCTCCTGTTACAGCATTTCAAGAGCCAGCAACTTCCCTCTTGTTCTTTAATGAACCTCCCAAACTTCTGAACCGTACATTGCAACACTCTGGACTAGTATGGAGTAAAGACGTCTTTTAGTAGTGTTAGTAATGGTTTTGTCTCATGAGACAGAGTTTAACGTTATACCTTAGGTCATAATTCATGAGACTGAAAATTTTAAACCTGATTTTGTGAGGAAACATAGAATATTTAAGCATTCCTGCTAATGAATTATATACCTTGAAAAATTATATTTTTCCAATATTTTAAAACGCTAACTGAAGAATTTGTTATTAAGACTTGATCTTGATGTAATGCGCTTTCTCTATTTTTTAAAATGTATTTTATATTTTTAAAATTTGTATTCATCTTTCAACTATTTATAGTAATCATGTAGGAAAGAACTTCTGGAGCTCAAAAAAAGTGCGTAGATGGTACTACGCATACACTACTCTCGACAAAGAAAATTCTGACAACTGAATGTTTAAAATTTCTTTTTATTTAGAATTTACTAGCAGCAATTTTCGACACACAAATATTTTTGAAATTGTTCAAAGCTTCGGTGACTCTACCCTGAGCTGGTTATAAGTTATGTTGTTTTAAATTCAAACGTTATTTTCTCTAAATGTTGTTTTCTGCACTCTCATCTTTTCTTTCTCAGAGCTCTTTGCTTGCATTTCATAATCTACGAAGGGTAAACACAAGAGACGGTTATTACATGCAGGTTTCCAAATGCGATCGATATGCCCGTCTTTCGCTTTTGTTCGCCATGTGTGGAACCGTTCAGAAGGTCCAACTAGCAGAACCGGTTCCCATCACCAAGCGGCCATTGCGTTATTAAAATGATATTGAAAATTGAAATACTGCTGGCGTGGCCTTCTCACTTGACACAACGACGCCAGGGCACGAGGGCAGGCAGACAACAAAAGAAAAAAAAGAAAAGCAGTTGATAAATAATTTAGAAGAACCTAACCTCCATTTCGTGCTATGGTTAATCTCCCTTACAGGCCAGATAGCGAATTCAAGATCAGGTAAACTGGTGCTAGCCTTTGACCGGTTTACTCTGTAAATTAAGTTTAAAATGTATCGTCCTTAAAATATCAGAAAAAGGTTAAAAAGTGTGTGTTCACGAAGTTATAAGCTGTAAGGACAAATTAAAAACTTCAAGTGTAAACATTAAAAATAATGAGCGCAGTGCGTGACAACACCTTCATTCACTTTTTGTTCACAACGACATTGGAAAAAAGAAGGGTAAATTACGAGAGCTTGGGAAAAGAAACCAGTAGTCACACCTGCTCCAGTAATGCCAACTCAAATCCCATTATTTGAAAAATAAGGATTTTGAAGTATTTGATTTCAAACTTGTAGAACCGAGATCTTCTGCTTTTAGTGGAGAGGAGAAAAAGAAATTAACATTTCCTATTCCTTCTTTTATTCCTAAACAAAAAGTTGAAAATATCTTATTTTTATTGACATTGCAATATGTAACATGAAATTAGATTTTTTTACTGAAATGTCTAAAATACTTTTTACATTTTTTTTAAATTTCTAAGTTGCTACAGGTTCTAATTCGGGCCTGAAAAAACATAAATTAATAATAAAACAAGTCAAATTGTAAATTAGATTTTTAGGCGAGGGATCGTTTAAGAAACGTGTATTCTTACCGCTCACTGAGCATCTCACAACTAATTTAATACTGTAGCATAGGAATTTTAGAAAAGTACGAAAATTTACTTAACTATGTTTACTTGTGGTTCTTTTACCCCATATGTTGAAGATTTTAGTATTGTTCGTGGGCTGCAATTCTGTCCCAACTCGAAAAATAAAATTTCGAGATAAATGTGTTTAAAGTTTTAAGTGGTGGTTGAATTACAGATATCACACGCTTAGTGACTATTACTGCGAGAGAATTACTATAATGCTTCGTAAATGGTGTGTTGTAACAATAACCATTATAAAATATTTTAAAATGAGTGTCATAACTCCGAATTGGTATTTTTCGAGTGGTGCCAGTGTCGCAGCCCACGCCCGATGTGAGAGGGAAGTAGTGGGGCCGCGTTGCCGAGGCCAGCGGGCGGGGGCGGGGGCGGGCGGGGGCGGGGCGGGGGGGCGGCGTGGCCGGCGTGGGCGGAAAGCGAGCGGGGGGGCGGGGGGGCGTGACGGATCGCCGCCATCGCTCAGCCCGGGGCGTTCGCCACCGCCGCCGCGCGCCCTGCGACAGTGCGTGCCCGGACGCGTGCGGCACGTGGCCCACCCCCGCAATCACCCCGCCCCCGCCCCCCGCTTTCACGCCCCTCCCTTAACCCACATCCCCACTTCCCCGGACTCCAACCGTCCACGCCCACCTCGGGGCCCTCGCCCTCGCCCCGAGAGGAGAGCGTTGCGTTGTTAGTCCGACACATTAAACATTAGGCAATCCCAGGCCGGAGGCGTGGAGCCGGGGAGAAGGGGGCTAATGGCTTTGCATTGGGGACGTGTGCTGAAGTGCTAAGACTCACAAAATGGGGAGTTTCAGCAAAATGTGGTTGCTAAGCTAGGAAATAACGTGAATGTTTCCGTTTGAAATGTTCACGTTATTATTAAATTATTGATATTAAACTACTTCAATGAAGAATTAAAAGTCCTCGTCATAAAATATTTAAAAACAAACAATCTGTTTTCTGTATATATATGGATATATCTTGTCTTTGAAAGGAAATCAGGGAAGTAGCCTAGAGTGGTTCGGGGAAAGGAGAAAAGCGAATGCCCAACAACCTTTGGGTAGAGATCAAGAATGATGCATTACCTACTTCAATTATTTTCTAGTATCCGTGGTATTCTTAGAACTTACATAGAAATTAACATGTTTTTAAAAACAGTATTTTATTTTTTTAAAGACTTTTAGGATGAGAAAAATCTGGTCACCGGCAAAAATCTGGCAAAAATCTGGTCACCGACCATTGTGTTTTTAAAATATCTTCCCATCTGCATATGAATATCTGTATATTTTTTGCTTCATTTGCATATGTCTGAATTATTTTTAGGGTTCATGACCATGTGGATTTGCGCATAACTCCTTTGGTAACTATTTCCCATCGCCTAAAAATACTCCCTTCTTGCAGTATCGAGACCCAAAATTATTCATAACCTGCCTAAAACCTCTACATGGTTTTCTTGTTGTAAAAACTGTTCTGGGCTTCTAATTCCACATTAACGTTTGCATATTTTTTAGTGGTAAAATTCGAAATAGATCGATGAGAATAATGATTTATACTCAGGTGAACATAAAATGGATACTATAACAAAGGTTTTGTTAAAATAAATATATTTAAAAACGTAGAGTCAAAGTGGATGACCGTAGAGTCAACATGACCAGTTTAGAGACTTACTAAAATAATTAAAGTTGACACGTGAAGTATTACAAAGAATCGAAGTAAAATAAGTATCAAACGCTTAAAATAAAAATGCAATAATAACGCATTAAATGCACTTACTCAGGAAATATGCATTAGTGTCGCTACTAATAGTAACAATGGAAATTAAAGATAATATTGTAAATGATACATATTAGAATGTGTTTGCAAAATTTTTTTACTCTACTTTATATCATTATACTGATGATCAATTTTCATTTACCCGACTGACCGAGGGGGTAGGATATTTCTTCACTATGGATTTTTTGAATTTCTACCTCGACGCACTACCTTCGATTAGATGGTTGGAATTAAATAATCGACGGACTTAAAGAATGTTTCAGTTTTTAGTGCGGGAGTAAAACATTAAACGTGTTTGGAAATCAATGTGGCTGGCAGTAACAAAGGAAAATATTATAGGGTCCAGTGCCGGTATATTTTTGACTTTTGTTCCTTCTCCTTAATGAAGTAAAGATGTTATATTAAACACTTGAAACATGATTTCTGTAAAAGTTCACCACACAATCATTAAGCTTTAGTATATCCACATCAAACCGGCAGAGTAGGCTCAGGATAGCAAATGATATCACAGATAGTGGCAGGATTTTCGACACACTTTTCAGCTAGGTCGACTTCAGCCGCAGTCTGGAGAAGCATTCTAACGACATTCTCAGATCAGTAGATTTGTGTGGTTTCTCTTACCAACACCAGATAAATGTTGTAGTACCCGAACAAACGGGGCACCAAACATGCGCGATCTTTCGTTCCTCTTCCTAGCTCTATCCTCACCCCTTTCTTACACATTTACTCTTGCATACACTCCAAGACCACACATGTCGGGAACATAGTGGTTGTGGAAAACAGAGAAAACACCGGAAGCCGACGTGTAAGTCGGCGCCGATTCTGACCGTACACCGCCACCTCCCGTTATAAAACCATGCGCTACACTTACGGGGCTAACGACTGTAGCAGTTGTGGTGCCTGAAAATGCCTGAAAACACGAAATAATCAGTCAATCAATATGAACATCAACGCTTTAAGCGCATTTTATGGCAGCGTTGCTGATGACTGACTTCTGTATCAAACCTTTCAAAATCCTTAATTGAACCATAATCTTGCTTTAATTACTTTTCCGAAAATTGCGATAATTTTCGTTAATTATTAAAAAAATGATTTGCGAGAAGTAACGTTCAATCTCAGAGTGGCAACTGGAACCAAAAATCCGCGTTGGAACGTACCTCACCCATTTCTCCTTTCGTCGCCCCTACCCAGCTCCCTGGCAGCGTCTTGCCTTGATTCATCTTGGCCTGATTCATTCATTGGCGGCGATTTGGACTGATTCATCGACGCGAGCCACGCTCCCTCCCACGCCGGCGGCGCGCTCAGTCTCTCGTGCACCTTGTTGCTGCCGCCGCCATCACTTTCAGCGCACTCCCATTGCCTGTTATCGTCACTAGCACCTGCGCTGCCATCGCCACCACGCCAAAGACGACAACGCCGCCTTCGTCTTTGACGAATTACACATCGACATCCACATCTTCGATATCGATAAATTGTATTCGTTTCAAGTAACAGTTGCATGAACATGACTCGTATTTTTAAAAAAAGGGTCATTATCTTACTTTAAGATCTAGATCTAATGTTTTGTACAAGAAAGTTCGTTAAAGAAATGTCTGCGGTCAATAGAGTGTGTTTCGGAATATAATTAATTTTGTTGTTGTTTTTTCGAAAACGGAAAGAGTTCGCCGAAAATGCGCCCTGCAGTATTTTTACAAGCAAACTTTGCTACAATAAAGAAAAAATAAAGGAAAAATTAGGAGTAGTTTTTAAGAAATATAATTCTCTGTTTCAGTATTTTTTGCAAAATTAAGGGAAAACCAATTATATTTTAAAATACTAACCTTATTGAAATATCTGAAAAGATTTCGTTCAGAAAAAAAAATTCCAACGTCAATATTTTAATTGTAGGAAAAGGCCGAAAAACTTTCGCGTATTTGTAATTTTCGCAAATTTAGAGAGTTCAACGAATATGATACCTGAGCCCTTCTTTTAAAAATCTTTTTCTCTACCTGAGTAACGAAATGTCCAAAAATGTCGATACATTTTTGAGAAATATTTTCAAGTATGTATTTGTAACTATTTTCATGTTCCATTAAAAAGCGACAAGAATAAAATAAAACAAACTACTTTATACACCCGGGAATTGATCGTTACAGTACCCGAACAAATGATTTTGCGACTATCTGCGCTCCGAATCTTAACTTCTACTGTGAAAAAACCTCTTTTCAATTTTTACCAACCGAATTCTAAAAATCCGAAATAAAAATAATCTAAAAAATCGTGAAAATGAAATTTCAACCAAGAAAGAAAATCCAAGCTAATTTTATTAAATCAGCAATCCAACCATATTGTATATGTACTCTGTTCCTACGATTATCTCGCGTAACCCGCTACTGGATTGGATTCGTCTCGCAGTTTACTTTAATCCATTCATAAAAAGCTGCAATGGTGCCTTGGTTTTGCTGCTGGTCTTTAAATGTAGTTGTTCTCCTCATCCCTTGTAACACATTTTTATTTGTTTATGGCAGATTATAAATAAATTAATCCTAATCTTATTCAAATAAATTCAGTGCTTAAGCCGGTCCGGATGGCCGAGATCGCTAAGGCAGTAGTGCCATAGCGATCTCGTACCGCAGGATCGCGGGTTCCAATCCCGCCTCGGGGATGGTTGTATTGTGTTCGTCCTTTCACACTCCTATCATCATATCGTGTCATCCTCATAGTTACCATGCCGTTACACGCAATAGGGGTCGCTAATGACCTAGTAGATGATGCGACCTTCAAAATAAAAAAACAAAAAAACAACTTTGGTCACTCCTACGACTGATTGACGTCTGCGCAACTACTTTCCCCTTGGCAGCTCCAACACACATCTCGCCCTTACGAGCGTCATCTTTGCAATCCCTGCGACTTACCCCGTCTGAATTAGTTCACCCCTGCCAGTTCTCCTACAGCTTTCTTTTGATTCCCTCTCGCCCCCGCATTCCCACCATCCTCGCCATCCCTGCCAACTATCCCATTCCAGCCTCCTTCGTGTTTCCCATTATCTACGCCCTCCCTATCCTCGTCATCGAAGAAACCCTTACCACCCCTCCGCTATTCCGATTGCCCTCACCGTCACCGCTACCTTGCGATCCCCGCCATCCTCGCCATATTGCCGATTTCTCTCTAACCACGCCTTTTAGAGCTTCCTTTTGATCCTCACCTTTCGCTTGCCACCCCCGCCTCCGCTCTCCCCCTGGCGCTTTTACCGTGCAGTGGCTGCCGTAGCCTTTTGCGCCGGTCCGGCCTATTTTCGTAGCACGCTGTCCATGCCGCCCCCGCCGCCCCGGCTGCACTGCGCGGCCTCTTGGACGCCATCATGTCGCTGTCAACGCTTGCGACCTCGCTCTGGAAGCACGCGCACCCCCACGCGTTCGCCAACTTACGCTCTTCCACTCTCGGCTTTTTGGACGAATGGCGTCAGAGCGGCTCGCGTGGGGAATTCTTGCTTGCTTGCTCGCTCGCTTCGTCCGTTCCGAGATGTGTATTTTTAGGGCTTTTCGTGGCAAAAGTGCAGGGTTGAGAAAACGGACTTGGGAGAACGTCACAAAGTGGAATTGAAAAAATTGTGCTTCTTAGTTTTGCAACTTTTTATTGAACCATAAACGAATCCTGTCAACCACTCTCATGATTGCTTTTAATACATTTCCAGGCATCGTACTCTCGGTGAAAGACTGCTAAAAGAAAAATAAATCCAAATGAGTTATTTGCTACAAACAAGTGTCTTTAATTAAGTATATTTCCCGCAAACATGACCTAGTTGAAATAGCAAAACTCGTGATTCTACCACATCGATTTTCCCTTCTCATCATTTAAAAATAATTTCTTAGGAGAGGAATCTTTATTTTATGTTACTTAAGCCGCAATATATCCGAGTTAAGAGCAATGTGTGCTGCTGTAATCCGTCCTCTATGTCAAGACATGTAAACTTCTATTATATTCGACTTAAATCTGCTTGATGCAGGAATGGGGAGTAATTCGTTATCCAGCGGTAGCACAATCCCACTCTTTTGTGTCAATGGCTTCTTATGAATTGTAAACATCTAACTGTAATAAACTGACCACATGAGGGATTTTTGTATCGATTTTTTTCACCTGGAGAACCTTCATTTGATTGATTATTTCGTTTTTCCGGGCGAGTCAACAGCTGCGGTCGTTAGTTCCGTAAATGGAAGTGAGGTTTTTATCACGAGCGTCGGCGGTAGTGCTGGTCTTCTCTCGTTGGATGTTGAGATCCGGCACAGTCGTCCATACGTTGACTTTCGGAAATTTTTCATCCAACTGTCTCCCTCCAGCGGGGCATCGCCCCTAGTCGGGGAAAGCTCTAAGATCCCGACTGGCCTCCCAACATCCGTGGTAGTGTAGTGCATGTTAGTGTAAGTATGCGTATTGTGGTAAAGATAGGAGAAGGAAGAGGTATGAAAGATCGCGTTCGGTCCGTGCCCGTTTGTTACGGTACTGCTCCGGCATTCGCCTGGTGTTGATCGGAGAAATCCCAGAAAACTACCGATCAGAGCAGCCGGCCGCTAGAGTTCTCTGCCAGACAGCGGCTCAATCTGACTTAGCTGAATAGTTGGTGCCGAAAATCTTGGCCCCATTGGGAGTGGAGCCCCAGGACCTACCAGTCAGAGGCACTGCAGTGACATCAGTTGATACCCTGAGCCACCTCCCGCAACTCCTTTCTGCTGCCATGTGCTTGGTGCAGAATGCGTGCGGCGGAATTGATCTCCAAGAGCATCAACTGCCACGGTATTCAACGCGTGGCGACATTACGCGGTGGACTTCACCCGAAGGCGGCCGATAGCTGGTGGGAGGGGGACAGCAACGTATCAGAATTGTATGGCATGCGATGTGTAAAGGCTCCCACAGACCGGCGCGGGAGACCCGCAGCGGAAATTTCGCGTCACGTGTTGCCTTAGGAGCACGTTCAGACCTTCGATGCAGGCGAGCGCCGCTGCAGCGGATTGGCTGCGTTTTATTGCCTGCGATTTGGGGATCGCACTCTGACGCGTTTCGACAAATGTGGAAGTCGCATTTCGTGGAAGTCCGCCTGCCTTCGGGAGCCTTCGCTCCCTTCTGGTTCAAGCTCCCTTGCCTTCGTTTATCGGATGAAGAAAACTGCCACCAGACGCAGTGTCCTAAGTAACGCTGCGACGTGAATGGTCCCGCGGATTCCGCCGCCGCCTTTAGCAGGGAATTTTCCGCGCCGCACCCGCTGCGATCTCCCGCGCCGCTCTCCGGGAGCCTCGAGGATCCTTTGCTACGCAAGTACGAAAGCTGCCAGAATGACGGCGACAGTGCATAGGCATAAGCGGGGAACACTAAAATAATCTGTATTCGTTAGTTCAGTATATGGTTGCTGTGGACGCCATATAATTGTTGTGCTAATCATTTTTTATCATTCAAATATTGACGCTATTTTTTTTTAATTCATGAGTATTCTACGTTTAGCAACACTGCTGAGAAGGCCTGAAAGTTTCTACTGAAAGAAGTATTGCAAATTCGAATCTGCCATTTAAAAACGGCAACTCGCGACACGAAGCGCGTGAAATTTGGAAGTGCAAATTCGACAACTTATGAAATTACGCTAAATTACTGATACTTTCAAAAAAATGAACGTGTCCTTTTTAATGAATTTCATAGAACAAATTTCATTAACAAGAAATCTCTATAATCATTATTGTACTTTTGCATTGTTAATTTTTTGTGAAAGTTCAATGAAAATGCAACTAGTGCCGCTTTTTTACATTCTTTTCTGCATACGGGAAAAATGTATGTGAGCTGTTTTCAAGAAAAAATGTTGAGTTTTTTATTTATAATTGTAGCGATTCCCGACACCTTGTTAGACACATTTACCCCTTGGAGAAAATATTCCACATTAGTAAAGAAATACAAATTGTGACCAGTTACTGAGAAACAATGCATTTTAATAATTGAATTAACTTAATTATAGATTTTCTTGAAATAGCCTGTTTCACGCAAAATTATTACGCAAAACTGCTCATATATTTAAAAATTTGAACGTGATCTTGTTTTAAGATGTAATCTTAATGATCAAATTTTATTATGAAAGAATTCTATCTTCAATATTGCGGTTGTAGGAAGACTAGAAAATTTGCAATTTTGCATTTTCTCAAAAACTCACAGGGTTCAACGAGCATGCAATTTCATTACCATTTTTTCCTACATTGGAGGAGAAAATTTAAAGAAGTGGAGGAACATACCGAAAAATGTTTGAACTTCTGCAGTTTTAAAAATATCAGAAAAACCTTAATGACAATTAGATATGCGCCTATTCATTGAGCGTTCTTCACTCTACGGGAGACCAAAGCACACTTGGAGAATATTTTAAGAGTTTTCGAGGCTTCAGGTAAAGAAACCCCAAAATCATAATATCCTTTTCAAACTCTGGAGGACTTGAGTTCATTCAGATCAATCTGGAAACATCGGTTTTCTAGAAAATAGTCTGAACGATTAGGGGTTGACCACAGACAAATGGACATACAGACGGATAGCCGTTTTTCCGTCAATCTATTTTTCGGTATCAAGGACTCAAAAAACATGAATTCTGACTTCACAAGGTGCTGGGGGAAGTAATTTACTACATATAGCAAGAAGACATATACTTTTTTGTGACCAGCTCATGGCAATAAAAGTTTTTTGTCGAATAATCGCCAATTTCCCCCCACAGTATTAAAATCCTTTCTCAATACTACATAAGCCCGTAAGTAGTACGCAAGAAAGTGAAACTGACTTGGGGAACCGGAGTTTCACATGTAACGGGCATCAATTGAAGTAGCCAACTTCATTATATTTTATCGCGTCAGCTGAGGGTCAGTGCAGTCGCTCCGCTAACAACGGCTAGAATCGTTGTGTGAAAATGCTATTCACTCCGAACGTTAGGAACAGTGGTGGCTTTGTGTTCGAAATAGTGTTCAGTGGCCATAATTCTTCACTACTAGCGCTTTAGTAGTTGAATGAACAACTATGATTTATCCAGCACAGAGCGAATGGTCAGTGAAGCCCTAAATTCGTTGTATAATTTGGAAGAGTCTTTTGATGTGGTCCCCGACGAAGCCAGAAGAAACGTGAATTTAACGGATATCATGGAATGCACCGAAATAACGCCTCAACTTCAGCACAATGCAAGTAACAACTTCCAATTCGGGCCGGATAATCAGGCCAGTCCGAGGAACAAATGCATTCACAACAGCCAGATGCTTTAACACAACGGCATCAGAACAAGATAATGTCCAAAGGAAAGCGAGCCAGCGATAACAACAATGATAACACAGACCTAAAACGTGTAACCACAGACAGACAGCCTCCGGCAGGGTCGAAATTTTACAAAGTCAATACAATGTAGAAATCCAAAACTGATTTAGTTGGCAGAACGAAAAGATTCCAGATTATCTAAGTGCCGAAAATAAAATCCCAACAATTTTTGTTACTAATTTTAAAAATCAAGAAATGAAATAAAATCTACCGTCTCATTGAACTTCACAACGGAATTCAAAAATCAAAAGATTTGAATACAATTCCAGTCAGTGGCCGACTTCCGAAAAGCAGTTACATATTTCCTGGCCACCAAAAAACAATTTCACACGTATTCGGGTAAAATTAGTCAAAAATTCTCAATAGTGATTAAAAATTTTCATCCTTCAATCTCAGAAAATGAAATTTTACCCGAAATCAATAGCAAATTCAGTTCTGCTACAAAAGTTACTCCCTATATAAAAACAATTCCCCCATCCTAGTGGTGGCAGTGACTTTAATGGAACCCACAAAATAGAGTATGTGTTAGAAATAAAACAAATAGGCAATAACATTGTGAAACCAGAAAGGAGAAAAAAACAAGGGCCTCCTTCAATATTACCGGTGTTTAGACTTTGTACAGAGGAAAAATAATTGCAATCATACAATTAATTTCGTGTGTGTTTTGGGCAGGTGATGACCTATGAACAAACTGTGAACAAAAGTACTCCACTCCTGCATGTAAAAATTGTCTCGGGAAGTATAGAGCTGATCTCATATCAGTACATATTAGCGAAAAATGTTAGAAAGTAAAAGTAGTCCAAATGACAGACTTAGGAACAACCCTACTCTCCCGCAGTTCAATACAACAAACTTTCCAATACTACCTCCAACCAACAATATACCTAATTTCTCACGTGCAACAAATATCAACCACCAACAAAAACACAACAAACACAAATCACCAACAACATAACAATCAACTGACAAACAGAAAATACAACAAATTCAATATTGGTAACTCATTCATACAAAACATCACTCGGTTTTTAACCAATCACATCATTAATTTCATAAATTCATTAATATCAACAACTATACAGAATATCCAACACTCAATTGCTATGTCATTTTGCAACAATTATGGATCACCATAATGATATAATTGTACTAAATTGGAATGACAATAGAATTATCAACAAAAAGCCAAATTATAACACAATTTCCTACATGCTAACAAAATTGATAAAGCATGCATCACAGAATCACATCTCAATCAAGAATCCTATTTTTTTTATTCAGGGATACAAAACCATCAAAGCAGATAGACAAAACTCGAAAGGAGGAGGAGTATTAACACTAATAAAACTCAGTATACCACATCACTAGATTACCACACACGCCCGGACTCGAAAGAGCAGCAATAAATGTAAAGTGTAATAATAACAGAACAATAACAATAGTGACTGCATATAAACCTCCGAATATAAAAATCAATAATAGCAACATCGCCACATTATTACTACTGCCAAATCCATTCATTATTGCAGGCAACCTAAACTCTAAACACTTCTTATGGGGATGTCGGGCTACGAATCCCGCTGGTATTATGTTGTACAACATGAAAAGGAACCTGGATCTCAACATATTATCGCCAACCGAACTCACTTACTTCCCATATGATACAAACAAAAGTCCAGACATACTTGACATAGCAGTCACAAATATAAAAACACAATTCATATCTACAACGTACCATGAACTAGAAACAGGACACTTACCAGTAATAATATCAACTCGTGTAGGAAACCCTCTCCCAACTCCCCCACTAACCTAAAATACTTATAACATTAATTGGAAGTACTTTAAAGTTTCCATACCTTTATTTCACTACCAGAACTCTCCCCAAGAAGTTAACGAAGCCATCATGACTCTCAACAACATAATAATTATTAATACTAACAACATTCATATTAGAAAAATCTTAGATGTTAAAAAACTGCATAAACTGCTCCCAACTAATATAATTAACTTAATAAAAAATAAAACAAGCATACTTTGGAATTCCTTAAGAATTCTATCTTTAAAAAAGAACTAAATCTGCTAAATAATATTTCTAAAAAGGTTCTCAACAGATATAAACACGAACAATACAATTCCTATATCAATACCCCAAATACTAAAACCAACTCTTTATACCAGTTTACTAAGAAACTCTTTTGAAAAAGAACGTGTGTTCTCCAATTAGTAAGTAGTGATGGTAAAAAATATTCCCCAATGGAAAAAGCTGAAGAACTGGCCTCCCACTTTGTTGACACTTTCACCCCCAATAACTCCCCCAAAGATCCCAAACACGACGAAATTATGACAATGTTCAATGCTCCCCTATATGATGTTCCCCACCAAATACAATTCATACCCCCTAATGAAATAAGAAAAATAGTAAAGGACATGCCAAATAAAACAGCTCCAGGCAACGATCGGATCAACTCAGTCATTTTAAAAGTCTACCGGAGAATGGCATTGCTTTTCTAAATAATATTTACAATTCTGTATTGCGAACAGGATATTTTCCTCAAACATCGAAATACTCAGTCATTCACCCAATAGCAAAACCAAACAATAATCACTCAAAAGCAGAAAATTACAGACCTTTCAGCCTGCTACCTATAATGTCAAAAATATTAGAGAAATTAATACATCAGATTGAACAAACATATCAAGAAAACAGTATACCCCAACACCAGTTTGGCTTCAAGTCACAATACTCTACCACTCACCAACTACTAAGGCTTACGGAACATATTCACACTGCATTCCAAAAGGAACAACATATAATTGCTGCATTCGTATACATCTCGCAAGCATTCGACAGAATATATCATCCAGTTCTCTATTTTAAATTAATTTCAATAGGTACACACAACTATCTAGTATTTGGTATCCTTAGCTATATAACAAATAGAACATTTTCAGTATCAGTTGAACGCTCCAATCCAAGGAAAATTTCTTATGAGGCTCCCCAAGGTTCACCACTTTCCCCCACGTTGTTCAATATATACACCGCAGATATTCCTACTTCAGCACAAATAAACACCGCTCAATTTACCGACGACACTGCACTATATATCACAGAGAACTTTTTAACAACTCTTCAAACACATCTTCATAATCCCTTAAATTTACTTGCAAATTGGGCTAATGTATGGAAAATAAAGGAACCCAACAAAATCTGTAGCAAAAATATTCACATTAAAACCATTCACACACCATCTTTATTTCTTCATAAATAACGACATCATCAATTGGACACCAACCAGTAAAACAATAAAATACTTGGGCTTAAACTTCGATACTCGACTTAGCTGGAAGCAACATGTAGAGGTAAACCAAATCTAAACTAATTCGACAACGACTCATACTGAATCAACCCTGTCAACTCTCCAAATCCAATTCTCCATTACTCTATAAAACAATAATCCTGCAGACATTACTTTATGCTTGTCCCATCTGGACCAATGCTGCCAATATCAACCTAAACAAAATGCAAGTTGTCCAAAATGAATTCTTAATATTAATTACAAAAGCACCATGGTTCGACAGTAACAATCAACTGCATAATGGTTTAAATATAAACACAATAAAAAACCAAATAGCCTATCTCGCACACACTTTTTACATTAGCCTTCCTCGAATCCAAGCATCATCCTTCCATAAACAAAAACCCCAATTATCAAACGAGAATTAATAACAGATATCCCCTCCATTCATTTTATAAAATGTTTGCAAACCTGCAGTAATACTTATCTGAGGTTTCTGCTTCCTCTCCCATTGTATTTTTTAATATTATATTTATATAATTGTGACGTGTATAATTTTAAGTTGGTGTAAGTTAGTATAAGGTAGATTGAGACCATCAAACATTTGAACAGTTAACATATAAACTTAACATAGCTACCAAAAATAAAATTACAGTAAAAAATATGTAATGGAAATGCCTTTCTGTGGATAAAGGTATCTTTTATGTTTCGGAAGGTAGATTCTCTTTATCAGAGGAGAAGTTCTTACCCCACCATACGCGTTTGTGTTATCCTGGTTCGGATAACCACTGGCGTAACGCAATGGCCTTGAGTGTGGTAAGCGCGAATTTCGATATAATTTTTTTATTGTTGAAACTGATACGACATAAAAAAGTTTCATTTGGAGAGGAGATATAAAATCGAAATCGAAGACTATTGCAGCTGTATTTGGAAATTTTATTTCTATTATCTCGTCTTAATATAATATGCCATGACGTATATAGACGACATTTTTTTTTACAAATTTAATAGTTTCTATTTACAAGAAACCATCGACTCAAATAACACAGGTGTGGTACTGCTGGGTAGAGAATTAGCTCTTGCAGCATTAGTTATTTATGCAGGATGAGCGTTATAAGGGTTCTGATGATCGAACGCTCGATAATTGTACCTAGTTAACGCCCGTGCTACATTCACGGTTTTATTTCTTTACCTAATTTAATTCATCCAGTTTGATTTATTTACTAATTAAATAGATGTTAACTTGACTCGGTTTGTCTTTTCATATTTCCCTCTCATAATTCCTTCCGTAAAAGAAGCATCAATCAACTGTTTTCTTATTTCCCTCGTAACCACGGTCCTCCCGATCCAGAGCTGCTCTGATCGGTAGTTTTCTGTGGTTTCTCCGATCAACACCAGGCGAATGCCGGAGCAGTACCCTAGCAAACGGGACACGGATCGCGCGAGATCTTTCCTTCCTCTTACTCGTCCTATCCTCTCCCTTTACAGTCACTTACACTAACATGCACTACACTGCCAAACATGCTGGGAGACAGGTCGGGAGCGTACAGCTTGTCCCGGCGGGTGGGAGATACCCGGTTGTGGAAAACCCCGCTGGCCCACGGCAGGATCGGGACCGGCAATTGGTCATAGCTCCAGTGGGACGTTGACCCGGGTGGGGGTTCCCGCTTGCCCTTTCATGGAAATGATGGGGAAATATACAAATCAGAATTTTTTCAAATTGTCGTGTGTACCATTAAAATTCATCATATTATTTTCACATTTATTTGTCAACACATTTATTTTATATAACTTTAACCGTTTATTTTTCCAATACGGAAACAACCCTGCGTTTGCATCTTTTTATATAAACTTATTTAACAATTGTTACAAATCTATTTTATCGTTCATGTCTCTATGAATAACTAAAGTTGCACCTCTGTTGAGTCGATCTTGCAACATATTTAATCGCATCTACGTAAGAGTCGACCCAATTTCGAGAAACTTCCTTAATTTCTGGAATTTAACTTACCCCAAACACCGAGAAGATATTTTACCCACTCGGAATTTTTCGCGGGTGTAGCTACCCACCCTACCCACATTATCCGCTGAGTGTGTGAGCAATCGAAGGTGGCGCCCTCTAAGCCCTCACACGGGCGATGGCTCTAATGACGCCTACCTTCCTTGCAAATCTACCATCATAATTAAATTAATGCAATTATAATTAAATAAATAAATTGTAACGTATTAAGTATATGTATATATTTTAATGTTTGGTTTGTGTTTGTAGTAACTACTTAGAAAATGATATCACCAGTAATATTTCTACGTATTCCTAAGAACCAAAATATATGTAATTTTCTGTGTTATAATTACGTTATTTCAGGTAGTATGGTAAAATGTATTAAGCCTCCTCTATATATGTATAGTGGTACCTATTCCAATCTCTGTAAGCCCACTCAAAAAAAATTGAAAGTGGATCTTATGCCACTCTTCAGAGGTTTTCTCTTATTTTTCAAAGACATCCACACTCCGTTGTATGGTCTGTCAGGAACAATAAGAAAAGAACGATAAAAAGATCGGGATTTATTTAAAAAAATATCTCAAGGGATATAGACGTAGTCGTCTTCATAACAATTAAATTGACAAAAATTGTCTTTGCTGTTTAATTTCTAAACTTAGAAACATTAGACTAGTTTGTCATTTACGTCTAACCTATTATGCAAACCTCACCGTTCATTAATTCGTAATAAGATAAGATCAATTTTTATGGCGCAATTGGGCCAGCTAATTACAGATAAAACAACTAAAACAATATAACAAGAATGTAAATTATATAATAATAACATAAATACTTACTTATTCATAAAACAATAAGTTATATTACGAATACGAAACTTCTATAAACTGACACTGCACTGCACTTCACTCTTAATCTTGAATAACTTCATTAGTTCTCTGTTCTGCACCTCGCTTCAGAATGTAACACTGATGCATCGCTATGTAGCCTAGTATTCTTAGTTAAGACCCCCATTTACTTTGTAATAACCTGAATTAATTTTGTAAACTGTTGAACGTTCGAGGAAAGGGTTGAAAGGAATGGAAATTAGTCTTCAGTTTGAAGCTGTTTTCGCTTTTACAATAGTGATTTACACGGAGCGGAATCGCCCGTTCACGTTGCAAAAGAGCTTCCCAATATGACGTCATCCCCCCTTCAGCAGATGGCCGCGCCCTTTCACTACTTCGCCGCACTATTCACTCTCACCCCACCTCCCCCTCCACCCCCTCCCACTCTCCCACCCTCCTCCCTCCGACCCCGACGAGTCGCCAGCGACACACAATGACTGTCAACGCTCAACGACACCGTCAACGCTCAACGACACCGTCAAGGCTCAACGACACCGTCAAGGCTCAACGACACCGTCAACGCTCAACGACACTGTCAACGCTCAACGACACCGTCAAGGCTCAACGACACCGTCAAGGCTCAACGACACCGTCAAGGCTCAACGACACCGTCAACGCTCAACGACACTGTCAACGCTCAACGAGACCGTCAAGGCTCAACGACACCGTCAAGGCTCAACGACACCGTCAAGGCTCAACGACACCGTCAACGCTCAACGACACTGTCAACGCTCAACGACACCGTCAAGGCTCAACGACACCGTCAAGGCTCAACGACACCGTCAAGGCTCAACGACACCGTCAAGGCTCAACGACACCGTCAAGGCTCAACGACACCGTCAACGCTCAACGACACCGTCAAGGCTCAACGACACCGTCAAGGCTCAACGACACCGTCAAGGCTCAACGACACCGTCAACGCTCAACGACACTGTCAACGCTCAACGACACCGTCAACGCTCAACGACACTGTCAACGCTCAACGACACCGTCAAGGCTCAACGACACCGTCAAGGCTCAACGACACCGTCAACGCTCAACGACACTGTCAACGCTCAACGACACCGTCAAGGCTCAACGACACCGTCAAGGCTCAACGACACCGTCAAGGCTCAACGACACCGTCAACGCTCAACGACACCGTCAAGGCTCAACGACACCGTCAAGGCTCAACGACACCGTCAAGGCTCAACGACACCGTCAAGGCTCAACGACACCGTCGAGGCTCAACGACACTGTCAACGCTCAACGACACTGGCAACGCTCAACGACACTGGCAACGCTCAACGACACTGTCAACGCTCAACGACACTGTCAACGTTCAACGACACTGTCAACGCTCAACGACACTGTCAACGCTCAATGTCACTGTCAACGCTCAACGACATTGTCAACACTCTCAACCACACTGTCAACACTATCAACAATAATTTTCTTCACGGTGATGCTAAGGTCCTAGCATTTACAATTCCACCTAACGACAACCCTTGTCAGATGGCCCTCACCAAGGTGACAAAAATTATATTGGAGAGACTTAGACGTAAAATATGAAGTCACTAGTAGCTGGGCTGAACGATAAGACATTTCTCTACAGAAGTTTTAAAAATTTTATCATGAAATCATCAAGTTTAAGGAATTCTGATTAAGGTACTTCTCTACTTATCTCTACTTCTTTATGCACTGCAAAACGTGCATTCCATGATCAGTAGAGTATATAAAAACTGATATTCCTCTTCCTGTTTTTGTTCAATACATTAAAAGACAAAGGATCCGATTTTCATATGAATGACCCTTGACTTATAACAACAAATAAATAAATCCAACTGGCAATAAATAAAATGAACAAATGGTTATTGAAGGTAGCTTCTGAGCCTGTTAACTCTGCCACCAAAAGACCTACCTTCCTCCAGCCGACAAAACATCTGCGCACTTCCCTATAGAAGCACGCAAATGGCTTCCGGTTGAGAGCGCACAGACACATTACATGTTTTATGGTACCGTTATTTCCCTGGCTATGATATGGCTCGAGGTGAGGGGCAAATAAATTTCCGGTAATTTGAATATGCTCAACCGTTACTCAATAAAAAAGCGTAGTATGTAGCCTTCGTCTTTATTGATTTACATAACGAACACCAGGAACATTTGAAATATATATTACACACGTGGAAATCACAGCAAGACCGGTAGTCGCACAACTAACTGCATTTGAAGTGATTTGTTCTCTTGAGAAGCTATTTGAGACATAATGAAAAGCGTTGAAAGTTCTATTATTTTTTGCTTCTGCTTTTCAGTCGTCACTGCACAGGTGAGAAGAATTATAGTTTATTCTTACTCTAAGAGAACTACTTACAAGAAAAACGTATGGATAAATAAAGCCCATACAAACCTTCGGAAGCTACATCAAAACCTACATGACAATATGGTATTTGATAGAACATAAATTGCATTGGAAACAGGATCCAAATTAAAAATTAAATATTTTGAAATACTATAAAAAGAATTTAGATACTTCATTCAAATTAAATAGTTAATTTTGATGTACTACACAAAGCTTTGGATGCTGGATCTATACAATTCTGAAAGTCAAAAATGGGTTTTTGAAGTATGATGATATAAAATTAATAATTTATTTCATAATTCTTTTTATTAATTATTATTTTTAAAAATAACACCAAAATACATAACGTTAGGCTCACAAAGAGCAATGTTTCACATGTACACACGTGGAAACATTGAATTTCGAGTTGAAAATGCCTTGGCCTCGAGTGGTTTGTGTCGATGGACGTTCTGCAGACGATATCTAACGTTGATTTTCAACCTATATTCTCTAGACCGAACTATAAAGATTAAATATATTTGATTGAAGATAAAATCCCTTAACGTCCTTTGAGAGCTAAATAGTTGTATTGCAGACGTAAAAGAATTCCGTGATTCCTGCCCACAAAACGGAACTGACGTTAATTATTGTATAAGTAAAATTGCTTTCATGTTTCGTTAATACAGCGGCGGCAATGGTGTAACCTTTAGCGACTGTTATACCCAAGAACGCGGGTTCAAACCCGTTCTAAGCCGTGGCTTTTAAGGCAAATAAATCCTTCGTACGCCTTCCTTCGGAGGGGAAGTAAAGCCGGCTCTCGCATGTTAGTAGTTTTACTGCATGTTTAAGATACGCATCCTTAAATGAAGCCCCTGAGCTTAATTTAAATCGCTTATTCCGTCGCTCAAGAAATACCAAGGAATATTTGCTTTCTCCGCTAGTTGGTAAAAGAAGCGAAGCGAAATTGAGTGGTCAGACCTCATGACCGAAGAGCAAGCCTCATGGCCTCTGTCTCGCCCCGTGAAACAAGGCAACAATTCAATTGAATTCAATGTAAACATGTTATATGAGAAGAGCTATTGCAGCGAATGAATGTGTCAGTGTCAACGTGTTGTTCTGCAGCTGGGGGAGTGGCGGGTACGACTCACCGGCTGGATAGTTGCTTTTATCCATTCTGCATTGCCACAAAATCTTCTAAGTTACAACATTCTACAATTGTCTTGTGAATGTTATGCATAAAGCAGCCAAAATTTGCGATCGCGAACAAAACGAATATTTGAATCAAGTTTTTGATCAAAACTTTGATTAAGTGATCAATGTTTTTGAATGTGATTGTAGGGAAGAATACTGCGAATAGGGGTGAAGGTAAGTGCGTCTTCTGGCACTATTTTACTTCAAAGGTTTAACATCGTAAAAGTAGTGGTAAAAGTACATTTTGTGGGGGAAAATAGTCCTTCATTTTCTCTTTCTTTGCGCAGTTGGCGACACCTGCGAGTACTTGGCCTCCCCTCTCGACTTCCGGTGAGTAGGTCCGACGTAAGCCCTTACGTTGCCTAGATACATTAGACGTAATGACCCATAAGTTACCAAGATTTAGTATAGAGGAATATTTTGCATTCTTTGTCGCTCATTATAATCATGGTGATATGAAACCCCGGATATTCTGGAAAGATAAACTGAAGAATGTGCAGAAGGAGAGTCTACTGGTCGTACTGAAAACAGAAGAGTCCGTGTACAATGTACGGATTACAAGCCAAGTCCTAAAAAGATCCGACGTTGCTGTCCCCCTCTGTGATGGAGAAAATTCTGTGCAAAATTGCTCGAGTGCTCAGGGGAAGAAACGTTGGAGTTTTCAAACTGTGCAAAATAAATTTATTTTCTTGAAACAGGAGCGTGAATTAGTCTATAGGTGGAAAAACTTATGAACAAAGGCCACCAAAACTTACTTGAACATAATTCCGTAGAATAACGAATGATCGTCTTCTTAGACAATTTAAGGAAGCTGGAGAGAAAAAATGTAGTGTCAGTAATTGTAACTTGAAGGAATAGGCACTGCAAATTGCCCATGAATTTGTAATTATAGTACTGAATACCTCAACTCTCCCTCAATTGATATGACTGTTCAAAACTAGTGGTGTTAACTCATCTTTTTCAATTAATATTATTTTGAGTCGCATCAACATCTAGGTTATTAGCGACTAAATAAGTACAATATTTTACAGTAAGAATAACATCAATAGCATTTCTTCCCTTCGCAACGTTTATGGAAGAGGAAGAAAAAATTCTATCTTTAATTCTCTAGTAAGAAGACCCTGAAAAAATTCCAACTTTTGAAAGTTTCGAAAATTCTCAGTTAACCGTGAAAACTGGACCTATACAACATTTATAAGTGCATTTTACTCTATTCGTATAAGAAATATAAAGAAAAAATTTGGAGCCAATTTTGAGAAAATATTTAAAATGGCCCAGGGGATTCATGCAAAGTACCCATAAAAAACTAATGAATGAATTTCAAAATCGCAGAGTCTATACTGACGACAAATGGACAGGTGTTTCTGTAATTTGGAAAATATCCTTCGCATTGTTAGGCGCCAGGTTCTTTACATCCACCAGACAGATGGACGAATCGACGAACGGAAGGGCGTTTTGAAAAAATACACTTTTCCGGTATAAGGGTACACCAAACCGTGTATTTCCGTTGAAATCTGGAAATCTGGAAATCGATTTTCCGCAGCATTACATAACTTTCCCTATACTACATACATTACTCCGTATATACGTACGTATACGGGAAAAGAAAAACAGTAGAAGGCACAAAGAAAATACATAGTTACATGTCTTTATGAAAAGTTCATTTAACCATATTCTCTGTAAAGTGAAGTAAAAAAAGTACCAATTAAAATAGTTGTAGCACATACTCTTATTCGTTTAAATACTCCGTCCGTTTAATACTAAATTAAATCAGTTTTACGCTTTTTAATTTGAATTCAATCGGCTATGAAGGTCATATGTACATAACTGACACTTATGAGATATGAAGGGATACTTCTGTTTATTTCTCTGTGAAAGTATATTGCTGTTAATCGTCTAATGTTGATTAGCACGTGCTTGAGGGGTGACGCTGTAGTAAACGCGGCAGCAAAACAGCAAGTAGACATTTCCGTTGTACTTAGTTTATCGGATTCATCTCGGTGTCCCACTTTGTAACTTAGTACACTTATGTAAAACTTTTTAGGGATTATAATGGTAATTTTTCTAATTTTTAAACCGTGGATTTTGGGGCGAAAATTTTAAAATATAAAATAAAACAAAATTAAATTAAATTAAATAGGTCAAAACTTATTTTTTTAAATTTAATGAATTCAATACATACATCAAACGAAAGAGAATCTTTTGTTCTGTAAAGTCGCAACTTATTAAATTTCTGTTACACTTACAATAGCAGTTAAAAATGAGAAACTTAAACGATGAGCGCATTTTACCGAAAAATTTGAAAATTAATATAATTTCGAAAAACAATAATTGGGAAAATAAGTAAACACGTGTTTCATGTCTTTGCTTATACTCTTTGTAGGAAAAAAAAGCTTAAAAATCTGGGTCATCAAAGCAAACTTTTTTTTAAAATTTGTGTGATTTGATATGGAATGACCCATTGTGAGTTTGAGGTTAGTTGTATTAATTTAAACACTATTAATTATAAACTTACATAACCAGGAATCAACTCCTACTTAGTTAAAGATTTTAAGGCCGCGTAGTGCTAGTCGGTAACTGCTCACATGGCGACTGAACATGACCAAAACTTTTGTTCTCGCAAGAAAAATCGCCTGACTCAAGAGGTCCCTTGTCACACCTTCACGATTATTGCAATGTCGCGCATGAACTGATGGACTAGTCGTTTTCCTCATTCGGAACATTGAGCGAAAGTGATAGGGGCGGATATTACGATAATAGTGAAGTTATGACAAGCGCCCCATTAAGTTCTTTTTTTCGTGCGCGAACAGGTTTGGTCAAGGTTGCTTAAAAGCTGCAATGCCCCTCAAGTTTACTTCAGCGCACAAACAATGGCGCACCTGGCCTTCGTTTTGTTTGGCGCGGTCTGTACTTAATGGTTTGCGCCATCACTCGCGCAGTTGGTGACACCTTCGACCTCAACATGGCCTCCTCCATCCAGTTCCGGTAAGTAGCAGAAGCGTTAATGAAAGCGAAATATTGTGTCGCAAGTTCGTCGCGACGCACTGTGGTGCATTTTCCCGAAATCCTGGCCAAAACCTCAACAATGGAATCTCGTTTACTGAACGTCTGCACATGCTACGACGCACTGTCTGCTTGGGGCATCTGTTTCCGCTCTCATCGGGCCTCTGGTCCATTCCCTGGCGCCAGCAGTCCCCCAACGTGCGCTTCGTGGGGCTCGGGAGGCCAGCGGTGCCAGAGTGTCACAGAGAGCCGTCTTTCTTTGTATTCGTAATATTTATAACATGCTACGACGCACTGTCTGCTTGGGGCATCTGTTTCCGCTCTCATCGGGCCTCTGGTCCATTCCCTGGCGCCAGCAGTCGCCCCAACGTGCGCTTCGTGGGGCTCGGGAGGCCAGCGGTGCCAGAGTGTCACAGAGAGCCGTCTTTCTTTGTATTCGTAATATTTATAACATGCTACGACGCACTGTCTGCTTGGGGCATCTGTTTCCGCCCTCATCGGCCTCTGGTCCATTCTCTGGCGCCAGCAGTCCCCCAACGTGCGCTTCGTGGGGCTCGGGAGGCCAGCGGTGCCAGAGTGTCACAGAGAGCCGTCTTTCTTTGTATTCGTAATATTTATAACATGCTACGACGCACTGTCTGCTTGGGGCATCTGTTTCCGCTCTCATCGGGCCTCTGGTCCATTCCCTGGCGCCAGCAGTCGCCCCAACGTGCGCTTCGTGGGGCTCGGGAGGCCAGCGGTGCCAGAGTGTCACAGAGAGCCGTCTTTCTTTGTATTCGTAATATTTATAACATGCTACGACGCACTGTGTGCTTGGGGCATCTGTTTCCGCCCTCATCGGCCTCTGGTCCATTCCCTGGCGCCAGCAGTCGCCCCAACGTGCGCTTCGTGGGGCTCGGGAGGCCAGCGGTGCCAGAGTGTCACAGAGAGCCGTCTTTCTTTGTATTCGTAATATTTATAACTTGCTACGACGCACTGTGTGCTTGGGGCATCTGTTTCCGCCCTCATCGGCCTCTGGTCCATTCCCTGGCGCCAGCAGTCGCCCCAACGTGCGCTTCGTGGGGCTCGGGAGGCCAGCGGTGCCAGAGTGTCACAGAGAGCCGTCTTTCTTTGTATTCGTAATATTTATAACATGCTACGACGCACTGTCTGCTTGGGGCATCTGTTTCCGCTCTCATCGGGCCTCTGGTCCATTCCCTGGCGCCAGCAGTCGCCCCAACGTGCGCTTCGTGGGGCTCGGGAGGCCAGCGGTGCCAGAGTGTCACAGAGAGCCGTCTTTCTTTGTATTCGTAATATTTATAACATGCTACGACGCACTGTCTGCTTGGGGCATCTGTTTCCGCCCTCATCGGCCTCTGGTCCATTCTCTGGCGCCAGCAGTCCCCCAACGTGCGCTTCGTGGGGCTCGGGAGGCCAGCGGTGCCAGAGTGTCACAGAGAGCCGTCTTTCTTTGTATTCGTATGTGGTGTCCATACGAAGCTGTGCAGAGATTGCTGGCAGTAACGATTCTCTTCCAGATTTGTAGAATATTTTCATAAGTTTTATAATGCGTTTGTGCATGACACCGTCGTAGGATGAAATATTAAAGCGCATAAAATTAATAGAATCATTGTAATTGTGTACGTGTGTATGTGTACGTTCACGTAGACTAGAAGTAACCAATTCCATTGAATTCCGCGGTGTTTCTGATTTTATTTACCAGGTTAAACTTTTCTCTTTTGAATCCAGTTGTAATCTTATGACCGAACTGGGCCGATTATTATCTATACAGAATTAACTTGTCGTCGAGCGCGCGTGACCGCCAAATATGACTCGACGAGTTACGCCCTGAGAACGGGAGCAGCTTCTACAACGCAGTTGTCAGCGAAAACTCTTCGACTTGGTACTAAAATAACAAACTTACTCAATATTATCCACAATAAATTAATATTTTGTAACATAAAACTTTTTAATGAATTTTATATTTTCTAATTTTTTAAAGAAAGTTTTTATTCCGCCGGAAGCTCGCGAAAATTCTGAAATGTTGTCCTAAGAATCAGCTGTCTTTTGGACTTTTTTCAAAATTTTATTTTCTCGTATATGTACGTATATACAAAGTAATATACGTAGTAGAGATCAAGTTTTGTAATGCTACAGAAAATTGATTTCGAGATTTGAACGGAAATACACTTCTTTGTAGGTGTTATAAGGGCCTAAGCGCTGACGGACACGAGTAATTGTCAAGGACTGGTTTACGCACATGAACAGGAGGCTCGTGCCTACGGCGGCAAAATTTTAGAAGCGGCGAAATTGTAGTATTTTTCGACGAAAGTTTTGTAGTCTAAAATTGTGCCCGTAGAGCCTTCTCTTTATAGAGTGTGTTGTATCTTTTTCATTTGTTTTCTAGGAGTTTTTGGACAAAATTATTAAATACACGAAAATTAATTTATTAACAAGCTGATAATTATTTCTGCTATACGACTTTTTATGTCAAAATGAGCAATATTTACATTTTCAGGTCATACAATTAAACTTTAATTACAATTACCGAAAAGAGTCTTCTAGCTACTTAGAGTCCAATAACCTTAATCAGAATTCCTTAAACTTGATGATTTCATGATAAAATTTTTAAAACTTCTGCAGAGAAATTTCTCTTTTGTAGTCAGTGTTGCCTGATCAGCGGAATTACCACGTGATTGGGAACTTTTCAATGTAGTTGGTGAGGGGGGGGGATAGTTTTAGTGGTTAACGGGAAACATATATTGTACTTGTTATTATATATAACTTTCCCTAGGTTATTTAAAAAATAAGCGTCAATTTTTCGCATGGCTACAGGCGACAAAGTTGTTTATCCTCTTCTAGTAATTGTGCCAGAAATTGGCTATGCTAACACGTGCCATTCATAGTAAAGATACTCCTCCCAGTATACCAAGGTTTTACTTCTAGCATTGTTAATGATAGTTTTGTGTTTCAGCAACATGCAACAACTCCCTGTCTAGCGCGCTGCTGACAATGTTTTCACCGAACGCGGCCTTCTCAAACGTGGTGATCAGCTCCATCTCCTACGTCAACTCTACTGTCATTTGCACGTCGATGGCGGATGCAGAAGGTAAACGTGGAATTTTTGGAAATTTGGAAAAAGAACATTTGAAAATATACGCTCGTCGTCTTTATTAACGCGTGAAATTGCAATTTATGACAAAGTATTGAAGTTTAATAATAATTTAGACAAATTATTATTAAACTTCAATATATTGATGACTGAGAACCAGACTGTTTAAAGTCCAATTTTCTAACAAAATGAAATTTCTGTTTAATTATGTACTATATCCCTATCTACACGTATACATCAAACAAACTTGCAAATATTCCACTCCATAAGCATGCGACAAACTTACTTCATACTAATCTGTTCCATTCTTACCCACTGCGTGCAAAACTTTCTATGGCTATCCTAAAAAATGCAGTGAAATAGACTTAGAACAGTCAGGGTCTCAGCCACAGATATGCCTATCTAATACGCAGAGGAAAAATTAACAAATTATTGAAGATTTTTGAACAATACTGAGTGGACATACCATATATAACGTGGATAAGAAAAGATTCAAAAAACTAGAAGATTCCAAGCATTTGAATTATCTAAGTTTCACTGTATTTGATTGTATGCGCAAATTAGAGATATTGCATCTAAAGCTGCCAGTTGTAAACACCATTTAATTGTTTATTTTAAATATCATTATATTCTTGAATAGTTTGAACAAAAACCTAAGTGGTTATCGTAAAAAACATACGATAAAAAGTACCTACTTGTTCTCCACCAAAAAACAAAAATATATATTCGCGTACGCCATTGCAAAGAAAAAAGTATGGCTCTTTAAAACTCTGGATGTCAATTGATTATTCAAAGGAAGTTTTTAGTATAGAATATAATCTATTATTATTTTCCCTTATTCAAAAAATTTTGACATTTTCCTTTTAAAATAATTTAAAAAATTTATTTTGTAACTGAAATTAAACATTATACAATATTTACAGCGGTTTAAACCAATATTATCGTTGGGAAAAATCTGCAAAACAATTATTGTATTTGTTAGTTTTGATGTAAAAATGTATTTACATGTCAATATATTTGAAATAGTTTCATTTATTCTTTATTCTTATTTCAGTGGCCTTGCTCAGACCAACAATCAAAATATATTTATTTTATGGGTGAGTTAAACGGCTACTATTATCATACACCTCGCTTACTTATACATTATTTATCTTATGCCATTCATAATTGGTTTCATGAAATTATTCAATTACCAGGATATTAATAAATACGAAAGAACATTTTTGACTTTGGAAAAATGTTTTTAAATGTGATGTTTCGGTGTTATTTTAAGAAAATATTCAGAAACAGACGCATTTAAACACACGGGTATAAACAAAATGGTTTCTGGAGTCTGTAATGTGCAATGCCTTGTTCCCACCACATTGCCCCTTCGCGTTCCGTCTGGTGTCAGTCTACTAGAAATTAATACACAAGTTCATCACAAATCCATATACTTATGTAAGACATTGTTAATGTGATAAGATTTCAAAATAGGTTTATTCTTTCTACATAACATATTTTATTTGTAAAATATAAATATTAGATAGCCGAAAATTATAAAAAAGCAATACCAATTCTCCCGTTCGGGTGCCTTCATTGTCTGTTCCTCTCTATGCCTACACTAGTCACGCACTAGAATTTCGTTCAAGCGCCTTGGGAGTTCGCACAAAACGTTAAGTGGTATGGTTTTGCTAGCTGAGGCGTCACGGTTAATGAGGTCTCTTCCGGAAACCTCTTGGTGCTAGGGACTTCGCGGGTTGAGAAGTAATTTCAAGAGTAGAACGTGTTACAAGAAGTTATTTGCTTTTTAGTTGAATTGTCGAAATAAGGAGTACTAATTAAGCGAACTACTGGTACTACAACACCACATACTTTCTCACATTATTCGTAACCGCCAAGCAATATTATATTACTACATGACTTTGCAAAACGCTTTTCAGTCAGAATTTTTTTTCTGCGCTGATTAAAACTTAGAGTTAATACGGCAGTGACTTTACCCCTATAGCATGAGACTCAAACCTAAACTTAACTTTCCTGACGCATTGAAAAGTTCAACCTTTAGATCTGAGTCTTTAAACAATTCTGAGATTTATATTTACATTAATTCAAAACTTGGTTTGAAAGATAAGATTTAATTTAGAAAAAAGTCTCTATCATCAATATGGTCAATTTCATTGATTTTTACAATTGTCAAAAATACGGAGAGTTTGCCGAAAACCATTTTATAAGCATCCTGTGTCCTATCAGAGAATTAAAAAAAACAGAAAAAATGGAGCATTTTGTGAGAAAATATTTTTTTATAAACTGCATTAATGTGATTCGGTAAAACTGTTAGAAATATAATCGTCACTTGTGTTCACCGGTTCTAAAACAGACGCCCGCAAAATTGAGTCACAAGGGACTCGTTCTTTTACTTTCCGATCATTAAACAACTCGTATTCTCTCTCATACCTGACTTAACTTTTCGTGGGAAGTAATCTTTTTATGGATTTGTCAGCTTCTTCTAATATTTCGCCTGGAATATGTTCAACATCTTCCATTTCCAGACGTGTCTTTACCCTCTAAGCCACTATAGGGATCAAAGAACACAATGCAAGGCCCACTAAAATAGGTCTTTTTCAGAAGCAATACGGCGTCATCAAATGTATGCCCCAAGTGGTAAAGATATGCCTTAATTTCTCAAAAATTAAATTATTTTCAAATGGAAACGAAAAAATGTTGAACATGTGGATAAATAGGTATAATTGCACTCGCAGTAAATAAAAAACACTCGTTCCTATCGACGCTCGATTTCTTAAACATATCATTAGTGAAATTATATCCCTGTATTGATTCGTTTCGTTACAGTATTTAACGAAATGAGTGGATAGAGAGGGGAGTAATCGAACGAGTGGTATGTTCTTATTTTCTGCGAATGCAATTGTACCCCATTTTCTACATGCTACGTTCAATCTTTTTTCTTTTCATTTAAGAGTAATTTAAATATTGAGAACTTTAATCACATCTGTACCATTCGAGGCATACATTTCAAGACGTCGTATTGCTTCTGAAAAAGATCAATTTTAGTGGTTTGCATCATTTTCGAATGTCTGCAAATGGAATGAATTCAACACATTACAGACGAATTAGAAGAAACTGGAAAGTTGATGAAAACATTAATTTCCACGAAAACTTAAGACAGGTGTGTCTTACGTATTACGTGTTTTACATGTAAGATATTTAATTTATACATGTTGAATATTTCATGTTGTTTCATTATTCAGCTAGCGTGACGTTTACTTCATCAATTTAGGTATATTCCTTCATTGTGTAGTTGTGTTGTTGTAGATGTAGTTGTTACAGGTACGTGATCTGTGATTTACGTTCATGATTCATGACCGTCTTGTAAGACCTTGCTCACGTCTGTGTTATAGTGTCTTAATTGAACAATTTTCATTATTTTCTGATCGGTAGATGTGAATTTTTAATTGCACGGTTTAGTTTTAATTGCACGCGTGCTATTAACAGAAAGATAATCAACGATTTTTCATGGAATTAGTGAGCACATTTACTTAACTAAAAAAATTAATATAATGTTTGGACTTCCTTCATGAATGCCATACCCGGTTTACATATCATTTATCAGTAAACTGTGCAGATCTAATTTTGTATTCCTTTTTTGTAATAATTAACTGTTATATTACACAGAAAAATTAAAAGTCCTTAACGGACGCCCGCCTTTTAATTCCTCTGAGTGGTTCGAAATGGTTTAGATTTGAAACAAAAGTGTTGCGATATCACATGACTAACGAGTTCTTCTTTTAAAGTTCAAGAAATTTCTTATTATTGTGTTTTTTTAAGAAGTTGATAATACGAAACTTATTGAATGACGCCCGGTTGATAACAAATAGCGGTCTCGGTAAGTAATATACCGCGACATACATTTCACCAACTTCAATTGCAAGTACTTGCATATTTGGAACAGTTTTATTTCTCCAAAGCTTTTATTTCCTTTCTCGTTTTCGTATACTCGTGGCGTTCGGCATCCCGGAAAACAGCCTTTTCCTTTTTAGGTTTGCGATCTCGCAATTCCATTGCATGCAGAGTCACGTGTGGGATATATCCAACCACATTTTTAAGCGTGAAGTAATAAAGTTGTTATTTTTGCATTTCTCAGGCCCAAAAATACAGACTACCAAGTAGAAACTCTGGACAACATGCAGAATCTGCTCACCGCAGGCCATTGGAACTTCTCCCGTCCAGCGACGTGCTTCTTTCCAGGCTGCGCCACGAGCCCAGGCTACTCGTTGGAAGTGGTGGATGGTAAATACAATTAGTTTAGATGCCATCGTCGTCATATACAGCGTGGATTAGGCCTTTAGGCCTGTCCCGTCTCCCGGAGTTTCCTTTGATCATTCCATCGCAGTCGTGGAAGTCCTACATTTTTTCTGCCTTGGGGTCTGAACTTTGATGAGAGGTGCGCGAGCTATTCATTCTCTGAAGATAGTCATTCCATTGGAATCTATACTATGAGATCAAAAGTATCCGGTCTTGTGGCTGAAAATGAATTACCAGTTCGTGGTGCCATCCATCGGGAAGCCTGGAATCCAATAGGGTGTTGGGCCATCCTTAGCCTTGATGACAGCCTACACTACGCAGGCATACTCTCAACGAGGTGCTGGAAGGCTCCTTGGGGAACAGCTGCCTATTCTTCACGGAGTGCTGCCCTGAGGAGCGGTATCGTGTAAGTCGATGAGGTCTGGCACGAAGTCGGCGTTCCTCATCGACCTGGATCGAAGAAGGTGTTTAAAGCATCAACGTAAATCTGTGCTGTGATAGTGATACACAAAACAGCTGAGGGTATAAGTCCCCTCCATGAAAAACACGACCACACGATAACACCATTTTGGACGTTTCCGGATACTTTTGATCTCATAGTGTATATGTATCTAATATTTTCTCTATATTGCAAACTTCAAGTTCTCAACTATAGTCTTCAGTTTTATTGTGGTTCCTCGAAGAAGTATCTCACTAGCAGTATCAGCAACCTCATTTTTGCTTTCATTTTTACTTTTATATACGTACGCATATACGGAGTAATTCACTTAGTATAGGGAAAGTTATTTAATGATACGGAATATCGATTTCAAGATTTTAATGGAAATACACCTTTTGGGGTCCCCACTTACCGAAAAAGTGTTTTTTCGCAAAACGTCCGTCCGTCTGTCTGTCCGTCTGGTGTCTGTGAATACTAATAGCACCTAAACCATGCGTTTTTTTTCAAATTGAAGAAACACCTGTCCATCTGGCTCGAGCCAAATCTTTAAGATTTTGAAAAATATTTTTCAAAATTTTGAGAAACTTTACACACTGCTATCCGGACATTATCAAAATTTTCTGAAAAAGGCTCAATTTTTTTAAATTTAAATTTCTTGTAAGAATAGAGTAACATACACTTACAAATGTGGCGTAGGTCCTATTTTCAGGGTTAACTTTGAATTTTCGAAAATTTCAAAATTATGAATTTTTTTCAGTGTCTTCCTACAACTATAACATTGAAGATAGAGATTTTTGATCTAAATATAATTTGTTCTACATACTAAGTTCTTTCATTAAGGTCATGCAAAGTTTCGCAACAGATACTGCTAATTGCACTGTTTAAGACAACATAGAATTAATTTTGGTGTATTCATTTGTTTTTTCTAATGTTACAAAAATGTAATTTTTTGCAAGATCACTCACGCCGTTAATATGCATATTTTCAGCGGTTTGTAAACACTATTACATTTATGACTAGAGGTGCTGGAAATAACGTCATATGATGTTTTTTGAAAACTCAATAGTTTTCTGTGAAAAAAGGTTCAAATTTCGAATTTACAGCAGCGCTAAAATGCCATTTTCTTAATGACGGCCCCACATTTTTCAATGAAAATTGTCATTTAGGACAAGATTATAATATTCTTCTTGTTCTTTATTCTAATATTGTTCTTTAATATTTTGAAAGTAATAATTCGACAGAAGTCGAAAAATGAACAATTTGGGCCAACGATAGATGGCACCTGGTAAGGGTATGTAGTCGGAACGGAAATATATAACTAATACGGGAAAGTCGGTATTCATTCTTTAGCGCCACTAGTTGCTTTCCCGTATGCGTACGTATATACGGATTTTGGGGAAGTTATGCAATGCTGCGAAAATTCAATTTTGAGATTTCAACGGAAATACAGATTTTAGGGTCCCCTGATACCAAGAAAGTGTTGTTATTTTTCAAAATGTCCGTCCGTCTGTCCGTCCGAACAAGAGCGGAAAATTTCGAATTTATAGTCGCACTTAAACGCCAATTTCTTAAAAACGGATACAATTTTTCAAAGAAAATTGCAAATTAGAACAAGGTGTTTCTGATCTTTAATATTCATGAAAAAATATTTTCGTTCAACTATTGGAATACCAAAAAATAGCCGAGACCAAAGGAAATGGAAAACTAATACGGGAATGTCTGTACCATTCTGTAGCACCACTAGTTAATTTTCGTAGCACAGAGTCATTGATTTCCTCATTAAAATATTCTAGATAGTTATCGTGACACTAGTACATGTTCATTGAGAAATGATTACCGACGAAAAATCAGGTTGCAACATTAAGTTCAAAACAAGAAACTGCAACATATTTAATGACAAAATGTCTTTCGTCACGGAGATATAATTGTTCCATTCCTCCTTTTGAAATTCAAACCTCGGCTCCTCAGCTGGCTCCTTCTCCAATAATTATTATAACACTCTCTATCCTTGCAATAAATCCTTGCTATATTCTGTAAGAATAATTATTTGCGCAAGGGCGTAGAAACTGTTCAAATGATCTCGGGCGAGAAAACAAGAAGAAATCATTAGAATCAGTTAACGCCCGTGGTATATTTATAATTTTATTTTTTATCTAATTTGATGGATTCAGATTTACTTATTTACTAATGGACTAGATGATTACTCAACTCGGTTTGTCTTTTCATATTTCCCTCCATATGTAAGGCAACAACAAGCTATAACGTATCAGTAAAGAATAAAAAATTAGAAATAGTATATCAGAGAGTGTTTGTGCTGCAGCGTATGTCGCCAACGACACCAGCAACCTGCTGGTGGTGGACTGGTGGGCCGTCAACCGGATGGAGTACACGCGGGTGGTGGCTGGCGGAGGCCTTCGACGCCTTCTGCGAGGCCAGCAACGTCACCGCGATGGCGTTCGTGGGCCACAGCCTGGGCGCGCACCTCGCCGGCTACACCGCGCGCCGCCTCGCCGCCCTCGCCGTCCCCTTCCTCGCAGGTGAGGGCTTACATTCATTGCCAATGGGTGACGTGTTGATTTGGGGACTCAGGAGATTGGAATATGTCTCTAAAAACACGCTCCGCTTTTATGACTCTGGATTTAAATTCCAATGGATGAATAAATATTTTACCACGTTTCTGTGTCAGGGAATCTCACAGCGTCATATATGCTATTCTTAACTTTCATTTCAACCGGAACTTAGAAATGTGCAAAATGGTAATAAATGATGTTTTAGACCCAGTGGAGGCGGAAGATTTTCGAAGTGGAGATAAAATCATTCAACCTCTCAACATCTGAGGTACCTCGCAAATTGAAGACTGGCTGAAATGGACTACAGGCATCCACAGGTGGTAGTCGGGAGATAATCTACACTGAGGGTTACCAACACTGAGGTTTTTCTTGCATCTACCCCTTAAACAAGAATAGATTACTTATTCGACCCCCTTTATTTCTTTATATAATATTCAGCGTAACACAATGTCATTATACAAATAATTCCACATCAATGACTTCAAAATTACAATAACACATGTAAAACTAACAAGATTTGAAGAATTGGAGAGGTTAATGTTTTATTTTATTATTTCAAAAATGCAACTAAATTTTAAAAACAAAAATCGCATGTTTAAATCGTGCTATAAAATATCATCAACCCCTAGAGATGTGTAGGTACGGATTCCCTGCTCTACGCCTGCAGCCGCAACGTGAGAAACAGGTTTCTGATCTACCCCCTTCAGTCACAATGTGAGAATGGAGTTTCTGATCTACCCCTTTAGCTGGAATGTGAGGAAGATGTTTGTGATCTACCCCCTTCAGTCGCAAAGTGTGAAAGAGGTTTGTGACGTACCTAAATTCCCCCCCTTAAGCCGCAAGGTGTGAAAGAGGTTTGTGATGACCCCCTTAAGCCACAATGTGAGAATGGGGTTTGTGATCCACCCCCTTCAGCCGCAACCTATTACTGAGAAAGAGGTTTCCAAGCGTGCTTGGAGCGCGCGGGCGGCGCTGGTTGTGCAGCGCTGGACCCCGTGGGGCCGCTGTTCTCGCCGGTGCCGTTGCGCTGCCAGGAGGGCGTGCGGGCGGACGACGCCCACTTCGTCATGGCGCTGCACACGGACGCCGGTCGCTTCGGGGGCGACGCCGCCGTCGGCAGCGCCAACGGACTACTACGCCAACAACGGCACCCACGTCCAGCAACATGCTGTAGAGATACTTCCTGACATGTGATTTTAAATTAAAACATAAAATTTTCTGTAGTAACCCTTGCAACTGTCGCCTGTGGAGAAGGCGGCCTTCACAGCCTCCAGACTTGCAATGATGGTACAGGTGCATCTGCTACTGACTAGGACACGAACTTTCCTTTCACTGATTAAAATTCCGAATCATCGATCATAGAAATGGACGATATAAAAAAAATTGGTAGTACGTGGAAGATAGGTACTAATAAAGTTCATTTTCTTAACAAAAATCGAGCTCGGTGTCTAATGGCTGTAAGATCAAACCAGCAATTCAAACTATTCCAAATGCAAGGAAAGCGAATGAGTGGTTGATGAGTACCCTCATATTCGTCGTGAAAAGTGAGGATTTCTTTTTCAGAAGCAGTTATTCTTTCCTCAGAGCGGAGGGGAATTCGCCATCGTTTCCCCTTCGCCCCCTTCCATGGTGCCCCGCGAAGGGCACTTTCCCCTCATTGCTTCGCCCCCCCTTCTCCATCCAAACATCGTCCCCTGCGCCAGTGCCTTATAATAGTTCGCTGGTTCGCAATAATGATGGGAAAGAGTACTTGAACGATTGGTCTTTTCAACCGTTGGAATCGCTGGAGCAATGATTGCCTTTGTTGTTCGCCCGTTTACTATACATGAAATGACAATATTAGTGTGTCAACGTTTTCATGAAGATTTAGACGTCAAAATGTTTCAAGAGTTACTGTGCCAGTTCTCTGCCATTTCAAAAGTCTTGTTGTCTTTTGCCTTTCTTTCCTCTACAACAATACGTTTTGGCGACATGTTGAATAAAATGTACTTAAGAGCATAGTTTTCTTCGAAATCATTATATTCAATTGGATGGTATCTAGTGTTTGTATAATTTGTGCTTGAAATAAATGCTATTTTAAAATTGTAACATATTTTCTCAAAACCTCCCTTGTAACATGTTTTTTAAGATTTCTTCCATGGATAGAATAAGGGACGCTCAAAAGAATGGCGTAGGTTTCATTTTCCTTGAAATCTAAATTTTCGCAAATTGCAAATTTAGAAATATACCAGAAAATATGTGGTTTTATGGCCACTTGTGTTCCTATGACAAGAGTTTATAGCTATGATAGTTTGATATTCTATACCGTTATAAAATTAGGCTACTGGAAATAGAGAATGTGTGAACAAGTTCAAGATTTTTCATACAATATAACAACTACAGATTACATTTTGGAATGAAAACCGTGACTTGTGATACTTGCGATAATTTATAATTTAAATAATTGATATACGATAGTAAATTATTATTGTAAATAATTTATCCCATATTAATTTCTATAGTATTAATTTTGAGAAAACTGGAAAGGTCATGTCCTGAGAATGCCAGAACATAGAATAAGTAAAATTATTCTTCAATATGTACCGAAAGGAAAAAGAAGTGTAGGACGTCCCTTGAAGAGATGGCATGAACAATTCTAAGACGGAACAGACCAAGATGTCTAATCCTTGCTGTCGAAGATGATGATGATGATGATTAATTTTGAGAAATATCTTTCTTAAAGAGGGCAAAAAGTAATTGTTTTAAAATTGAAGGAACTTCCACACATTGTTTAATGTAATGAATGACGATAAGTGTAAATGAGACAATTTACATTCAGTTGTACTGGGCACGTATTGGCCAAGACTAAAAAAATAGGTTTCATTTATTAAAATATGTATGAGAAAACAAGGTGTGCTTTGTTTCTCTCTGTCTCAAATGATTACTTCAAATTAGAGGTACACCTACATGAATGGCTATATATTCATTACAAATATATATAACCATTATAAATTCTAAGAGAAAGTCCACAAGTTTTGCTATTAAATAATCACACACGGTTTTGGCCTTCCCGACTACCTGCTTTTGCCTAAAGCTTTTGTAATTTAGGCAAATTTTAAATAATTGAATATCTTAGTGTGTAACCAGGTTTTTGTTATTCGTTTAAAAAATTAAATCTTAATATATTTTTATATCTATTACTGATTTTTTTAAATTCTTATTTTTACTGTCTCGTGTTTACTTCGTAAGAAGACAATGTTATGTAATCGTTCGCCGGAAAAAGGTAATTTGTTTGCCAGAGAAACTTTTTATTACCGGGCCTGGTAACGAAAAAGTGGATAAATCCTATTGCTTATGTAGTAAATTACTTTCTTGAACTGATTGTGTGGACAGAATTTGTTTCGTGAGTCCTTGATACGGAAAAATAAATTGACGGCAAAACATGCCTGACCGTCCATCTGTATGAATGACCATCTGTCGGTCCGTCTGTGTTCACGTTTAGTGTCAAACCCGATCAGCCGATTTTCTCCAAAATTACTATTCCCCGATTTAATATCTGAGCGAACTCAAGGCATTTGGAGTTTCAACCAAATATTTTAATTTCTGAGGTTACTTACACGAAGCCACAAACACATTTTAACATATTTTTTCCAAAAATAGCTCCACATTTTTTATTAGACTTTGTCCTCGGATAGAAAATAGATTTTTTTCCTTAATGAAATCTGTTCCTTTAAGACATATCTTGAAAGACGCAAAGCACAATTATTCGAAAATATGGATAGTTTTTGCGTAATTTTGTACTAAATATATGTAATGTTTAATTTCTTTAAAATTGTTTCTCTGACACGGAAACACTTTTTTCTTTAAATTTCACCTCGTATGTATCAAGAAACAATAAAAAATATGGCGATAGTCCCATTTTCGGCGAAATAGGTAACATTTCATAACTATCCACCAATCCGTGAAGGACCAGCGGTTCCCCTCTTGTTCTTTTAACAACCTCCCAGACTCACAAAACGGCAATTTTTCGGCAGAAAAACTCTGATTAGAGGACCCTGGGAATGAAAATGTGGATACATCCAATTTCTAAATTTAGAAAAAAAATCTTTCGCCAGTTTCATTTTGTGCAGCCACTGGCTGACATTTGCATTGACGAATATTTGCTGTACTTGTGAGTGCAGTTAATCACATCGTTACTCAGTATATAGTCGGAACTGGTCTCATAAGTGAGATATCACATGTGTGAAATAGAATAAAAAAGAATGTTGGATTGTTAATATTTCTTGGATACATATACCCACCCTACACATGGCTGAACAATGCAGAATTATCCCAATATTGTTTTCTTTGGACGGTGTTTATACGAGACTAATTGGATTCATCACATCAAATATACACCAGTAAGAAAACAATATTTACCATCTTACGCAACCACGATGATCTCAGAAGATGTATGTGAAATTCTTTCCCAAGCTTCATTAAATGCAGCGAAGATTATATCTATGTTTGGGTCATAATAATGTTGTGAATTTTTCTTTTTTGCAATTAAAAGAATAAAAAACGAAAGAACTCAACTTCAGGACAAGACAGTGAAGAGCGTTCTATTCATCGCAATAGCCCTTGGATGACCTGCCCATTCCTTCACTTGTTAAAAAAGATCTGCCAAAAAATATTTTCATATAATGTTGTTGTTGAATGGAATCGAATTTACCGTTCATTTTAAACTTGCAGCTTTCTTTCCGATTATGAGTCACAACGAGCCCTCCGCTTCCCAACCTAACCGCTCCCTGCATCGGTATCAGCGAGGAATTGTCGCCAAAGGCCGAGGCCAACTCTCGGCCCGAGGCGATATGTTTTGCCAGGCGACGACAGCGAATGCGACTGTAGTCTGTGCCCGCCTGTCTCCGCCAGGGGCCGCGCGCCCGCCTGCGGGTAGCCGAGTCAGGTCAGCCCGTCCTAGGACTTACTTTGATTTTGTAAATTTATACTGAGAAGTTGAGTCACTGTAAATAATTACAAAATTTCTACCTAGTATCTAAAATCTGACGACTTATCTGGTGCTTATAGTGTCAATCTTCAACCTCTCATTTCCTTCCGTTGTACATGTTTTAAAAATGCTGTCTTGTTCTTGCATTCATTGGATATCGAGCTCGATTCTTTTAAGTTTCAAAATTACCTTAGCCAGTTCTTTCCTTATAGTGCCAATTTCTTTATATCTTTCATTTCAATGATGGATATGAGGGACCTGAAGGAGAGAAGAGAAAGGGGGAGAGGAGAGAGAGGAAGAGGATAGAGAGAGGGTAGGGAGGGAGAGGAGAGAGACGAGAAGGGAGAAGGAGAAATGAGAAAGGGAGAAGACTTAGAGATGGAGAGGAGAGAGAGGGTAGAGAGGCGCGGGTTGGACGTGTGCACATCTGCGTGCGTGCGTTCATGAGCTATTGTTTAATTAAAAAGCATTTGTCAAAATGATTTTCGAAAAGGAAGTTATATTTTTACACACGCATTTTCTACTAGTGATTAGCGAGTTAAATGTATTTCTTATTATGTAATAAGCTGGTTTTGTAAACTGTCCAGTCATGGTTCCATTTCTTGTGAAATTGCTTTAACAAGTATTTCAAAATATTATTTGAAGTACATGAAATGTTGTGTAAATTGTTTTTAAGTCAAATGAAGAGATTATTTTACGAAGGTCTTTACTTTTTAACAGACATTTCGTTTTATTAGGTATACATACTAACACTAAATATATCCCTGCTTTATAGATCTTGGCATAAATTTCCATAAACACAGTATTAATTTTTTAGATTTTTTCTTGTACATTCTTGTATTGTTTGTCTCATAGTTACTTTCAGTAGACATTGATTCCAAACAGGTTAGATATTAACATTCCTATTTGTTGCTGTTCTTAGTGAAAATAATAACTACAATTGTGGATGTGTTATTACATAGTATACCAAATTTATTGTTACAAGTTTGTTAGCTTTTTGTATGTTTTTTTCTCTCTTAAAAATATACATTTATTTGGATTGCATTAATTTATAATTACAATATGTACTTGTATATGTACATTTCCTTTGGTGTTCTGATAATACTGATTTAATTGCAATAAAGTTGTTACACTATTTCATTATATTTTATTTTCATCATAGTTCACTCCAATTGCAGGACTTTCTAAATTGCATGCAGCACTCTAAGCAAAAGTTTAACTCTATTAAACAAAAATGTTGGGCAAAATTTTAACTCCATTAGACACAAAAATTAATATATCAGTTTTAAAGGCAATTATTCATAACCTTTTCCTATTTCACTACTTTCATTGAATTGTGAATTACAAATATTGAATTTCATTCACAATATTACAATACAGTCTTACCATGCACTAAATAAATGTGATAAATGCATTGAGTATAAATTAAAAATGCATAGAATTCTTAAATATATTTTAAACAATTCTTACAAAATAATTATCAGATGATAAAGCTTATTAAAAGATCCACTTTATTTAATATTTCTTTTTTTATATGATCTAACTTGTCCAATAAAATGTGAGAAAAGTCATAAATGTAATTAGTGTGTTGAATAAAAATAATAATAATAATAATAATAATAATAATAATAATAATAATAATAATAATAATAGTATTAACAATAATAATAATAATAATAATAATTAATAACAAATGATGCAAATCTGTGGAATTATTAATTTCAATGTTATTTAGTTAATTAAAGATAGTTGAGGATTTTTTACATATCATGGCATGCACAATTGCAGGGTTCATTTCAAGTTTCTTAATACTTTTCAGACATTATTTTCTAAATCATCTCATCTTTTCTTCCTCCTGGTCAATGGAAATAACTCCCATCTATATACTAGCTTCTTATTTTATTTGGAAGTTTATTAAGAGTAATATAACACTAGAGTATTATGCTGTACTCCAATTGTTCCATATTTCTATATCTTTCACAATCACCTGGAGAGAAAGAAATTCAGTTATGGATTTTTAAAATTATTTTCAGTAAGTAATGTGTATTTGGTATTTAAATATCTAAATAAATAAAATAAATAAAAAAAATAAAAATAAAAAAATAAATAAAAAGTATATAAATAAATACATATATATACATACATATATATACATATATATATATACTAGCTGACCCGGCCACGCGTTGCTGTGGCTAAAGTTTTTGTTATATTACATTATAGTAAACAATCTAAGAGGAACAATAAGAGAACATCAGTCACGGAGTCCACTATGCTTTTTCACACAGATGGTATTTGTAAAAAAATATGGTGATCTCCTTATTTGACTTTCTACTACTATAACCCTTTAGTACAATGAAATTATTTACCAACAAAGACGAAAATATTGATGTTGGTATACAAATTCACTGGATTGAGATTTGAAGGGGAAGTACGTTGAACACAATTAATTAAAATGTTCTTACACTTGATATTAAGCAGAAATCAATAGGTACAAAATAAAAATTTATCAGATTTATTATTTCCATTTAATTTGTATAACAAATATAAGTACTATTCAATTATAAATACTTTCAAATTCAATTTAATTTAACACCAATCGGTGCACAATGTTTTTGGTTAACCTGTCTTTAGCTAACACAAATATATTAGACGGTTTCCCAACACGTGAACACGCAACATATAGTTGCCCATGAGAAAAACATGGATTTTCCAAATCTAAACCACAAATGGACATTGTTTGACCTTGAGATTTATTTATAGAAATGGCGAAAGCTAAACGAATTGGAAACTGTAGCCTTTTGAAGGTTATGGTAGAATCTGATGGTATCATCGGAATACGTGGCAGCAGGACCACTTTTCCTTTAAACTTCCCAGCCAAAATGGTTGCTTCAAGAATGTTTCCGGTGATCTTTTTGATGACCAAACGCGTACCGTTACATAATTGAGGCGGATTCAAATTACGGAGGAGAATAATAGTGGAACCAATCTTTAATCGAAGATTATGTGGTGGCATTCCAGGGATATCTAATGAATTTAAAAATTCAATCGGAAAATTTACACTTTCATTTTCATCAACAACAGTATCGATTGATTTAAAAGACATCATATCGCCTGGTAATAACTGTTGTATCTGGAAGTTAATTTCGTCAACATCAACGTTTTTGGCTGCCAAAATCGCCCGTTGACTAAGCCATTCATGATTCAAATAATTATTCTGTATATCCGGGAAAATACTCTGAATCAATTCATTTTTATCCTGAACAACAGTGCAAAAATTGTCTGGTAGTTTAATGCATTGCGTATTTGGTTGCAGTTCTATTTTACCGTTCCCAATATCTAGTAGTTGTTCGGAAAATATTTGTGCTGATGGATCATTTTGCAATTGTACTCGCATATTTATGGTCAATCGAAGTGTTTCAACACTTCGCCATAAGAATGATTGTTTCAAACATGCATTAATCTCATCCGCGAAAGTAGAGCGAGGTATAACCGGTAAGGTCTGCCGGAAGTCACCAGACAAAAGTAAGATAGCACCACCGAAAAGTTTATTATTGCTGTTTAAATCTTGCATAGTTCTGTTTAATGCTTCAAGTGAATATTTGTGTGCCATTGTGCACTCATCCCAAATTATTATAGAACTCTTCCGCAACACTGCAGCTATTCCACTATTCTTTTTGATGTTACACATTGCATCTGGTTTATTATGAACGTCCAATGGCAGCTTGAATGTTGAATGTGCTGTTCGCCCACCATCCAGTAAAGTAGCCGCAATGCCTGACGATGCTACTGCTAATGCGATTTTTTGTTGCGACCGTATTTTGGCAAGAATCAACGATATTAAAAATGTCTTACCGGTTCCACCGGGTGCATCCAAGAAAAAAAACCGCCTTGTTCAGCAGCAACAGCCAGCATAATCCGATCATAAATAATTTTTTGTTCTGCTGTCAGTAATGGTTCACTGTTCATGATAATTGTTGCTAAATTTTCATGGTCATATTGATTTTCTCGTTGTAAATCGGTATTGACTAAGTCGGTGGCTGGACGATTAGGTGATGGCATACCATAATGATTAAGTGGTAAATTTGAAATAAGAACACATAAATCCTCGATCAAGACCAATGCTTCATTGTACATCTCTGGTGTATAATCTATGTTTTGGCATTGATTCGTTTGTCTAATTCGGTGCAATATGTCTTCTGTCATACAATTTTTATATTTTTCCCACAAAGTTTGTGCTTGCGAGGGATAACATGTCGTCAAAATAATTGCAAACAACTGACGAATGTTATTCGGTGTTGATGTCAACGCAGCATCAGCAAGCGTTAAGTCCCAATGGTTATCGTCTTCTAGCAATTGCAGTTCACGACATGCATCCTGGTATGTATTGAATACTCGACCATTAACTGTTCGTAAAAATTCAAAAGACGTTGGTCCGGGAACATTCACCAATAACAAACGTAAATAGAAGCACTCACGTTGCTTTGGATGTACCGTGTAAAGTCTCCCCAATGTCTTAGCTTTGAATATGCCTGTAATGGAAGGATGTGGTTTTCCTTGTTTCCGTGGCTCCCATTTTTTACTGGATTTGTTCCATGTGAAATAACGTGGAACATCACCAAACACCAATGTCTTCGCGAATTGGCCAAAAACATCAGGTTTTTGACACAATGTAAAAAATTCAGTTAGAGTCGTTTTCGGAGCTTCGAACGCTCTCTGGAGAACATTTTTTTCAGTGAAGTATACACGTTGACCGTTTTCAAGATGTATTGCCAGATGTTGGACAGCAGGATCTCTTTCGTGGATGGGAAAGCTGAGAATATGCCAAATAGCTTCATTGCTGCTAATGTATCTGCCCATTTGGTATCGTGCTATTTCGTCATTTTTATTTATGTTTTGTACTTCAAATATGGCCAAATCACTGCCTTTGTTTACATATTTACAAATATACTTAATTGATTTAACAGAACTGCAAAGCTCAACATTGATATGAGCTTTGTAAGTTTTTGAAAGTAGTGGTGAGTATGGTACCACCCACTGATTATCAAACTCAACTTGATTTGGAAAGTTCGGCAGTCGCATTGTAAATGTGTGGCCACCATTCTCAGTACTTCTGCGGCAATACATTGGATAACCATCAATATCCGTGATCGTGTCATTCGTATACGGCTTTGGGAATTTTTTTTTACATTTTCCATTTTCCATGCACGGTGACGTCATGTTGAAAGCACCGCATGGCCCATGGATCATGTGTTTGGTGACAATATCAAATAATTCTTGATCAATTAATGGGTCTGGAATTTCGGCTGAAATTATTTGATCGATTTCTTCAGGACGGATTCTATCTTTAAGCCAAACCAAAATGTGGGCATGAGGCAAACCTCGCTTTTGCCACTCTATCGTATACAGCCAACAACGTGTGATACCAAAAATTGAATATTTAACAATAAAATCAATTAAGGATTTCAATTTTTGTTTAAACACACGTGCAGTTAAATCATGACGATGAATGGCTTGTTGTTCTGGCAATAGTAAAGTTTGTATCTCTTCCCAATTCGGATTACATGTGAATGTAATAAATAAATCCGGTCGGCCGTAATGACGTACGTAAGTCATCGCATCTTGTATGTATTCCTGCATGTTCCGTGGACTGCCGATGTAGCTTGAAGGTAAAATGAAAGCATTACCGATGTCAATGGGATTTAAATTTCCATCGATGTTTCCAGCAACAGCATCTCGTAAGTGAATATATTCTTCCGATCGTAGTTTTGCCTGGTTGAATCGAAGGAATCGCAAGCGTTCGCTTTCGACCTTAGCATACATATCAACAATGTATTGATGGAACAGCTGACGATATCGAAGGATATAATTGTCTTGATGTTGTCTAACCATTATTCGGTGTGCGTAGTAGTTCATTGAGCTAACTTTATTATTTCTGTAATCACCTAAAAAAATAAAAAATTAAATGCAATACGAAATTAAAATCTATACATACAGTAAGAAAGTAAATAGATAATTGTAAAATTTACCGGTATTTGGATCATACTGTTTGATATTAAGGTGATATTCATCTTGTCCTTGCCAAAATATCAATGGATATTGTAGTGCGTCATATGAACGGTGTAGATCCGAAATCGTACTGACAGTGTTGTCTCGCCGTGTAATTTTTATAGATCTTTTGTCAACTGGATCACCAACCATGATAACAGCAACCTCATCAACAGTTGGAGCGTTGAATCTACCAGCATGTTCACCTAATGGTACTTTGTCGGCTTTTATGACGATTTGATAATTGTCATTTTGCAGTCGTGGCGAAACTCTTTTGATCAATTGAATTAGTTGATTGTGATCTTCTAAAAAATTTTCCAATAATATCACAATTGCTCTTTCCTCTGCTTGTTCAATAAAATTATACAGGCACCGAGTCGTCACGCGCTCTTCACAATCGCCCATAAAATAAATTTGAAGAAATTTTGGATTGTTATCAGGCATTGGCATCAGTGATCCGATTTTATGGTACACCTGGCCTTGAATTTTGAATGTAGTTTCAAAATTACGTCCATCGGATGCACGATCGCAAATTTTAGTTGCCCCAAATGACGTCATTTGGAAGCAAGAATTAAATTTGCGTATCTTACGCAAAAATAATTTGGAATCATCTGAATTGCCAGTAAGAAGGGATAATAAAGGCTCCGGCGGAGCGGGTAGAGGTGACAGCACAACTTTTCCTGATGCGCAGCACATGCCGGCTGCTTCATTCCGAAATTTCAATGCCTGACAATATTGACATACTTTATCCATTCCAACGATAGGAATTTTTGAATGCGCCGAGTAGTTAATATCTGGTGCATATTCAAAGGCAAGCCGAACGAATGATGCACGTGTTAATGAGCGGCTGATCCGTTGCCTTTGTCGATCTAGTCCTCGTATTGTAGCTATGTTTCGTTCTCGTGCCGCTCTTGTTCTCGTAATATTCTGTTGCAGACGTTCGTCACGCTGTTCTTGAGATTCTTGTGTACGACTTTCTGCAGTCCTGATTCTTTGAGCTGCATTTCTTGTTTCGATTTGTTCTGGTAATTGCTGAGCTCTTTCAACACGTTTGCGTCGTGACCCTTTGCTGCTCGCGTTGTTGAGGTTAGATTTTTTCGGTGGCATTTGACTGAAAATAATAATAATAATAATAATAATAGTTTAAATATTAGAAAGAGGAACTGAAAAACATGTTATCATAGCACATTGAAATAATAAGTGCAAAATAATTTTAAATGGAGGTAAAATAATCTTAATATATATAAATCCGTTGCCTTTGTCGATCTAGTCCTCGTATTGTAGCTATGTTTCGTTCTCGTGCCGCTCTTGTTCTCGTAATATTCTGTTGCAGACGTTCGTCACGCTGTTCTTGAGATTCTTGTGTACGACTTTCTGGAGTCCTGATTCTTTGAGCTGCATTTCTTGTTTCGATTTGTTCTGGTAATTGCTGAGCTCTTTCAACACGTTTGCGTCGTGACCCTTTGCTGCTCGCGTTGTTGAGGTTAGATTTTTTCGGTGGCATTTGACTGAAAATAATAATAATAGTTTAAATATTAGAAAGAGGAACTGAAAAACATGTTATCATAGCACATTGAAATAATAAGTGCAAAATAATTTTAAATGGAGGTTAAATAATCTTAATATATATAAATCTCGTGTCACAGTGTTCTTATGATATTCTCTTGAATACGTTCGTTACACTGTTATTGAGATTCTTGTGCATGACCTTCTGCTGTCCTGATTCTTGGAGCTGATTTTTTACCATAGCAGCGCCATCTATTGATTACTTACTCAACCCAGTCGAACATTCACCAATAACAAACGTAAATAGAAGCACTCACGTTGCTTTGGATGTACCGTGTAAAGTCTCCCCAATGTCTTAGCTTTGAATATGCCTGTAATGGAAGGATGTGGTTTTCCTTGTTTCCGTGGCAGCACAACGCGTGCAACGCGTGGCCGGGTCAGCTAGCTGATTGTTGTATTCTTAATATATATAAATCTCGTCTCGTGTCACAATTTTTGTCCTCAATGGACTCCTAAACCACTTAACCGATTATAATAAAATTCGCACACCATGTGCAGTTCGATCCAACTTGAAAGATAGGATAGTTTAAATCTCAAATTATAGTCGCAATTTTAATTTATTGCTAATTATTTGTCTGTTATTATTTGACAGTCACAATTATCTACAATTATTACAACAATCAAATTTGTAATAAATTAGCAATAAATTAAAATTGCGACTATAATTTGAGATTTAAACTATCCTATCTTTCAAGTTGGATCGAACTGCACATGGTGTGCGAATTTTATTATAATCGGTTAAGTGGTTTAGGAGTTCATTGAGGACAAACATTGTGACACGAGATTTATATATATTAAGATATATATATATATATATATATATATATATATATACTAGCTGACCCGGCCACGCGTTGCTGTGGCTAAAGTTTTTGTTATATTACATTATAGTAAACAATCTAAGAGGAACAATAAGAGAACATCAGTCACGGAGTCCACTATGCTTTTTCACACAGATGGTATTTGTAAAAAAATATGGTGATCTCCTTATTTGACTTTCTACTACTATAACCCTTTAGTACAATGAAATTATTTACCAATAAAGACGAAAATATTGATGTTGGTATACAAATTCACTGGATTGAGATTTGAAGGGGAAGTACGTTGAACACAATTAATTAAAATGTTCTTACACTTGATATTAAGCAGAAATCAATAGGTACAAAATAAAAATTTATCAGATTTATTATTTCCATTTAATTTGTATAACAAATATAAGTACTATTCAATTATAAATACTTTCAAATTCAATTTAATTTAACACCAATCGGTGCACAATGTTTTTGGTTAACCTGTCTTTAGCTAACACAAATATATTAGACGGTTTCCCAACACGTGAACACGCAACATATAGTTGCCCATGAGAAAAACATGGATTTTCCAAATCTAAACCACAAATGGACATTGTTTGACCTTGAGATTTATTTATAGAAATGGCGAAAGCTAAACGAATTGGAAACTGTAGCCTTTTGAAGGGTATGGTAGAATCTGATGGTATCATCGGAATACGTGGCAGCAGGACCACTTTTCCTTTAAACTTCCCAGCCAAAATGGTTGCTTCAAGAATGTTTCCGGTGATCTTTTTGATGACCAAACGCGTACCGTTACATAATTGAGGTGGATTCAAATTACGGAGGAGAATAATAGTGGAACCAATCTTTAATCGAAGATTATGTGGTGGCATTCCAGGGATATCTAATGAATTTAAAAATTCAATCGGAAAATTTACACTTTCATTTTCATCAACAACAGTATCGATTGATTTAAAAGACATGAGATCGCCTGGTAACAACTGTTGTATCTGGAAGTTAATTTCGTCAACATCAACGTTTTTGGCTGCCAAAATCGCCCGTTGACTAAGCCATTCATGATTCAAATAATTATTCTGTATATCCGGGAAAATACTCTGAATCAATTCATTTTTATCCTGAACAACAGTGCAAAAATTGTCTGGTAGTTTAATGCATTGCGTATTTGGTTGCAGTTCTATTTTACCGTTCCCAATATCTAGTAGTTGTTCGGAAAATATTTGTGCTGATGGATTATTTTGCAATTGTACTCGCATATTTATGATCAATCGAAGTGTTTCAACACTTCGCCATAAGAATGATTGTTTCAAACATGCATTAATCTCATCCGCGAAAGTAGAGCGAGGTATAACCGGTAAGGTCTGCCGGAAGTCACAAGACAAAAGTAAGATAGCACCACCGAAAAGTTTATTATTGCTGTTTAAATCTCGCATAGTTCTGTTTAATGCTTCAAGTGAATATTTGTGTGCCATTGTGCACTCATCCCAAATTATTATAGAACTCTTCCGCAACACTGCAGCTATTCCACTATTCTTTTTGATGTTACACATTGCATCTGGTTTATTATGAACGTCCAATGGCAGCTTGAATGTTGAATGTGCTGTTCGCCCACCATCCAGTAAAGTAGCCGCAATGCCTGACGATGCTACTGCTAATGCGATTTTTTGTTGCGACCGTATTTTGGCAAGAATCAACGATATTAAAAATGTCTTACCGGTTCCACCGGGTGCATCCAAGAAAAAAAAAACCGCCTTGTTCAGCAGCAACAGCCAGCATAATCCGATCATAAATAATTTTTTGTTCTGCTGTCAGTAATGGTTCACTGTTCATGATAATTGTTGCTAAATTTTCATGGTCATATTGATTTTCTCGTTGTAAATCGGTATTGACTAAGTCGGTGGCTGGACGATTAGGTGATAGCAAACCATAATGATTAAGTGGTAAATTTGAAATAAGAACACATAAATCCTCGATCAAGACCAATGCTTCATTGTACATCTCTGGTGTATAATCTATGTTTTGGCATTGATTTGTTTGTCTAATTCGGTGCAATATGTCTTCTGTCATACAATTTTTATATTTTTCCCACAAAGTTTGTGCTTGCGAGGGATAACATGTCGTCAAAATAATTGCAAACAACTGACGAATGTTATTCGGTGTTGATGTCAACGCAGCATCAGCAAGCGTTAAGTCCCAATGGTTATCGTCTTCTAGCAATTGCAGTTCACGACATGCATCCTGGTATGTATTGAATACTCGACCATTAACTGTTCGTAAAAATTCAAAAGACGTTGGTCCGGGAACATTCACCAATAACAAACGTAAATAGAAGCACTCACGTTGCTTTGGATGTACCGTGTAAAGTCTCCCCAATGTCTTAGCTTTGAATATGCCTGTAATGGAAGGATGTGGTTTTCCTTGTTTCCGTGGCTCCCATTTTTTACTGGATTTGTTCCATGTGAAATAACGTGGAACATCACCAAACACCAATGTCTTCGCGAATTGGCCAAAAACATCAGGTTTTTGACACAATGTAAAAAATTCAGTTAGAGTCCTTTTCGGAGCTTCGAACGCTCTTTGGTGAACATTTTTTTCAGTGAAGTATACACGTTGACCGTTTTCAAGATGTATTGCCAGATGTTGGACAGCAGGATCTCTTTCGTGGATGGGAAAGCTGAGAATATGCCAAATAGCTTCATTGCTGCTAATGTATCTGCCCATTTGGTATCGTGCTATTTCGTCATTTTTATTTATGTTTTGTACTTCAAATATGGCCAAATCACTGCCTTTGTTTACATATTTACAAATATACTTAATTGATTTAACAGAACTGCAAAGCTCAACATTGATATGAGCTTTGTAAGTTTTTGAAAGTAGTGGTGAGTATGGTACCACCCACTGATTATCAAACTCAACTTGATTTGGAAAGTTCGGCAGTCGCATTGTAAATGTGTGGCCACCATTCTCAGTACTTCTGCGGCGATACATTGGATAACCATCAATATCCATGATCTTGTCATTCGTATACGGCTTTGGGAATTTTTTTTTTACATTTTCCATTTTCCATGCACGGTGACGTCATGTTGAAAGCACCGCATGGCCCATGGATCATGTGTTTGGTGACAATATCAAATAATTCTTGATCAATTAATGGGTCTGGAATTTCGGCTGAAATTATTTGATCGATTTATTCAGGACGGATTCTATCTTTAAGCCAAACCAAAATGTGGGCATGAGGCAAACCTCGCTTTTGCCACTCTATCGTATACAGCCAACAACGTGTGATACCAAAAATTGAATATTTAACAATAAAATCAATTAAGGATTTCAATTTTTGTTTAAACACATGTGCAGTTAAATCATGACGATGAATGGCTTGTTGTCCTGGCAATAGTAAAGTTTGTATCTCTTCAAAATTCGGATTACATGTGAATGTAACAAATAAATCCGGTCGGCCGTAATGACGTACGTAAGTCATCGCATCTTGTATGTATTGTTGTATGTATTGTTGTATGTATGTTGCAGACAAATAATTAGCAATAAATTAAAATTGCGACTATAATTTGAGATTTAAACTATCCTATCTTTCAAGTTGGATCGAACTGCACATGGTGTGCGAATTTTATTATAATCGGTTAAGTGGTTTAGGAGTCCATTGAGGACAAACATTGTGACACGAGATTTATATATATTAAGATTTATGGAAGAACATAGGTATTAATTCTACATTTTTTGTTTTAAGTCATGGGGAGAATTGTAAACATATTAATATTCCCTCATCAATCGATTTCAATATATAAATTGTTGCACTGAATATAATTGACTTTCTAATCAAATATTTAAATTGAGAAGGCAATTAATTTAAAATAGGTACAGTTATCCAGACAGTTAACATGCACCCTCCCTTCTTTCTTTTTTTTCCACAAGAGAAAATGTGTGCACGATCCGAAAACTCTCCGGTTTGAAAATGCACGAGGGTTATTTACGTATCGGCAACGTGCTCAGTGCGTTTATGAATATGTTTCACGTGTTTTCTTATTCGGAAAGATTTATGAATAAAATATCGCTTAAAGACTGCACAAATATTAGAACACATGTTAGTATTCACACATTTTATATAATTGATCTCAGTAGTATATTTCATAATATATTTAAAAAGAAATGATTTTGCAAATTATTACAACTGAACGTCTCAATCAAGTGCATAATATTTTATGACTTTAATAACGACGAAAGTCCTAATTTTACCCGGGAAACCAAAATGTGTCTTTATTTTTGTGCCCGTTTTTAACGAGTTTCGACACCGTCAATTTTAAAATTACGTAAAACGTTTCTGGTATAAGGGTAGGATGATAAGAGCCCAAGAATGTGTATGTAACCCAACAAGAGCCCAACAATAAAGTTTCTTTGAGAGAGTGACAATAAGTATCGGATTGGTTTGTGCTCGATAGTAGAGTGACGTAGTGTCGCTGCCAACCGCGTCCCGGCATTCAGCAACAGCAGGCCTGGGGGCAAACACCTTACGTGATCCTCGAGGGTCGACCATCTTGTGCAGGTTTGCAGGTATGTGTAGTTTCTGCTTTAAAATATTATAGGAGAGAATGAATTGAGGGCAACGTAGTAGAAGTGAGGCTTGAATTACGCAAATTATTGACAGCAATTGAAATAAATGTTTCTATGTTTTGCGTTATACCTTGTAAAATCATTTAAGAATAGTAGGAAGGACCAGAAAACACGAATGTACTTAATAGGTAATCTAAAAGGTTCGTTTAATTCGACGAAATGTTGAGACGGCCATTATTACAAATCCTCTCACGACAGAGGATTATTTCGTGTTCAGTATATATATGCTGGACCCACAAAGAATGTAATGGGGCTGATAAAAGCTGAGGCTTTCCACCCTATAATTATTATTAGAATTTTACACGCATTTCTGCTCCGAGTGATCGAATAATTATAGGAGCTAAGTTACTGTATTAGAAAAATTGTCTATATCCTTGTTATCTCTGCTTGTAGCTTTCGTTGGAGTATAGCAAACAGCAAATATAGCAGTTATTCCAAGGATCATAACTTATAAGTAGGTCGTGGAAATGTATGCAAGTGCATATTTTTACTGATGGCGCATGGCGAAATGAATGGCATGAAATGAATAAAACATTCCCTGTCACCAAAAATAAAAGCAGAGTAGCCTATTTTTATTTTGTACAATTGCATGTTTCTGAGATTTTATTCTTTAACTGCATATTATTTCTGCATTCTTTAAGTGCATACATTCCAGGATTTTGGGTTGATCCGGAGTTTAGGGTGTCGTTCACTGAACCTTCGGTTCACTAATCTCGTGATTCACAAGGTTATAGTTTCGCGGCAACTGCGCAGTTTGAATTGTGGAGGCTTTCTTGAAAAGTGCTTTCTTATAAAAGTGAATTGGTAATTATGCGTTGGATAGACTCAAGGTTGTTTATAGTGAACGCGAGTGCCGAAGGCCCGAGCCTCGCCGTGACTTGGATCCGGGCGAGCGAAGCGAGAAAACTTGCCTTTGAAACTAAATTTGCATTACAATGCGGCGGGGACAAAGTGATTGAAGTGAACAATACAAATACAAATACAAATATGTGAGTTTTTATTATTTTATTGCGCATTCTAGAGCGTATAAAAAAGTGTTAAGTAGATAAGATGCCTTTTTTGGTAATTAAATTTTGGCTTTGAGTAGTAATGATAGTTTAAGTAGCATGTGAGTGTTGAATAGAAATTATAATTCTTGCGATAACATAGTGACCATTACAACATGCGAACAATAAACAAGGATTCAGTTCAGTGAGTCGATTCCCCTCTAGTGAACCGGTTCAGTGAACGACACCCTAAACTCCGGATATACCGGATTTTGTGCAGAAATGTCGAATCCAGCTATTTTCGTGTCTTTCTCTTTCAAAAGAAAAGTGAATTAAGCCCTGCCAATGCTACACTACCAATAGTATTATGATAAAATAGTTTCATTCATAAGATTGCTTCCAAATTCCGATATTCTTCTTATAAGATTGTTTTCGCTTAAACCGATGTACATCCTGTAACTTAATTCGTGTGTGTTCGTGATTAAGTAGGCAGTATGAATTCTGGAGCCTTTCTTGAAAAGTGATGTCTTAAAAAAGTGAATCGGTAATTATGCGCAGGATAGGCTCAAGGATGTTTATAGTGAATGCGAGGGCCCAAGGCCCGAGCCTCGCCGTGACTTGGATCCGGGCGAGCGAAGCGAGAAATTTTGCCTTTGAAAGTAAATTGGCGATACAATGCGGCGGAGACAAAGCATATGAAGGGCGAACCAACGCGTATACGCAAGTTTTATGTATTTCTATCAGAGCACGTAGAGTAATTAGGGCTTAAGGAGACCCCCCTCCCCGCCACCACGCTTCCGACGGTGTACCGTGTACCCTACTTTAACCTTGCTTTTTTTGTTTATTACAATATTTAAAAAAAATATTGTTAATATACGCGGTTTCTACTGCAGGGCAAAATGAAGATAATGAAAATATTTTATGGTGCTAACTATATATTTGTTTAACGCATATTCTTAGTTTCAGGCGAATATATTGGCTATTTTAAATGCGGATATTGCCCACTTTAAGTGCTTGGTTGCATGCATATTTTTAACTTTTTAATGCATGGAGTTCCGGTGTCTACTTATACGGTTTGAGATCTTGGTTCTTAACCTTTTCCGATTCACGAATTGACTCGCGACACGAATTTCAAAATGAAAGCCACGAACGACAGATATGAACTTTGGGAACGAGGGTATTCCCTAGTTTAAGAGGACGTAGTTAAAGTTAAAAGGTAGAATAAAAATTTCCTTTGGAACACTCTTTGACCCAAGAAACGTGTCAGAATGATGCGACGATAGTTACTTTCTTAGCGACGTAATCTATTTTGTTGCTACAAACTCAGAATGCTTCTTATTCTTAACTTTTACAGCCTCGAAATCAAAATTGCACCTCAATACAAAAATCCAGGAGAATAATTATTGGACAGAAAAAATGTGTGCAACTCAAATCTCGTGTTCGATTAAGATGGCCAAATCTCGTGTTCGATTGAGATGGCCAAATCTCGTGTTCGATTAAGATGGCCAAATCTCGTGTTCGATTAAGATGGCCCAAGAATGATCAGGCAGCACATGACAAGGGCTCCGTTACGAGCCAACAGTCAAGAAAAAATACGAGATGCTATACTTGATTACAATGTATTTCCTCGTTCACTTCACATTTGCAGTCGGAGCGCTTCGATCTGTGTACACGAGGTCACCGCAGATTGAATGAAAATTGCACGTTTACAGTAAGTACTAAGCGATTGGTTATGCTTTAAATGACGTAGAGAGGGATACAGGTCGGATTTTTGCGGGCTACGACAGGGTAGAAGCGGGCAAAAACAACTATTGTGTAATAGATATGTGCAAAGGAGATATAAAAGTATTTTCCTTACTTTTCGTTCTTAATGGTGTGTATTGTCGATGACAGTGTATAGCACTGCAGCTCTGTTCATAGGTCTCTCCAAGGGTAGTAATAACCTTTCTTTTCCTTGCGGCAATATTTCACTACAATATTTATAATTACTTTACTGTCAGAACACACTCTCGCATACCGAAGCTGATTTGATTTTTACGCTGAGGTCACAGAAACGGAAAAGAAAAAGAAAAAAAGTCACTCTTACCCGGACCCGCCTCAGAAGGCGTCAGCATTGGTCAGATCCGACACACATCCGATCCGATACACATCCGACACTACACATGCACTCTCAGATGAGTGTTCGGACCCTCACTTTCAAAACAACAGTAGTTCTTAGTTATGCCGTCTGTAAATGTACAATAAACGAGTAATATAGTTTGCGTAAGTTGTGACTCGCAACTTGTGGGATGTGTGATTTGCGAAAGACGTGAAGGAATATTCTTTTCGTGTTGTTTTAGAAGCATTACTGCTAAAGAAATTTAACCATGATAACTTCGTTAGAAGTCAGATTCATCATCAAATTTTGTGAATTTGCTTTGTTTCTTCTAACAAACTCTTCGGCAACAAAGTACTACGGCATAAAGTACGTTCGAAATTATGCATGACACGTCAACTATCCTTGCTGGTGGTACCCCTGCTCCTGTTTTCTGTGTTTCGAACGTGTCAGACATGTTTTGAATGTGTTTCCTAGTACTTCGGATACCCTCTGAAGAAATATACGTACGTTTCTTCTTGTTTGCATTGATTTGTGACAGGAATCACGATAGGAAATGTGTCACTGTTTTCGTCAAAATGTAATCACGCGGTGGAATATCTATTGAATTACAAAATATGTTTTGAATCATTCAAATTAAGACAGGGTTACGAGATTAAAGTAGAAAACGAGTACATAGCTTCTGTTTAAGAAGTGAAAGTGTACATTTCGTTACTGTCAAAGGCAATCTGTGGTTTTGCATTTTATAATTTTCATAAATATCCAATTATCGTATATTCATTTCTTAATCTTTATTTCCGAGTACTGGCGTAGGCTTCCAAACATACTACATTTATTTAATCTCTTAATTTGCATGTTAGAAAATTTTTGGAATTCAATGTAAATTTTTTAATGAGGGAACAGTTTCAGAATATGCTTTTAGTCTGCTGTGGCGCACGTTTATGTAAATCATTCGTATTTCTCCTTTGATTCTTAATTCTCACACCTCAGTTTATGTAAAAGTGCAGGGTGCTGCCAATGTTGCGACCGGGCTTATCTTCAGACATGAAATATGTCGGATGATAACATAATGTTCACCATTGTTTGTAATCTCTGGTCGGATCTTTTAACTTTTTACTTTTATGAAAGATAATTTAGTATTATTTAGGAAATGCTCTTACGTACTTTTTGATGTCTCGTACCGCATTTCAGTTAAAAATGCATTTTGATCATGAGAAGTGAAAAGTTGCTTTGTATACACAAAAAGTCACAATTTTGGAAAAGTACCCCGGGCGACCATGTTGAATTTTGATGAAAGGCTGTATTCCAAGTTACTCTCGAAGTCAAAGGAACTGTTGTGACGTAGGTTGGTAGGTGAAATAGTTTAAAACTGCCAACTAGAGTTCGAATACATGGAACTGTGAAATACTTACTTGGAAAATTAATGTAATTTTCAGTTTATTATATAGTACGAGTAAATATATTACAACGTAGGTACATTTTTATAGAAATTAATAAAAAATGAGTACTATTAACTACTCATAAAAGAGAACGTCTGATAACCCTACATTAAGAGAAATAATCGATTACAGAAATGACTTTTCGTGCACAGGAGGGCATTTTGGACTAATAATGTGGTTAGATTCATTTTTTCTGCGGCGCTGTCTCGTTTCATGATTAAATAGGGTGATTCAGTCCTCGTTGGTCATACAGCACCTGATGGTAGAGTTCACTAAGTTATTCATGTGTGCAAAAGGAAATACTGTAAACCCTATTCAAAATTTTGAAGGAAAAGGTTTCTTCCTTGTTCATTTTTTGCAAAAAATGTAACCAAAATATTACTTTATTGTTCTCTTGCCTTCTTATATAATGGATATAAAAGGTGGTAGAAAAAATATTATTTAACTGTTACATAGGATAGTTTATTATATTTTCGTACGCAGCCACATTTCCGTATTTACACCTCGCGTAATAGGGGTTCTACAAGTGTTCAAAATTGCCCTGATGAAGAAATTATATAATTCGAAACGTTGGCATAACTGTTTCGTACCCATAGTGACCAATCCCGTGAACTAATTTTATTATTCATCAATGGCAGTGATTTCTACAATCAAATTGGAAGTTCACGATAAGTGTAGGAGGCAATAAGTAAATGAAAAATGGATTTCTGGTTATGTGAAGAGAGCTAAAAAGAAGATGAATTACTTCAACATAGTTCACCTATACTTGGCGGTCTTCAAAATTCATTGTTTTATTTGTGACGAGCAGGTATCACTAGATTATAAGAAGAAAAATCATAATGCACTTTTGCCCTTTTGATGCGAGGAATGCATTTTCGATCGAACAGCACTGCCTACAAAGTTATCATATACTTGAATAACAGGTTTCTTCCCCCTTGTTTTCTTGTCTGGCTTTTGTAGTTTTCCCTTTTCAGATATTTTTACAGGAGTTTTAATATGCTGGATACAGATATTCCAGTAATCTGTGCGATTTGCTTCACCAGTAACGACGGATTCCTATGCAATAACGAATTGAAAACGTTCAATACGATGCTCTTCTCACTACTCCGAAGAGTGTTTCCACGCTTGTGTTTATGTATAGGGTCAGTACACTCGGACATACTAAAACGAACGGAATAACGGAGCCTGCAGGCCGATCGGCAGCGCGGCGCCGCGGAACCACGAACCGCATCGGACGCGCCTGCCCCACGTCAGTCAGCACGTTCGTGGCCCCACCGCACAGCAACGCGCAGTCAGCTCTCAATGGTGTCCTTCTCGAAACGTGCAACCGTTTTGACGCAAGATTGATTTAACGAACGATGTCAGATAAATTGGTTCTTACGCGGAGATTTACTTCCTTTAGCGTCAGAACCCCTACAACAGCAATACTCACACTACAAACCAATGCGCATCATCCTAACACACATGCATTTGTTTTCGTCAGGATTTGTCGTATAGTGAAGGGGAAATAGGACCTCCCGGTGAAAGGCATTGTAGTGGAACCAATTACTTCCCTGAGCCACCGAAGCCGATGGGGATGATCGGGTGGTAATGGAATGAGAAAGGTATTGTTCCAGGACTCGTTGTCCGAATTGAACTCGAGTACATACGCTATGAGAGGCGCAAGTATTCTCCTTCTTTATTTCCATATCGAACTTTTTTTTACGAGGGAAAGTGAAAATCTTCAAACGACATCATATGGCCCGTACCGTATGGTAGTGCGAGATTCTTACTCGCTAAAACCACCTCCCTTGGCTTCTCCACCCCCATGGAACAGCCGTTAGGCTTTACTTCGCGGGCTGAATAGGGTAGGCACCTTTTTCTCTCGCTCCTCGACTCTCGGCTTCTTTATTACTTGGCCGCGAGGGCCGCCACTGCTTCCCACCATATCAGACATTTGGAAATCAGTATTTGTTTCTCAGTATAAGTACCATAAGATCACATCTGATTGAAATTTAGTTTTGGAAATATGCATTCGTGAAAGCTTTCTACGTTCTCGTATACGAACGAGTATGTGGAGTAATATACAAACGTACGTAGTACAGAGAAATGCCCTGGAAATTCAGGTACATGATGCTGCGGAAAATCGGTTTCAAGATTTCAACGGAAATACACGTTTTGGGGTCCCCTGATACCGAAAGTGTTTTTTTAAATGTCCGTCCGTCCGTGTCCGCCTGAAAACACCGCTAGCGCCTAAACCATACGTATGATTTTTTCAAAAATGGATATTATCCGGTCGAGCTGCGATTTGTAAAACTCTTATAATTTGGCTATACTTTACATGGTGCCCCCCGGATATATTCAAAATTTTCTCAAAAATGGCTCCAATTTTTTTCTTTAATTTTTTTAAACTAATACAGTAAAATACACCAATAATGATGGCATATGATCGATTTTTCCCTGTTAAATCAGAATTTTAGAAAATTGCAAAATTTCAATTTTATCGGTGTGTTCCTACACTACATCTACGAAATTGAAGATGGATTTTTCTTCCAAATTAAAGTTGTTTTCTATAGTTAGTTCGTTTAAGGAGATCATGTACACTTGTTTGAAAATTTATTAGTTTTCGCGCACTATTGCGTGCTATATGTGCAATTTTAAAAAGTAGAACAAAAGCAAAGTTTTCTCAAAAACTGAAAAGTTTGTCCACGAAAATTAGTTTTCAAAAACTTACACTTGGTAATTTTTGAAGAAAAAAACAAAAAAAACATCAAAGTGGAATTTGTCATGTTACTTAGTGCATTTAACCTGCGATAGCCTAGAAAATGGAAGGACGGACGGTCATAACTGACGGACCTTTCACAGAAACGCGCTACAGTGTAAAATTTAATATCAGCGAAGCTGACACTGTCTGCGAAGCACTAAAAGGGGTCGTCGACAAATTACGTAAGGCCAAAGGGGGGTGGAGGTTTAAGGCAGCGTTACGTTGCGTAACACAGAGGCAAGGAGTATTCGATTAGTGTTACGCAACATTTTTTAAATTTCTTTTACATTTTTTTAACATTTGTAATGAGCCAAGAGCTTGGTGCAATACCAGGGAGTCACCAGACACCCGAGAGAGCGCCAGTTAGACGCTCTTTGGTTACAAAATGATTCCATGTACTTCATCGATATTGCTGCAATATCTTGAATATTCAATGTCATTAAAAGTAAAATCGATATTTCTAAGATAATGTAAATTTTTTTTGCTTATCTGTGACCGTGCAACCCAAGCACGAGCTGCCACTGCGTGAGCCACCTAAGCCGCACAAAGGGAGGGGAGAGGGGGAGAGGGAGTGAGGGAGAGAGGGAGTGAGAAAGTGAGGGAGAGGGAGGGAGAGAGAGGGAGGGAGGGAGTGAGGGAGAGAGGGAGGGAAAGAGAGAGGGAGAGAGTGAGAGTGAGAGGGAGGGAGAGGGAGGGAAAGAGAGAGGGAGAGTGAGAGGGAGGGAAAGAGAGAGGGAGGGAGAGAGAGGGAAGGGTGAGAGGGAGGGAGGGAGTGAGAGGGAGGGAGGGACAGAGGGAGGGACAGAGAGGGAGGGAAAGAGAGGGAGAGGGAGAGGGAGGGAGGGGGAGAGAGTGAGAGGGAGGGAGAGAGAGGGAGGGAGAGAGAGGGAGGGAGGGAGAGAGAGAGGGAGGGAGAGAGAGAGGGAGGGAGAGAGAGAGGGAGGGAGTGAGGGGGAGAGAGAGGGAGAGAGGGAGGGAAAGAGGGAGAGAGGGAGGGAAAGAGAGGGAGAGGGAGAGAGGGAGTGAGGGAGGGAAAGAGAGGGAGTGAGGGAGGGAAAGAGAGGGAGAGGGAGTGAGGGAGAGAGGGAGGGAAAGAGGGGGAGGGAGAGAGTGAGAGAGAGGGAAGGGTGAGAGAGGGAGGGAAAGAGAGAGGGAGTGAGGGACAGAGGGAGGGAAAGAGAGAGAGGGAGGGAGGGAGTGAGGGAGAGGGAGGGAGGGAAAGAGAGAGGGAGAGGGAGAGAGAGGGAAGGGTGAGAGAGGGAGGGAGAGAGAGGGAGAGAGAGAGAGAGAGAGAGACGGAGGGCGTGCCGCTCGGTTGCAGGACCATCTTCGTGGTGCAGGGCAACGCGACGCGCCGCCCGCCGGCGCCCTGCGGCGGCTGCCACCTGGTGATCGCCCTCGGCCCGCCCGCGGCCGAGGACATGATGGCGCGCTTCCAGGCCTTCCGAATGCACGGCGGCAGGACCGTCACCGCCCGGCGGCACCGGGACCCCACCTACGCCGTCCTCAAGGAACACGCGCAGCTCGCCGATTACAAACGGAAGAGCAAGCTGCTGAGGATGCTGCCCACTTCGTCCGAACAGTACAGACACATGTTGCCTTTTATAGGCGGCGAGCAGGACCAATAAATCCCGTTTAGTCAAGTGCGTGTGCGTGGGATTGATTGAATTTTTTGTTGTTTTAGTTTCAAGTCTTCGTCTTCTTTTCTAGTCTGATGCGGTCGTCGCTCAGACCTCTTCCACTTTCTGCCCTAATCCGCGGAAAAGTGTGGACCCAATATTAATTTCCGATTTCTAAGCTTTCCCCACGAGGAGGGTGGCAAGAAAAGATTTTGCCGAATTTTAACTCTGTGAAAAAAGTGCGCGAGTGTGTAAAATCTGGTGCTAGTTCAAAGGATACAGGCTCACAAGAATGTTGACCGTAATACGTGGAGTCATTTTAAAGGATATCGGCCAGGAGTACCACCCAAATCTGGACAACTTCTATCTCCGTCATCGGTAAGTAACTGACATCATTTCTCTAATTTTCATTGCTGTTTATCGTCTTATTGCTTGTCTTTTTTTGGTAGGTACAAGACGTAAGAAATGAATGTTTAAATCAGTATCATCAGATATCTTCCGTCAAATCTTAGAATAAATGTGCACCATGTGCTAGTGTAGGCATATGCTTCTGGATTACTATTGTTATATGGAGTTCAATTCTCTCAATTCTTCATGTTTTGTAAATAGATAATTTTTTCAGATAATACTTTTCATAAGTTATTAAAGTTAAGTAATTCTACAGGAAAAAGCAGGCCATTTTACGACAGAAAAACTCTTGTTGTAGGTCTCTAAGACCGAAAAAGTGGATAATTTTTGTTCTGTCATATAATAAAAATACTTCCTATATGACATTGTGTAGTCAGAATTCATTTTTGGGGATTCTTGCTACCGAAAAATTGGTTTATGGACACGCTGGACAGAAATTGGTTCTTTAATCACGTACACTTTTTTCAATAATATGAGTAGTTTTTAGTACTTTTGCACGAATATAGGCAGTTTTTAAATTGTTTATACAATTTTTTTCTCAAAAACGGATTTAAACTTTTCTTGAATTTTTTCTCAAATAGTGGGAAATACTCTAATAAAAATTGTGCATGTCCGATAATAGTTGAAATCAATGATTTTTTGAAAATTTAAAAAGGTTAAAAAAAAGCGAGAAAGTATGTTTAGTCGAATTACCTTTAGTTTAATTATTGTTATGACTTGAGGACATTGCCAATTAATTTAAAATAATATAAATATGAATTAATTAGTTTCAAGTGCACGAAATATCTTAAAGTAAAACATTTCTTCTTACTTAAAATTTTTGGATTAATAATGCGCGGCGGCGATGGTGTGACGGTTAGCGTACCGGACTGTTATACCCAAGCTCGCGGGTTCAAACCCGATCGAAGCCGTGGGCGACAAAATCCTTCGTACGCCTTCCTTCGTACGCCTTCCTTCGGAGGGGAAGTGAAGCCGTCTGTCCCATGTTAGTAGATTTACTTGCATGTAAAAGATCCTCAAGCCTAAATGACGCCTCTGAGCTAAATTCAAATCGCCTGTTTCTCGCCCAAGAAATACCTCCTTTCTCCGCTAGTTGGTGAAAGGAGCGTAGCGATTTTATTACATCGGAGCGAATAATTCGTTAACTATTCTTGCCAAAAACACGCATATATTTTTGTATTCAGAATTCAACATGTATATGTCTAAGGGTGGGGGTCACTGAATTATGAATACGTGCACAGAAATCACTTCTCCCGGTAGCACGTCAACACAGCTTTTACTGTCCCGTATACATACGTATATACAGAGTAACATGCCCAGAATAGAGAAAGTCAAGGAACGCTGCGGGAAATTGGTTTCAAGGTTTCAACGGAAATACATATTTTGGGGTACGCTGATACTGAAAAAGTGTTGTTTTTTTTCCTTCAAAATGTCCATCTGCCTGGTGTCTGTGAACACTACTAGTGCCTAAACCATACGTAGTTTTTCTTTTTTCCAAATTGAAGAAACCCCTATCCATCTGGCTTGAGTCGAAACTTTGAGGTTTTGAAAAACATTCTTCAAATTTTGGGGGGTATTTTACGTGAAGCCCTCCGGACATTTTCAAAATTTTCTCAAAAACTGCTCTATTTTTTTCTTTAAATATCTTGTAAGAATAGAGTATTTTGCCAGGTGCCCAAGGAAATTTATCACCACTGAAAATTTCATGCAGATGTCTTGAACAGTTTCCGAGATAATGAGTCAAACGTTTGAAAATTTTAACTTTTGAGAAAATGGTACTCAAAGTTTTCAGAGAAGCATATGTTTGGAAAACAGAAATTTTTCACTAGAGAGTAACTAAAGGCAACCTTCATCATAATAACAGGTTTTTCTATCTTTTAGACTAGCCTGAGTTTTTCTTTTCTTCTTTTTTGCCTCCGTTGACATATGCCAATCATCATATTCTGCCTGTGCAATGTGTATTCTGTCAATTTCTCTACAAATATCAGCATATTTTTTCCAAGGTAACGTACATAATTTTTTCAGCACTTCTCATCTGGCTCAATTTCAATCATTCTATATTACAACAGCTTCAGGTACTCCTAATTGTAAGGCAGACATTGGGACTGACAAAAATATTTTTTGGTATTCTTGTACAAATGGTGTTTTTGAATGCCTCACATTCTGTATTTTGCCATGGAGACATCTTCTGAGAAGTTCACTTAGTATTTACATAATTCTCAACTTCTGTATGTACACTGTTTCTTTCTTTTAGATGCACTAGGAAGAGTTTCACATGCATTCAGACTCATGTTATCATAATTTTTGCAATGCAAAGGATTTGAACTCGTACGCTGATTAGCTTTGAAAATGCATCTTTTAATGATTCTTTTACTTTTCACCATTATACAACATCTAAAACTATTTCTTTTAATTTGGGGGCGTATAACACATTGTAATTGAACTTTACTATATAAAGACATCAAGTATGCTTCTATACGTGCAAAGCAATTGTTAACAAAACAAATGCATGAACAAAAATTGGACTAATGCACAAACAGTTCTATCAGCACCTGCAGACAAAAAAAAAACAGCTTCCTGACAAAATTACAACCAGAGGTATTAGAAGTTGTATGGGAGGGAGTACAGTAATATTGCAATCTGACAATTGTTACTGGAACCTAAAAATAAATTTATAGATGGAATATGTCAATGAGTCTGACTTATAAATGTTCGTAAATTTAATATGCATATTTAATTACGCAAAAAAATACAATTCCATTAAGAAAAAAAAAATCTGCCGTTGGTTTCACCTTAAGCCATTCAATCAATGTAGTATCAATGTATCAATTAGTAAATTGAAAGCTGTGCATCACTCCGGCCCAGAGCTTCTGACTCCTTGAAATCTCAAGAGCTGGAGCAGGTGGCAGGTTTGTATTGCGTTTGGCACTCATATTTAATTTTAGCACAAGTGACCTGAGATCCTTCACAGTATCAGACTCTCATGTGTTTTGATACACTGGACTGTGGTTGATTCGGCAGATATATTTCATTGGCATGCAACGACAGGTGGGGTTATCACAATATACGCTTTCAAGGCAAAGAAAATGCCTCCTACCTGCTCTAGGAGAAGCTGTAAAACAATGAAAAATGAATTAATGAATGTAACTATAACTACATTGATTTATTTACGTTCCATTGCCTAGACTAACTCATGACTATGAGCTTGTAGCAAATATTTTGGATATTAGTTCCCTAAAGTCTCATAGAATTTTGAATGATTTATTGTCTTTGCATAACTTGCTAGACAACGAAGTTGATTGTATGCAACTATTAGTAGAAATCAAATGGAAAGTACCTGCATGAAATCTTCGTCTTGGCAATCAAGAAATTCTGTATGTTCCTACACCAAAAACAAATTTGTATTGTAATGCACCATTATGGAGAAAGTTCAGAACCAATAATGGTATGAATGTTGATCTCCATATATCCCATTATTTTTTCAAGCATCTGATGAAATTATTTTCTTAATGACTATAAATTAATTTCCTTAATTTTATAATGTATACAAATTGTAATAGGGCAATTGCCTGTTGTAAATAAATATCACATCATTTTTCTCTGCATAGTGTCAGTTGAGGATGTATATGACATTAAAAATAGTATTCACATATTTTTCAATTTCAACTGAATGTGGGTATTGTTAGTTTTATGAAGTAGTTAAAAATCAAGGCATTTTAAATATAGGGCAACAACTTGTGTACAGCAGAGCTTGCTTTCACACAGGGCTTTTACTACGTCTATTATTTCAGCAAGAGATTTTACACACAATAGCACACAAAGAGAGCCTAAGTTGAATAATACTGTTGTAACTTATGTGCTTTAACTGCCTACAAACAAGCATCATAGTTCATAAAAAAGGGATTGAAAAGATGGGCTCTCTAAGTTCAAAATCTACATATTTGACTTTTCTAAATTACAAAACTGTAGCATTTGCAAACTTAATGAAAATCAGGATCTTCTAAATTCTTTGAATTTCTTGAACTGATGTGTATATAATATGATCAAGATCCAAAATAATTAAGTTCTGGAGATCATCAAAGTAATATAATCCTCCATTGCCTTTTGGCAACTGCAGTGCCAATTGGTAAATGTGAAGTGTGTTGAAATAGTTTATTTTAATATCGTTAAATATTAGAAATTTCCAGATATCTCGTGTAGGGTGTGTAAATATTTGGCAGAAGATTGATCAGTTCTATGCATATTTTCCCTTTTTTAGTATTGTATAGGCAAAACAGTTATTTATGTGTACAGTACCTAGTTTTTGTTTACATTGATTCATTTTGTTTTCATTGATTAAGGAGTGACTGAACATCAATTTATATACAATGTTAAAGATAATTTTATTTTCTAATTGTCTTTAATCTTAACACAGTTTTTTCTTGTAATTCTTTGATTTTTTCTTCATTCCAAAATGTTTTTGATGCAAAGTAAATTAATTATGTTACTTACTGATTTATGGAAATCTGTGAAAAAAAGAATCATCTGAAAATAGTGGAAAAAATTATTTCACTTAAATTATGATTGTCTTTGATATGTTTTATTGATAATTATATTACAGTAAAGGTAGGTTTGTTAAAAAAAAAAAAATATTGTCTTAAGAAAATGATAGTCTTAAAATTTGATTTGAAAATTTTATCAGGAAAAAATTATAATTTTGAAGACAAATTTCTACTTTAGAATTTTTATACTTTAATTACAGTAGGCCTACCTGCTTTATTATTTCCTAGTTTACTTGTGGCTGGTAAAATATTACAGCAAGGAGTTATATTTTGTAGTTTCCACTAGTCAATTAGAAGTCAGGAATTACATTCAATTTTCTGAAAGAATCTGAGAAGCATGAGAATATTATTTCCGAGCCCTCCGGCTTAAATCATATCAGTTCTATTTGTAAGGAAATATATTTTTTGCTAATATGAAGCAATTGCCTCTGTGATGTATACATTACATGAAGGTCTACTACTCATTACTACTTTAAGACAAATATTAAAACATTGCAAGTAAACATTAAACATAAGAAATATACATTTTCATCATTACCAAGACTGCTTTACATGTGTTCATTAAATATATTTCATCCCTTTTATATAACCATATTAAATCTAAAACACGAGATATATTTATGTTGTATTTTTATAGTCTTCAGAAATGGAAAACAATGAATATTAGCATGTAAACATTGGTTTAAATATGCATTTCTATTTTTGTTTCCTTCATACTTCATCGCTATGTACGAATAGCCCCATGTGTACTTCACTTGCTCTCCAATCAAGGATGTTTAATGAACTAAGGGTGTACAAAAAGAAGAAAGTAACAGTTATATAATGAATATGAACATGAATGTGAGGTGCATAAATAACACAGAGTTCTCTTGTTCCAAATATATGAAAATATGTTTTATAACCCAAATTCTATGCCAGTCTGTATGTTTCTGTTGTATTTTTGTGAAGTTATATTCAGTTGTAATATAACGATTGTAATAGTAAATGTGACTCAATAAATATTATTAGTTATAATTCTACAATGGGGCTGTTTATGTGTATTATAATACTAACAAGATGCAAATTCATATTGTAGGCTACAACAATTTATAATTCATGTTTCTGTGAATGCATAATTTAATAGCACAATTTTGAAAAGAACAGCATCATTTCAATAAGGTAAAATTATCAAAGATAATGTGACAATGTTACATTTATACGTTACGTTGTTTTACTGAGGACAAACAAAAAAAAATCAATAATTCCTGCAAGTTTTTCAAATTTAATACAGACTACTGTATCTGGTTTAGCAAACAAAATAATATTTTTGGAACCTATAACTTTCCAACTTATTTGCTACTAGAATTTTGAGGATAATGAGTGGCATTGACAAATGAAAACATGAATAATGTGAATTTTTAAATTCTAGTCAGTCTGAATTTTTTGCAAGAAGTATCAACTGTTTCAGAAAATTCAAGGTGGGTTTGCCTGTATCTAGGAACAAAGCATATAACAAAGAGTCGAATTATTTTGGGGTTACCTATTGCAAATAAACAGTGTTATTTGTAACAAGAATTTTGTTTCTGTAATTTATATTACAACCCTTCTGTCTAAGAATAAAATATTTTGCATGCCAAGAGAAATTCATAGTCGTCCCATTCCTAAACACTTGTAAAACACTTTCTTAGACCATTCAATTTTGCTAATTTGCTTAATTGCTATTTTTACTTTAATACAATAATTTTATTTAAATAAATTTTTCCGAATATAAATTATCATCTGGTAAGTACACACAACGCTGGTTGTGAAGCAGAATTGGGTTTAAAGGTATGAATGAACCAATTTTCACGTGAAGAAGTGTTTCTACAGATAAGTACAATTAAATAAATCTACCCAGAAAAATCCTTGTCAAATTGGAGGTCAAAGGGAAAAAAAAAAAGCATTTAATTTAAAGGATATTTGAATGGATGATGTTATGTACAATGGGTAGAACATATTTCACAAAGAGAAAAAATGATGTTTTCACATATAGAGCAACTTCGTACTTTCAAATTTGTATTGCATTCTTTCTTTATCTGATTTTCTTTTACAAATTAGTTTTAGAAATGAAACCGAAGAAAACTAATTTTGAAGTAGCAACTTATTACATGCAGTGCTGGTAAATTATTTTATTAGGAATCTCAATGTAGAGAGCCCATTTGTAATAATAACTGAAATTTAAAAATGGAATCTCGATACATCGCACTTTCGTAATTACGTCACTGACACGTCACGACTGCGACTGTCATCCTGAGTTTTCTTCGGACCATGGCGCGGCCTTCACGCGCCAGTGTGCGCTTGCACAGCGCAGCGACGAGGCGTGATTGTGTGGAACCAACGAGTTAGAGATCATACAGAGAGTTAGATGTATCTCTAACTCGTTGAAAAGGACCTTACGATAAGTTTCTCGATTTTCACCCAACGATATAATTTCTCTTCAAGGGGTTGGCGACACGGTTTCCAACACTAACGTTTACTTGCGAAACATTGGTAACATTGTTATTCAAAACGAGACGTTCGGCTGCAAGACGAGCCAAGTAAGAGCAATCTGAAACAGAGAAGTGGGACTGAAGCATAAATAACATAGTATTAAAACACACGCAATGCGCGCGCCGGTAGGCTAAAGTCGTTTCTGACCTTGTTTTTCTTTTCATGTTACAGGATAGGCCATAGATGCCCGTAAGGGTAGGAATGGTCACACCGCGGTGGCGTGAACGCGCATTGCACTTTTAGTGCGTTCACAAAACTGCACAAAGTTGAGAGAGACGAGCCATAGTGTGTGGTTTGATTTGGCTGCTGATGACAGAGCAAGAGTGCTAGAAAGGAATCTTATTATTGTCTTATTCCAGTCCTCTTTGGCCCTCTTGTGCTTGTCAGAGAGCACCCATCTATGACGATCTGTCCATGCTATTCTACTATAGGTCTGATTTGTACAGGTATTGTGACACGCTTTATTACAGTCCTTATGTGTTTATATTTCTTGTTGAATGAAAATGCATTTAACCTTTTTGAAGGAGGCTGCGGGCGAACCAAGGTGAACGTTTGATATCTTCTCTGTTAAGTGAAATGAAATTAATTGTTACTGGCATTGGAAAGACATGTTTAAATTGTGGTTAAGTTCCCCTTCTCATCGTTTTTTCAATGAATCTTATTTTACAAAATGTTAGATGTTCAACATAATACTTTCTTCTATGTGTATGTAACTTCACTCTCTCCACCCAAGACATCATATTGACTCTTCATACACAATTGTAATTGTATATGTGACTCAATAAAACATTATTATTACTATATACTAGACATGCTTTATTTTTTTGTTTTCAGAAAGTTCCTGGAATTGTCTGTTAGAATGAACCTTGAATAAGACAACTAATTTGAGGGAGCGTGAACCTACACGAAGGCAAACTTCTCAATATTGGTATTTATTTTCTATGTACAATTATGAAACAGCATATATTAAATTATGATGGAAGATTTAATACTGCAGTTGGAAAAACAATGATGAAATAAGTAGCTGTTGTTCACCTTCAACAGTTCTGGTTTAAGTACCAGCCATCAATCTAAAACGGTCAGATTTCACTGGAGCAGAGGATTCCTCTGTTCATTAAAATCTGAACTTTGCATGCGTTTCCATATCAGGTTATTCAGTTGACTTTTTGTTGAATTAGATAGATACCTAATGTTCTTTTTAACTTGGCTATATTTTGCCAGGGTTGTCATCTGTCCTCTTTTTGGAGGTCTTGTCCTCCTTTTTTACATTGCCCCCATGACCTCCCTCCTTTTTTAAATTTACAAGGAATGTCCTTTTTGTCCTGTTAAATTGAAGATAATACTGTCATAATTTTTAAGTAATTTAATTCATGAAGCGACATCGTCTTGAATATCTAAATTTTTACTCAAATAAATGGTCTGCGTAATAGGTCATTGGGCTTATTTTTGTGAAGATCATTTGTTATATGAACTTTTTTATGCTTTTTGTTTGGTGGATAATGAAGATGAGTGCAGGGGTTAAAATATCTAATTGGAAGCTTTCATTTTTAATGATGCCAAGTCTAATATGCTTTTTAAAGACTATTACTTCTTTGGAATTATTGAGTACACTATTCATTCATCGTGGAGTATAAAAATGTAAAATGTCCTCCATTGGGGAAATTTTTTCTGGTAATCCTGATTTTGCAAGTTTTTTTGTTTTTCCTTTTCAGTTCTCACTCTATTCAGTTTTAGTACATGACCTCTGAGGTGATGATTTTGGTTACTTTGTTTATTGATTTTTACAAAACTAATTTGAAACATCTGTATGGTTACGAACTGTAGTACTTCTCTTATGTCTGTGTTAGGCAGGGATCTTCGTTCTCAAGAAAATTGTAAGTAAATTACCTTATTTCAAATTCAAATATGTATTTCTCCTGCAATTGGCATTTTGGAACTGTTAGCTCAATGCAGCTACGTACCGTACCTCTGACTGTGTTTAAGGATTATTTACATTTTCTTGGGAAATTGTGCAATAAAATCTTAAGTATTAAGCACTAAATACATAGTTATTCACAGCCACCATCTAGAACCCATTTAACAACTGCATTGTATAGTAACATGTAAACACAGTCTTTTTGGTGGTTTCTTAAAAAATGATGTTAAATCGGTTAGTTTGCAGTGTGGAAAAATTGTGTTAAAAGTATTTATATTAGTTGATAGTGTGGATTTTACATGAAAAGAATAGACAATAATAACTTAAGTATGAAGTTATGATTGCAAAGCTTTCTGGAATGTTTATTCATGTAGTTTTCATTTCTTTTAACATTCAACATAATTATATTGCAAAGTAATGCAAAGACCATCATGAGAAACAAGGATTCCGATACTCTAAATGCAGAAGTTCATAATTAAGGTACTACACAGAAAAGGAGGTTCATTTCCACTTGCATCATATGGCTGTCATTCTGGGATCAAGTCTGGCTACTCATATTCTCCTTTCTGGACTATTCAATATGCCTAATGCTTAGTTCTTGGTTTGTATGGCTTCTGTAACTTTTCACAAAACAGCCTGCAATACTGGCAACCATTAAATTATACTCCCAACCAATACTAACAATGAGTAAAATTTACTCTTGTCTCTTTGAAAATTATTACTGTAAGTGATTGAATGAGTTTTGAGTGAGTTTCTCGTGACAAGAGATATCACAACCTGTCTCAATATATTGCTGCTAGCAGCAGAGTTCTTTAGCGTGATAGGTTTGGGGGTACAAAACACTAATCTTATTTTTGTCTTCATTGTGAACATATATCACCTCTGAATTTTTAATCCTCAGAGTACCACGGGTTTGTTGACAACCCACAGTCTCTTGGAAATTTTACGGAAATTCATTAAAAACCTGAGCAGGTTTAATTGTGACAAAATGAATTTTTTATTTAATTTTCATTGAATACATTTATATATGTCTTACGATATGTAATGATTCCTAAAGAATGTGCTTGAGGTCCTTGCGAGACACCCCCCCCCCCCTTCCCCGGTATTTTCTGAAACTTTGTTCCACTTTGTTCGTATTACACCTTGTAGCAGTCTTCTTGGACATTGAGAATGCCTACCACATGACCTGGAGGCACAGCATACTTGGCACTCTGGGGAACTTTTGAGGACTTTCGACTCTTGAGATCAGCTCCCTCTGTTCTTTAAGAACTTCCTCTCTTCAAGATCCTTTCAAGTCCATGTTGGCAGAAAACTACCTTCCAGTCACTCTTTGGAAAATGGAATTCCTCAGGGGTCGGTTCTGAGCTTCACTCTGTTTGCCATTGCAATTAACGACATAGTGACAGTCGGAGTGCCTTTAAAGGCATCATTTTTTGTTGATGATTTTGACATTTTCTGCTCATCCAAAGGCAACTACAACTTGCCCTGAATAGACTTAACGAATGGAGTGCAAAAACATGATTTAAGTTCTTCACTTCAAAATAAAAGTGCACTCACTTATGTAAGATAATATCACCTCCACAATCGCCTAGATCTGTTCCTTGGGAATCACCAACCCCATGTGTTAATGCAGCTTCCTTTCTTGGTCTGACATTCTACAAAACCCTAACATGGCAAAAACAAGTCCTCAACCTGCAGAGCCTATGTGTATCGCCATTAAACCTACTTTGCAACTTCAGTGGTACCTCGTGGGGTGCCGATTGTATGTGCCACTTATGGTTATATAGGACACTTATTTGATCTGATTTCGACTATGGCAGCATTGTATATGGCTCCGTGTCACCTTCAACTTGAGGGCCTCTCAATACTATTCACCATGCTGGAATTGATGGGTACCAACATGGGTACCTATCGCATGAGCCATATTGAGTGTCTCTTGACTAAAGATGGAGAACTGTCTCTTAGCCGAAGATGGGAACTATTAGTCTGTTTGTACAGTTCCAAAGTGTCAATAGTCCATCTTGCCGAGAGTTTCCCATCTCAAAAATCTTGTCCCTCCTTGGAAACTTCGACCCCTAATAGATTTCAGCCTATCCAACCTCCCTAAGACATTAACTTCACCCTTAGTATATCTAAAGAGCTTCAAAGAGTGAAGAGCATCTTATCCTGACCTTACTTTGTTGTACACTGATGGCTTTGTGGCGTGTGCATTCTACTGTAGAACAGCCACATGGTCATTCAAAATTCACCCGTACTATAGCGTTTTCTCTGCTGAGATGTTTGCTGTTCTGCAACCCCTAAAATATATCGAATCAGATGCTTTGTGATGAGTAGTTATATGCAGTGATTTCCGAAGTGCACTCTTCATTTTTGACTCTCCCTCGGATCACTTGACTATGACAATACAACATCTACAATACACCTTCAATTATATTGCCACTATGAACTAGTAGTATGTTGGGTACTGGGTCATGTGGGAGTTGCAGGCAATGAGCTTGCTGATCAAGCAGCAAAAACAGCCACCAGTAAGTCATCTATTAACATTCCTTATGTCCCCCCAGCAGACTCTAAAGTGAATTTAAAACGTTTACGCAGTGTACAGCAAACATAGTGGCAGAAATCAAATTTTAAACTCACGAGAATCAAAGATTCCATAAAGCCTCGGTCTTTCATATCCCGAGGGTCTAGGTGCTAGGAAATAATTCTGACATGCCTTCGGACCGTTCGCAGCCATTTCTCCCACGGTCATCTTCTCAGCAGTGACCCACCCCCTACTTGCGATAGTTGCGAGGCAAATCATACAGTGGAGCATGTTCTGTACTGTTCTAAGGTAAGAGATAGCTGCCGAAGGCTTCTCCTTGCAAGTTTTTTAGAGAAACTGAGATTTACAGTATTATCTGAGAGAAGAGGATTATGCCAATTAGTTGGCTTTTAATTAAAGATTTTAAAGTGTTTATAAGGTTGTTAAGTGTTTATAAGGTTATCTTTTTTGCCAACTCCTTTTTTAAAATAATTGAGCCCCTTTATTTTCAGTTTTACTCACATTTTACTTTTCATTAAAAAAAAATCTGACACTGCTATAGTGTGTATTGCTCTTAAAATAATTTGCATAGACACCAATGACCTTAACTGTCGAAGGGCTCTTAAACCTTCATCATCATGATCATCATGATGCTTACTGACATAGAAATTGATCATAATTGGCACATAGCAAATCCTCTGGGTAAGATGGAGTTTTGTCTTTAATACACAAGAAATGTAAATGTATAAATATGCATATATGGTCCTCTATATTTTTATATACAGTCAAATTTCTTACAAAAATGTGACTATCTATAAATATGTAGAGGACTATTTATGCATAATTGTTGTTAATAAGACAGTCATAGCATAAGAAATGTAAATATAGTTTACTGGAATTACTGGAAGCATCAAAATAGTTCAGAAAGCGAGTGCATTTTACCACATATTCTAAAAATTAGTATAGCGAGATCCTGTTGTAGGAAAGAAGTATATTTCATAATATATCACCTTGCTATACTTTATGGAATGTAACAATGTTTTTGTAAAATCTCAAAGTGGGTTAAAAAAAACAAGGCAACTGTTACAGCAGCATTAGATTGTATGAATGAAGAATTTTATCGGCATGAAAATAATCTTGAAAAGTAAGTATTTTTATATATGAAAGGCTTTTGATGCAGTGCCCCACAATTTACTTCTTCAAAAAAGTGTGTTTGGGACTGAGAGGAAGAATAAATAAACTCTTGAAATCTTACCTAATACATTGCAAGCAAAGTACAGAAATTTTTGAGAATCTGAACACACAGTTGATAAAACATGGAAGTTTGACATAGTAATTTCGGGCATTCCACAAGGGTCAGTACTTGGTCCTTTACTTTTTCTAACGTATGTAAATTAGTTTCTAAAGTCTACAGATTATAAATTAATATCCTATGCAGGTGGCCCTTCATTTGTGAGTAATGCTAATGAATTTACTACATTAGATGAAAAAATTACAAAATCAGTCATATATTGTGCTACTTAGACATGAATAATTTAATCTTTAATACAGAAAATAATAATGTAATGTACTTTTTTTTTTTATCAAATTCTAAGATCTCAAATAAGATAATCATGTTGAAGTAAATTATGAAACTATAAAACAAATTGAATGTCCTAAATTTCTCGGAATATGTATTGATGAAAACCTAACTTTCAATAACCACATTAATGAAATAAATAAAATAAGCTCTAATTTCTTTTTAACCTATTTTAGGAAATTCATAACTGATACACTTTAAACAATATATTATGGGATAATACATCCATATATTGAATATAGAATTGAAATATGGGGTAGGACGACTAAACATGAGCATATTATGATTCTACAAAAAGAGCCCTTGGAGGCATTTACCAACTAGAACCTTCACAATTATGTAAGAATTACTACTCCACACACAGCATAATGACTAATAGACCTTTACACATATACTACAATCATTACTCTCTTCAGAAAGAAATCCAGCTCTTACTTTTTCGTAATAGTGAGTGTTATAATTAAAATACTGAAGGGAAAGAGAATTACCATAGGTTATTTACTTCTAGAGCCTCAACAAATAAACGCCTCCATCATAGAGCCATTTTATTTTGTAATAATCTTCCTAAAAATGTTAAAAATGTATATGAAGAAAAAAATCAATGACAAAAGTTATTTAATAGAAATACACTTATAAATTAAAAGATCTTATAAAATATAAAATGCATTATTTTGAATTACTGTATATCATTATTTCATATTTCTCACATTTAATAAATATTAAGCTTTTTTCTTGTACATTAATGATTAAGTAATGAAAGTCCTGCTAGGACTGCAATAGTTCTGAGTAAGAATTGTGTATTTTACTGTAAGCGATGACAACTTGATCTATGCCTCCAAAATGTGTAATATTGTAATTTGAATGTTGGATTTGTATTACAATAAAACTTAATTTATATGTTTTTCAATGGGACTGGTGGGGAAAATGTATAAGTGAGAAAAATGCCTAATTAAAATTGATTATTATGAGCAAAATAAAAACTCAAAATTTTTACTCTATCGCGGGATGTCGCCTTGGAGACCAAGCAACGGGTCGCTCCGCGGGAGCGGTTTGGAGTGTGCTGACTTGAGTGACGTAAAAGTTCCAGGCTCTCAGTGCAGATCGCCCCGCTCCTCACCAGGATCATTTGGACGTTATACAGTCTTAAAGATACTTTTATTATAAACGTATAAGTGTGAAAAACATAAATGTAAATTCCCAGTACATCCTTGTTTTATATTGGCTTTTTTAATTGTTCGTAAAATATGCATTGTATCAAACAAATAAATGTTAAGTATTATATTCAAGTTTTAAAGTTGTTTATATGAATATTATGTTCTTTAATTTTTCATAGGAATTAGATTTTCAATTGCTGGTTACACTGCTGTTGACACAAAGAAGATTGAAAGACTCATATCTACTGCTGGAGGAAAAGTGGTAGCTCGAAGGTTCAAGGGAATTCCTGATTATGGGGTGGTCCCTGTTCAAGGAGCTGTCTTGTTTCACACTACCACGGAAATTGTTACACATTTGTGGTTGGTAAGAATCTGATTTTAAAATAAGCAATTTAATGTAGTGTTCATTTTTTTCGCTGAGCTTGCAAGTTTTATTAATCCCAGTTTATAACTCCATTTTATGTGAATAGATCAAAAAGTAATGTTTTGCTGTGTTATTTTACCACTAATTTATTTACTTGTTTCTCATCCTTTCTATTTATCTGCTTTGTTAAAATAATATTTATTTGAATGTGTGAAGAAAAATGCATTTAATGCTGGCTGCTTTTAAATGGCTGTAGGTTGTCAAATTTCTTGTTTCCAAAAGAACTTTATACTAATTTTATTGAAGTGTTTCATCAGTACACTACAGAAATGTCATGTCCAGTGACCATATGATGTAGTGCAGGAAATAAAATGAGTAAATTTTTATATTTACTAGATCGGCTAGTGTGTTGAAAAACTTGGAAAATCAGACATTTTCAGGGAATTGTCAAGAACTGTTTTTTACGGGAAAATCAGGGACTTCTTTATTTTCACGAGGAAATTATTTAGGAATAAAGTAAAATTGGAAGGTTTTGGTGCAATAGTGCATTTAGGTGAAAGAGCTGCTCTTAGGAAATGGCTTTAACGTTTTACTTGTTGAACAGCCTGATGTTAGATTCTCAATTTATACTTTATGCTTACTCAAGGGCATAGCCAGAAGTTTCATCAGGGAGGGCAAAAACGAAATTAACATATATTATTAACACATATTTTTCCCAAACAGCAAAACACTCAATTTATTTTGATAATAAGACTTCACAGATAGCAAAACAGTTTGTTAAAAATATTTCAATTTTTGGTTGAGCAAGATGGTATGTTGTGTGTATGCAATGTTGGGAGTTTTCTGGAAAGGAAGTGTATTGACTGCTTTTTATACAAATATCGGTATTTTGTCAATTAATGTCTATTATTTTTACGGATATGCAAACAGGTTTCCAATTTATGCATGAAGGTGTAAAAACCCACACAAATGCACTTTAAATGTTAAATTTTTTTTACATTCCAAAATAAATTGTCCGATTCTTATGAACATTACATTGTCTGCATGCTTTCTTATCACCACTAATTTATATAATAAAAATGGAACTTTTGTCTTTCTCTCATTCTCTTACTATGCTCTCATTATGCTTCTCTTATCATGTAAATCATACACAAAGTTCGTTTCTAAATAATTTTTTGGATTCAAAGCAAACTGCTTGATGTCTTTTTCTCTCACTTGCCACAATTCTATTTGCATAGAAATCTACATCTGATAAATGACAAAAAAATAGTATGATACATATAGAAGTTTGCCAAGAAGTAGCAAGTGGTATTTTTATTTTCCTTAAAAATTTCCATCAAATTGCAAATTACTTCATCTACGATTAAACATTCATGCCTTCTTTGATATTCCGCCATGAACATAAAATGGTTTCAAAAATAATTTTTCCCCCCCAGTCAATACGCACCACATCATGAAACCAAACCACCCACAACTTATTTGCTTTAGCCAAGTGTTGCCCCAAGTACAAAACTGCTCAAAAGTACTGATAAAATCTCACTAAACACTACAGATTGCAAATGTCATTTTGATCATTCATCAAGAAATGGACTCAGTTGTGCTAATTTCTATTCCTTACGTAAGGTGTTATTGACTGTAATGTGTAGTTATGTTGTTATTTCTTCAAACTTGTTTCAGAACTTTCTTTTTTTCACAATTGGTAGCTTCGAAAGCCCGCGCAAACTGTTTCGTATAGGAAGTCACAACTATGTCATGCCTTATTTTAGGGGTGAGAAAACTACAGAGATTATGTTCTTTGGCATATCTATGAACAGAACAATCCAAAGAGGGCATGTTCTTCCTAATATTACATGTTTCAAAATACTAAGCTCCCATGAACCGTTTGTTGTAGTGCCATGATGTAATTTGGCCATTCTCAAATCTGTTGGGAAACTCCCAATGTTGCGTAAACATAACACAATATTTATTTGCCTATTAAAATAGTTTTGAAAATCACATTCTCCTCAATTATTATCACTTGTATTTGTACACATTATATTTTGCAATGTGATAACAAAAATTCACATTGACCTACAATTTTAAGATCAAAAGACAGATATTAGAGGCGTCATGTGCCTTGATGGAGAAACAATTAAAAATTTATATATGTATTTTATGTATATAATTTATATAAAGTCACTAAGGATTGTATTTACTGTGCAAAAAATTATAAATGTTTTCATCGAATGGTGTAGGTAAAATAATATCGTAAACTTCGCATTGTGTTTACTAGAAAGGAAGTTGGGAAGAAATGGGTTAATAAAATATAAGCGTCATACTTTAGGAATGATATTCCTGTCCTACCAGTAGTTAATGAAGCAATATTCCATCTTGTGTTAGAGTTTTCATGTTGATGCTATTTTCTTGTCTGTCTTCCACAGTCCATCTTACCTTCTAGTGTGTAATTTAATGCCATCTTTGGTAGTAGTTTGTCAATTCTCTTTACAGGTTTTCTCCGTAATTAAAAATGGATTAATTAATAATATTTGTTTCTAACAATAAAAATTATCATTAATATGAAATCTATGAGGTGTTATTTTGTTCCTACAATGAAGGGATCATTAGTAAATAAAAAAAACATTTTTTTCCTTTAGCATTAAATTTTTGGAAACCGTTTTTTGAATGTAATTGAAGATACAAAATTTTATTGTCACAAGTTTTCATGGATTTTCTTAAAATATCGTAGGAATTTCATTATTTTAAGGAATTTAATAATTGGGGTCTTTTTCACAAATTATATCTCTGAAAGAGTGTCCTTTGTATAATCAATTAACATAACCTATTGAATGATTTGCGTATCATTGTTGATCTTTATCAAATTTTATCCTATGTAAGGTGGTAAAAGATGGCTTGTATCGGAGTGCATTGTAAAGCATGAGAAATGTTGCCTTAAAATAGAAGAGTTGATTTTTTTTAAAAAAAGGGTGTTAAGTATATACTTTATTGTATATTAAATACAAATGAGGATAGATAGATTTATAAGAACGAGAATAGGCATGTCTAGAGACACCAAAAGCAAGAGGTGCCATAGGAATGCAGTAGGAATGCCAAACTGTACCATGCCATAGTTTTTTGTCAACCACCACTTCCAAACCCTTATACTTACTTGCCTGTTACTTAGGATGACTGTGCTGATGAAGGAATGCTTCTACCACTGAAATACTACCATCAGCCAGTGAATTTTGATGTAGAAGCCAAACCACTTTCTGGGTGTGTGATAACCACAACATCATATAGTGGTGCTGAATTGCGTTTCATTACAGAATTGTTGGAGGGTTTAGGAGCAGTGTAAGTTTGCATTGTAGTTATAATATATGTGTAATAAACATGTTACGTTCATTGAAAATGAATTCCAGTTGGGGATTGGAATTAGATTAGATTCTTTTTCTAGACCCTATGCATTGCACTGAAATTTAACTTTTGCACTTTGCTCTTTAAGTCATAAGTTAAAGTTAGAATTTCTTCAGATGGTACTTTCTACTACTGATAAATTATAGACAGTAACATTAATGAAGTTACTCTACAGACACATACTATAATATTTAAGTTGTTTTATTTTCAAAAGTGTTGTGTAGTTTTCTGTAGGAGCTGTAGCCTATTCGTAGAATTTTGCAGCATTGGAATAGTTATTTTCTCAATTTGATTTTGTATTAACCTTGTAGGGAAAATCAGTTTAGAAAGAATAAAAGAATATATTGAATATCTAGTAAATTCAATAATGATACGTACACAAGAAACACTTTGAAAGTAACAATTTTATGAATATAAAAGAACATTTTATATTTATATTGTATATGCAAGTTTTGATTAGGTGATGAGTATCTTTATTGCTTGTGCTTTGAATTCCAATACATTTGTGTTTTCAGTTAATAAATATTTCTGATTGTTTTTGTTTTTAATTTCAGACATCAGTCAATGATGGCTCGAATCAATCGCCCTGCTGATAACTTGCTTGCGACAAGTCACCTGATATGTCCCATCGATACAGACCTCACAACAAGTCGTAAATACAAAGCTGCTTGCAAGTGGGGGATTCCATTAGTCTGTCATAATTGGCTTTTATCATGTGCTAAAGAAAATAAACGTATTAATGAGCAAGAATATTTAGTTTCTCCTGACTCACATGGTAGGTTTTAACTATTCTTAGAACTTTGTGGGCTAGGCAGTTGATATACTTAGTCAGGACAATAACAGCTAGAAATCTGGCAACCAGATAGCAGTGAATTTAAATGTAAACAAACCTTATGGTGTGAAGCTAAAGGAATCCAAACTTCCAACCACACGCTCTGTGTACTGAACATTATCCTAGGATTGTGATTGCAAAGGCTGGAGAAGTTCCAAGTTTCAAGGGAAGTGCTTTCAATAGTGGCATTTGTGATTTTCTTTAATTATTAACTAATGGTTACATTTTAGTATGTTTTATTTTGAAAAATATCTGTTCATTCACTAAAAGAACAAACGAAAATATATAATTTTCCAAGAGGAAAAAATTGAAATGTCTGAGAGAGTCAAAACCTTTAAGTGTACCATTTCTTTTACATTTCAAAATTGACTTGGGTTATCCTGGGTACATAAGTAATATTCTTTTCACTGAAATATTCCTAAAATAAATTGCAGGTTATTTCTGAGTTCATGTAAGGTTATTTTAAGCTGTTTCCCTCGAAATTGTATTTAGAGTTTCCTTGAGGACACTGTGGAGGGCTCAATTTCTTTTAACTTTGCCAAGATTAACCCATGAAATTTCTTAAAAACTTTCTGAAATATAAAATTTAAAATGCTAGGAAATTTTTAATTTCTTGTGCATAAGAAGGAACTTCTTGAGAAAAGAGAGTTGTGTAATGCTGCATGAAAAAACGGTGAATTTTCAGCAGAAAAATTCTTATCACATGGTTCTGGTAATGAACAAAGTGGATAAATCTAATTGCTAAATTGGGGGGGGGGAATCCTCTAACATGTGCTGCAGCTAGAACCCCTGTTTTGTGGGTCTTTGATACTGAAAAATCGATTGATGGCAAAACGTCTGTCCCTCTATCTGTCTGTTAACAGTGCTATCAGCTAAACCATTCAGCCGATTTTCTCCAATGTTCATATTCCCCAGTTGATCTGGTTGAAGTTGTGGCTTCTTGAATTTGAAAACTATGTTTTAATTTTGAGGGAAACTTTACATGAAGCCATTGGAATATTTTCAAAAAAATGGAGCCATAGATTTTGATTAAATTTTGTTGTTGGATAGTCTGAAGGAAGCTTAAGAGAATGGCACAGGTATCATGTCTGTTGAAAAGTGATTTTTCGAAAATTGAAAGAATTCAAAATATTTCTAGGCATCAACTAAAATATTAATGATTGATTTTTCGCCTTTATGAAATCTGTTCCTTAAAGATAGATTTCAAAATAAGTCCATGTACAGTTTTTCAAAAATTTGAATATTTTTTGCGTAATGTATAGGCAATTTTTGTTTAAACAACTTGTTCTCAAAAATGGCTTCATTGTTTTTGATGAAATATTGTTGGTAGATAGTCTAAAGGATATTTAAGGTCCTTTACTAAGGAACAAAATGTGATATACAAAGAGGATTCTATATATTAGTTTACTATTCAGAATATGATTTTATTAGCTACAGTAGTTGTTTCAGTGGTTAAATGTCTTTATTTTATAATGTGCTTTAAATATTAATATTCTGTAATTGCTTCCAGAATATTCTCTTTTTAATTATTTTTCTATGCTTGTTAACATCCACAGCAAAATTACAATCGCTGTTTTCTTTAATTAAAATAGCTTTCTCTTATCTTTTCTTTTTAGATCTCTATCTGTTTGTCTGTCTCTCTCTGTTTGTCTGTCTCTCTCTCTGTTTGTCTGTCTCTCTCTCTGTTTGTCTGTCTCTCTCTGTTAGTCTGTCTCTCTCTGTTTGTCTCTCTCTGTTTGTCTGTCTCTCTCTGTTTGTCTGTCTCTCTCTCTGTTTGTCTCTCTCTCTGTTTGTCTGTCTCTCTCTCTGTTTGTCTGTCTCTCTCTGTTTGTCTGTCTCTCTCTCTGTTTGTCTGTCTCTCTCTCTGTTTGTCTGTCTCTCTCTCTGTTTGTCTGTCTCTCTCTCTGTTTGTCTGTCTCTCTCTCTGTTTGTCTGTCTCTCTCTCTGTTTGTCTGTCTCTCTCTCTGTTTGTCTGTCTCTCTCTCTGTTTGTCTGTCTCTCTCTCTGTTTGTCTGTCTCTCTCTCTGTTTGTCTGTCTCTCTCTCTGTTTGTCTGTCTCTCTCTCTCTGTTTGTCTGTCTCTCTCTCTCTGTTTGTCTGTCTCTCTCTCTCTGTTTGTCTGTCTCTCTCTCTCTGTTTGTCTGTCTCTCTCTCTCTGTTTGTCTGTCTCTCTCTCTCTGTTTGTCTGTCTCTCTCTCTCTGTTTGTCTGTCTCTCTCTCTGTTTGTCCGTCTCTCTCTCTGTTTGTCCGTCTCTCTCTCTGTTTGTCCGTCTCTCTCTCTGTTTGTCCGTCTCTCTCTCTGTTTGTCTGTCTCTCTCTCTGTTTGTCTGTCTCTCTCTCTGTTTGTCTGTCTCTCTCTGTTTGTCTGTCTCTCCCTCTGTCTGTCTCTCTCTCTGTTTGTCTGTCTCTCTCTCTGTTTGTCTGTCTCTCTCTCTGTTTGTCTGTCTCTCTCTGTTTGTCTGTCTCTCTCTGTTTGTCTGTCTCTCTCTCTGTTTGTCTGTCTCTCTCTCTGTTTGTCTGTCTCTCTCTCTGTTTGTCTGTCTCTCTCTCTGTTTGTCTGTCTCTCTCTCTGTTTGTCTGTCTCTCTCTCTGTTTGTCTGTCTCTCTCTCTGTTTGTCTGTCTCTCTCTCTCTGTTTGTCTGTCTCTCTCTCTGTTTGTCTGTCTCTCTCTCTGTTTGTCTGTCTCTCTCTCTGTTTGTCTGTCTCTCTCTCTGTTTGTCTCTCTCTCTGTTTGTCTGTCTCTCTCTCTCTGTTTGTCTGTCTCTCTCTCTGTTTGTCTGTCTCTCTCTCTGTTTGTCTGTCTCTCTCTCTCTGTTTGTCTGTCTCTCTCTCTGTTTGTCCGTCTCTCTCTCTGTTTGTCCGTCTCTCTCTCTGTTTGTCCGTCTCTCTCTCTGTTTGTCCGTCTCTCTCTCTGTTTGTCTGTCTCTCTCTCTGTTTGTCTGTCTCTCTCTCTGTTTGTCTGTCTCTCCCTCTGTCTGTCTCTCTCTGTTTGTCTGTCTCTCTCTCTGTTTGTCTGTCTCTCTCTCCGTTTGTCTGTCTCTCTCTCCGTTTGTCTGTCTCTCTCTCCGTTTGTCTGTCTCTCTCTCCGTTTGTCTGTCTCTCTCTCCGTTTGTCTGTCTCTCTCTCCGTTTGTCTGTCTCTCTCTCCGTTTGTCTGTCTCTCTCTCCGTTTGTCTGTCTCTCTCTCCGTTTGTCTGTCTCTCTCTCCGTTTGTCTGTCTCTCTCTCCGTTTGTCTGTCTCTCTCTCCGTTTGTCTGTCTCTCTCTCCGTTTGTCTGTCTCTCTCTCCGTTTGTCTGTCTCTCTCTCCGTTTGTCTGTCTCTCTCTCTCCGTTTGTCTGTCTCTCTCTCTCCGTTTGTCTGTCTCTCTCTCTCCGTTTGTCTGTCTCTCTCTCTCCGTTTGTCTGTCTCTCTCTCTCCGTTTGTCTGTCTCTCTCTCTCCGTTTGTCTGTCTCTCTCTCTCCGTTTGTCTGTCTCTCTCTCTCCGTTTGTCTGTCTCTCTCTCTCCGTTTGTCTGTCTCTCTCTCTCCGTTTGTCTGTCTCTCTCTCTCCGTTTGTCTGTCTCTCTCTCTCCGTTTGTCTGTCTCTCTCTCTCCGTTTGTCTGTCTCTCTCTCTCCGTTTGTCTGTCTCTCTCTCTCCGTTTGTCTGTCTCTCTCTCTCTCCGTTTGTCTGTCTCTCTCTCTCCGTTTGTCTGTCTCTCTCTCTCCGTTTGTCTGTCTCTCTCTCTCCGTTTGTCTGTCTCTCTCTCTGTTTGTCTGTCTCTCTCTCTCTGTTTGTCTGTCTCTCTCTCTCTCTCTGTTTGTCTGTCTCTCTCTCTCTCTCTCTGTTTGTCTGTCTGTCTCTCTCTCTCTCTCTGTTTGTCTGTCTGTCTCTCTCTCTCTCTGTTTGTCTGTCTGTCTCTCTCTCTCTCTGTTTGTCTGTCTGTCTCTCTCTCTCTCTGTTTGTCTGTCTCTCTCTCTCTCTGTTTGTCTGTCTCTCTCTCTCTGTTTCTCTGTCTCTCTCTCTCTGTTTGTCTGTCTCTCTCTCTCTGTTTCTCTGTCTCTCTCTCTCTGTTTGTCTGTCTCTCTCTCTGCGTTTGTCTGTCTCTCTCTCTCTGCGTTTGTCTGTCTCTCTCTCTCTGTTTGTCTGTCTCTCTCTCTCTGTCTGTCTGTCTCTCTCTGTCTGTCTGTCTCTCTCTCTCTGTTTGTCTGTCTGTCTCTCTCTCTCTCTCTGTTTGTCTGTCTGTCTCTCTCTCTCTCTCTCTGTTTGTCTGCCTGTCTCTCTCTCTCTCTCTCTCTGTTTGTCTGTCTCTCTCTCTCTCTCTCTCTCTCTGTTTGTCTGTCTCTCTCTCTCTCTCTTTCTTGTCTATTTTTTCTTTTCTCCTTTTTAGTTTCTATTAGTTCATTATTAATCTCTTATGCATTTGCATGAACATTTTCCATCCGTTTTCAGATGCACCTGTGGTGATTGCAAGTACTCCTCAAGGTGTGAAACGGAAATTTCCTGAAGACCACACTGAATCCAAAATTGAAGCACCAGCAATCAGTAGTACTATGTGTGCACCGCAGAGTGCTTTTCATCATGGCACAACTGCATCAACAACTGTCACTCTAAAAACCCCAGTTTCCTGTGCTACTCCTGATGATGTTCCTTACACTACTCCCCGGTCTCCAGGAGACATCCCTACTCCAGAAACACCATATGGGAGATTGTTTATATAATATATTTATTCGGAAACCCGAAAGACGTGGAAGAAATGGATCGATTGGTGGACAAAAGACCCCGACTATAAACCACCACCTCCTCCTAAAGAGCGACGGAACAGTACCGTATGTACCTTTGATTTAGTTTCTCTCAGAATATGTTGTAAAGGACCCCTCACTGTTTTTACTTCCTCACACATAAGTATGTCTGAATGCAATACTATATTCAAAGAAAGGATTTCCCCAAAATGGGTATTTCTGAATGATAATTTTCCAAAATTACCTGAGAAAGAACTGTCCACTCTAGAGTTATCTATAAACTTTTTGTAAGGATATACTGAATTATTTAATTCAAGTGCCATTTCACCTGTTAATATTACATTACAGCTGTAAGTTGTAGGAATTCTCTCAAGTTGTATTGTACTCAGAAATTGGCATAATTATTGGAAAGTATATAACAGAGTATGCAGAATAATGTCTGTGATGGGAATATACCAGAAGTGTGTATTGTTTAGTTTTGTACGTGTGCGGGTGAGTAGAATAGTGGTTGGCACACACAAATGTGTTGCAAAATAAAATTGGTCAGCCAATCCATGCAGATTCAAAATTGGAAAACAAAATGGTGTTATAGTTATCAGGAATCTGTTTTACTAATTTCTAATGCTCACAGTAATTGAAAGAAAACTATGCAGCCTTCATTCTTTTGAGAAGTGTATATTGTTCTGTTAAATATTAAGGAACTTGGGGAGAAAAGATATTAACTTATTCTTCAGCCCTTTGCTCTCAGATATGTTTGATAACCTATACATCCTACAGGTCAGAAGGTGTCTGCAAGATGACATGGTATTGATGGCTCTCAGCTGGAAGCTTTCAGGAAGAAGGGGGTTGCCTGTCAGGTCAGAAGGCATATCTCAGATGATGGCATCCATTCTCTGATCCAGTCTGAGAGCATCAGCTTTTGCTTTTCGTTCATATTTTTAGATGAGTGCTCCATCCAACAATGAAACAGCATTGTGAATTAAAAATAGTTAGTCTTTTGAAATACTAGGAGCGCTATGTGAATGAAAATGTTTTGCCACAATGTTTCACTACAGTATGGTAGTATGTAACTGCATCTAAATGCACACAGGACAGATTGGAGTTCTTGGATATACAGGAAATGTAAAATGATTTCTGTATATTCTGCTTAATAAAATTTAAAACAATAATTTTCTTGCATTGAATAGAGTTGTTTATTTCTGAAATTATACAACCAATAAATTTAATTACAAAAGCGCATCAATTTGGAACAGGATTTTCAAAATCGAAGAATATATACTGTCATTTTTTGAATGTATTATTTGAATGTTTAGTTCACTGTGAAGTTATAGCAAAGCTAATAACAAACTAGTTGAATACTGTTTAAAATATAATTCCCGTTGAATAAAATGTTAAGCTTCTGTATGTGAGGCCGTGAAACAAGGCTGAAGTACTAAGTTCACAAACTCTGAGTTAACTTGCCATTGTTTTGTGTTCTCAGAGAGATCCCCTCCGACCTGTAGGATAAACATGCTTCCTTCTGGCACATGACCTGAGAAAACAATTCAAAATGTCATCTCAGACATGCCTTACGAGGACAGAGGGTTTATTTTTTCCAATGAGTACTGAAATTGATAGATAACTATGCAGCAATCAGCCTTTTCAGAGGTGTCTGTGCTTTCATTAAATACAAAGGAACTGGAGAAAAATACAAAAACATCAATATTAGTAATTTTTCACAAGCACAGAAATTAAAACAAAACTGTGCAGCCTCTGGCCTTGTGAAAGGTATTTATTGTTTTGTTGATGCCCAGAAATTCGGGAAACATCAATAAACAATGAAACTGATTAAATTTTGATTCAAAAACTCCAAGTAATTGAAGATGTTATTGTGTATATTCTCGTACTCTTTTCATCACTTCTTATGACACTGGTTATCTGACAGCAAGGCTTGAAGGAAGAGTCCGTCCTTCATTAAATTTTTGCTATTTACATAATGTGTTATGGAACAGCAACCTTTTTTTTTTTTTTTTTTTGTACACTTGGTATTTAAGGAACCGTTGTACTATGTACACACATGGTCTTCTTTCTTTCTTTAATTTATTGCAGGTCATACAGCTGTAATGTATTTATTCTTGAATAGTGTGCATGCTACTTTTTGGAAAACATATTTTGTGTGGTTTTGTTCTGCACCAGGCCACTAGTGCTTAATAAAAGCCGAAACTTTGGTGATTTAAAGAATTATTGTTCTGTATGTGATCTGAACTCAAGAGAATTCCTACTAATTTATTTTATAAATGTGATGCAATATTATAATAATTAATTGGGGACATAAGTAATTCAAGCAATCTCTTATGAAGTTTCTCGGAAATTCAAAAGTTTTTGAAGGTAAATATTTCCTTCAAACTTTAATAACAAGAGGCTTACTCCCTGTAGTATCTGATAGTTGAGATACATTAGAGTATGTTTATGCAGTGGGTTGGGATTTATTTCCAGGGTGGACAATGTTTTTAAAAAAAGGAGCTTTTCTTAAGGATAGATAATGAAGTATTGAATCCAGTGGCAGGAGTACCAATTTCATTAAAAATTTAAGATTTTTAATTTGTTTACCTCTCAAGCTGTATTTGAATAGTTTTTAAGGAATTTGCTGAAGAATTAGTAGAATATGTGGTGCAATATTATAATAATTATTAACCATTACAAATAGTTTGAGAAAATGTGTGTAATTGTAGCACTGTAGTGTTTGCTGCTGTCCATGAATTAATTCAATATATCAACCAGAATTGGTTCTCTCTTATTACATATTTACTCTTTTGTTATTCTCATATTTGTAGTATAGTGCAAAACAAAGGTATTAATATTTTAACAAATTCACATTTTGGGGGATTCTTGATACCAAGAAGAATTAAGAAGGAACCAAAAACATCTATGTGAGTATTCAAAATGGAAATTCTCCCAGTAAATCTGTTTTAACTCTGAATCCTGCAAATTTGAAATGGAAATTTTTGGAATACTTCATATGAAGCCCATAGAACATTTCAAAAATTTTCTCAAACTAGGTTTGTAACTTTTTGGATCAAATATGGCAAAGTGAGCAAACCACATCGATCTCCTTTCCAAATTTTAAGAAACCTAAAGGACTTAAATTTCCTATGAGGACCCTTAGATGATGTTCAAAGGCTACAAATTTTCCTAATCTAAATAATATTGATAAGGAATTTATCTGAAAGACCTCAACAAGACTCTCACCCATTGTTCTGAGAACTTTAATGCTGCAAAATTACTGAAAGATTCTTGGTCTCTGAGCATGTTTATATCTAGCTAATGTTGAGGATTTGTAAATGTTTGTAAAAAATAGAACATCAAAAATTAATTAAAATTCTCTTCTTTTACTTACAGCCAATGGCAGAACTGATCCATAGATGTTGGCCGAAATTTCCCCATGTACCTTACATGGTAAGAATATTAGAAAACTAATAGGTACATACATGCAGTGAAACTTCTCTCTTAACGACATTTCCGTTTACCAGACAGTTTCACACTTACCAACTGTCCTCTATTGATTTGAACAAATTTTGTTCTGTTTTCTTGCAGACATAATCTGTTATACATGTCGACAGGGAAGGTACACGGTTTTATTGTAATTACCTCAAGATTTGTTCTCCCTGAAACGAAATGAGTAAGCTCATAACCCCTGTTCCGCAATTTTCTCCATTTCACATCCATTTTTCATCCTAGGAATTATGGAATTAGGATGTTTAGAAAACTCAAACTATAACTGTGTGTGGACAATGATTTTCTATTGCACATCAAAGTACTCTCCACAATATGAACCGGAGAAATGTTATAGCCAGTTCTTGAAAACCTCAACATTTTGTAACTGTTGTATTTCCATGAAACTCTACCACTAAAAAGAGTTGGGAATTCCTGTATTAGTATGTACAGTAAATTTGAATGATGATTGCTGCTTTTCTTGTTCTAAAGACTATTCCTTCTGTTAAAGGGAAGTTTCAGTGCATGTGTAGTTTTGTAAAAGTGAATTTCTATTCAACACTTAAAAAAAATATTGTTTAAATTGCAAAACACTGATAGAAATAATTCCTTGTCTCGCACAACTAGTAATGTTTAGTGCTCTGTATCTTTCATAATATGAGGTGCTAGTTGTTGCTAGTGTATATAATGATCACTCTTATTTGCTCTAAGCTTCTTAGATTATTTTGGAAAATCACAACTTGTGTCACAAGGATAAGAAAGTTTTATATAATTTGTTTTAATTGAAAAATCAGTTTTTTTTTTATCTCCTGAATGACCTGGGTAATATCACTACTCAGTAGAACACCACCTTGCCTTTGAGGAAGCCTCTGGTCAAATCTCTCGTGAGAGACACATTTATATAGTGGTACATTTAAGGTAAATGGTTTGAACATTTCTGAAAGGCTAAAAATATCGAAAGGTAGTTAGGAAAGATAATTTATTTAAGTAAGAAACAAATGGCATTCCACTGGGACCTCTTCTCTTCAACCCCTACATCAGAACTGTTGCAAATTGATGGATTCCGAAAATTGTGGATTTGCAAATGATGCAGGCAACAATTATGCACATTAACAGTTACAGTGATCACAAGATCCAAATATATACCAGTTTCCAGAGACAAAAAAATCTTATGCATATTATACAAGTTCACAATACTTTCTGGAAAAAAGAAGTTTAATAATTTCTTCCCAATGAATCCAGGAACAGCCTGTGTGCTGATGATTCTAATGACAAGTTTGATAGCACCTACTAAAGGTTAAAAATACACATGCACCTTTAATTTTCTTTCCTTTCAGTATTTGAAATATTCTTAGCATACAAAATTACCAGTTATTTTGTTATGTTTTCATGTTTTGAGTATCTTGTTTCCAAGGCATCTTGCTTGAGGTATGATCAAATACCTTTTGACAATGTTCAAATTAATTACAGAGAAGTTTCCATACCAATAATCAAGATGGCAGTCAGATCGAAGATCTAGATGACCAGGCTGGACCTTCTGGTGCTGACTGCAGGTCTTTGAACAACTCGTCAGTTGACCCAAATCAGGTAATCAGTCACACCTTGCACTCCAGTCCAATCCCTCTCTCGTAAAATAATAATTATTTATTTATTTTAAAATACAAATATCTAAATTTCGCCTGCTCTGGCTTGCTCAGTGATTATGTCTATTAATTATTCTTTTACTTCTATTAGTTTTAATGTCTGCTTTTCTAAGTTTTTTGAAATAATCGTGTTACTAGTGACAGACTTTTTCATAGGGTTACTATTTTGGAACTCTCAAATGATTATATCTGCGCTTCTAAGCCTACTCATTTGTTTATTGACTCAGTTTCTTCTCCTGGTGTGAATATTATGGATTATTTGAATGCCTCAGGATAATTGTACAGATAGTCCTTTAATTGGGAGTAATCCGCTGGACTTTGGATAATAAAACAAAATAAAATAAAATAAAATCCATTTCAGAATTGGAATAGTGTGGGTCATAGGAAATTTTTATTCTTAACATACTTGCCCATATGGGATTTCAAGCATGAAAGATTTATGTGGAAATTGACATTGAGTTTTAACTATTGAAATGAAAAGAAAAGAAAAAGAAAAAAGAGAAAACCTGTTTATCTTTCCTAAAATGTTATAATTTCAGTTTCTGCAAAGTAACTTTATTACTTAAATACTGAAGTCGCCTCCAATTGCTATTCCTTTTTAATTTTGTTAATTAAAAAAAAAGTTAAACTGTTAAAATCAGTTTTTTTTTATTTTTAGGGTGAAAAGGCACGGACTTCCACTCCATCACCAGCTGCAGGCATGAACACGTAAATATCATGGGTAGTATTACTAAAAGAAGTTGAAACTAGTGGTGCTACAGAATTTTCCCACTTTTGAAATTTTCGAAAATTCAGAGTTAACTGTGTAAACTTGTGCCTCTACCTCTGGTCACCTTTATAAGTGTATTTTACTCTGTTCTTATAATAAATTTAAAGAAAAAATTTGGAGCGGTTTTTGAGAAAATTTTGAAAATTTCCCAGATGCTTTTTGAAAAGTACCCCCAAAAATGTTTTTTGAAATCTGAGCTTCGATTCAGGCTTAATCAACAGGGGTTTCTTTAATTTGGAAAAAATCCTAGGCATGGTTTAGGCACTAGTGTTGTTCACATACATCAGACGGATGGATGTTTGGAAAAAGTAACATTTCGGTATCAGGGGGCCCCAAAATGTGTATTTCCATAGAAATCTCATCAATTTTTCGCAGCATTTCATAATTTTATCTATTCTATGTATATTACTCGAATATACGTACGTATATGAAAAAGTAAAAATCGACTTCATAAATCTGAATTGACTCTAGGCAACAAGACTCATTATACAACAAATAATAAATATAAAACAATGGCATGAAATATGTTCAATTTTCATTATTGATATTATTTACCAAGTTAGGCACTTTTACATGTTTTATTGGTTTGTGCCTCTCCTTAAATGCCTTATTACTTATGCTGTGTCTTGAGTGATTTTTCTCATGCTGGGTGACCTAATGATGGCAGCTTCCTAGCTGAAGGGTTTGCAAATACTATTTCACCTAAGACTATGTAAATATGACTTAATGCAACAACCACAAATAACCAATTCTTTTGAATTCTGCATGACTATCATCTTCCTCTTTTTCATTGATCATTTTGTGCTTCATCTTCTGAGTCCATCAACATGTTTCAACTCCCACATTCTTGGCAATCATGATCACTGTGTTGTCCTATCCTCACCCCCTTACTTACACACTTACACTAACATGCACTTCTCTACCACACATGTTGGGTGACCAGTTTGGAGCTTAGAGCTAGTCCTGGCTGGGGCGGTGCCCCACTGGTGGGAGATACCGGGTTGGGATATCCCCCTAGTTTATGTGTAGGTTTGCGCCAGATCTCTCCTCCCAAGGAAAATACGAGACTAATGACTGGCAATTGATATGCCCAGAATCGCTCCTCAATCGAGTAAATTTCATTGTTTGCATCTTGCTTCCTCCTTTTCACCTCTTAAGTGTTTGAGATGGTGTGTGATGAACACTAGAATGCTGAATTTGTGCAAATTATTCATAGTGTTAGTGTTCATATGTTTGGCTTCCTTGTGACTCTGATTACCTTGTTACTTGCCATCTTGTTCTGTGGTTCACAATCGATTCAAATAATTTTGCATCATTCATTCTTTGACTGCAGTGGCAATTTTATTTTATTTCAGGCAACTCCAGGAGTTGCACCAAATCCTAGATTCTGCTTCAAAAGCTAGCAAAGAATCTGATACCAATAGCCTCTCAACTCCTCGCTCCCATTCCGCTAGAAACATTGCAAGAGCTCCTGAAAGTTTAGATCTTTGCACAGGTAATTTTTTTGTCAATTTTTATGACTTCCTTGGATATAACCTGCAATCACATAAATAAATTGCATTAATGAAATGCCGAATTTGGAATTTGTTTAACTGTAACATTATATCTCATAAAATGTTCTACTTTTTAACTACATTTTGAAGTTAATACTTCTTTTTCACTACTTTTTCTTAAATCAAGTATTTTAGTTTCTTAAAATAAAATTTTACTGATTGGGGGCCTAGGTTTAGTTAGAGCATTTTGCTTATGCTACTGCCTTTTGTGGCTTTAAATATTGGTATATGGCATCAAATAGCTTTTTTTAATTTGTGTTTACTGTATTACTAACTTCTTTTCACCTTCTAAAATTATTAATAATATAACTTTTTTCAAATAAAAAATATTATTAATGTTAATATTGTCACTATTATTAATATTATCATGTGATAATGCATCAATAAGTCTCATTTATTGGATGGTTAGGCAAATGCATTCGGTAATTACCATAAAATGTTTTTAATGATTTTTGTTTTAGATCTGGTAGAATGGGTAGATCCTGTGATTTCCAATCAACAAAAACCAACACCTGTGTTCCTACTTACATCAATTGATGTAAGTGAATAGTTTTGGCACTGTTAATTGAATGTGATTAAAATTTTAGTATTTGTGTTCAAAAGTTGCTGAAGTTTTTAATCGTTGAAGTGAATTGTATCAGATGAGCGACTCAAATGCCCTTGGCTGACAGGGTTATACCACATCAAAAGCAGTGTTTCAGGCATTTCAGACATTGAGGTCTTCTGTGATGATTTCGTTTCAATAAAGAGTCCACCTGGACTTCTTGTCATAAGTGTCTTTCTTGTAGATCATGTACTCTTTTAAAAGTAAAAGTAGCTTATTGGTGTAAAATAAAAGATGTGTTTTAGTCTGTCCATATTTTTAAAATTTTCTTAATGTTTTTGGTATATGTGCAGGTGTATATAAATCCTCACTCTGTCAACACCAAAGGGGTGAAACCGGATACATTTTTGGGGGGGAGGGGGGCATTTCAGTTTGATATTCTAAAAAACACATTAACGAAAAATGACATTATTTCTGAATGCGAGTTTTTTTGAAATGCAATCTGCTTGGACTTCATGCTGGTGTTTTTTTTTTTTGTTTTTTTTTTTTTTTTTTGTTTTTGTTTTTTTTAATAAATTAAATAAAATTTCAAATAAATATTGAATCCCCCAATTTACCATTGCATCACAAAGATGAATTTGTTTCTTTTGAAATTCTAGAACCAAGAGCAGTGTGAAGAAATGATACGGTCATTAGGAGGAATTGTTTGCTCCCCTCAGATATCTGTATCAAATTCAGTATCATTTGAACAAAATGCTACTCACTTGTTATGTCAACAACCATCAAGAAATGAAAAGGTATTGACAAGTATTGCAGCTGGAAAATGGGTTTTGGAGAAACTCTATCTTGAGGACAGCAAAAGGGAAGGACATTTTTTAAATGTGAGTAAGCTGTACTACATTATTTTGAATGTCAATTCCCTGCCCTGGAAGCACAGGCATTGTATATCAGTATTTCAAATGTAAAATCAGATTAATTGATGGAAATTTTTCAAAGTAGCAAAACTTTACATAATTGTAAGGGTTTTGGATGGACTAATTTCAGTTTTAAACAAAATGTTAATTGAAAGATTATGGCTTAATGGTGCTTGTAATATTGACTCCAAGTTGCAGTGTATCCTGCTCAATCAAATGGCCACCTCATTTAAGTTGTCACTTCTATGGCCATTTTTGCAAACATGTGATTCATTTTTCATTACATGTGTAAATATTCCTAGTTAAATTGCACTAAACCATTGAAAGAGGGATTTGCTATTTTTTAAATAATGCAGCAACTATGTGACCTTTTAATTGTACAATATGGGGAAAATATTATTGTAACATAATTAAAAATGCTTTTAGAAAGTATCGGTACCTAAATGAAATAGAAAAGTAAATTTGAAAGACCAAACACCTGTGCAAGACAGACTGTTAAAATATAGTCAGGAAAATCAATGCAGTTTATTGTGTAAGACCTATTCTGTAGTTTAAGGTAATTAAAATAATTTTAAGGAAAATATACTTTATTTTATAGTTGCGAGAATACAGTAAAACTTCACTTATACTTTTTTCAGGGGACTAAAGGGGATAAATGTGTATAAGCTAGAAAAACACGTAACTGAAATTGATTATTATGATGCAAAATACACTATTTTTACATTGTCTTCCCAGTTCTTTAGCAATAATTACCTTTTTATTGTCACTCCCTAGCAACTTTTAAAAATTTTATTTTATCTGATATTGAAAGGGATTGCCTTCATCTACCTCTTTTTCGTTTAATATCGCGGACGCAAAACCAGATAGAAGAGGAACTATTCTTCGATTTAAACAGTCTCAGAGCCACAAATTACAACGTTGGTCAGAAAAATATCGTCGGTCGGAGGTGGTCATCGAAGATGTCTCCCGCGATTAGCGGGCACGCAATGGGGACCTACCTGATGACCTCGTGCAACTCGGTTTCACTGCGGAAACAGTCCTGCGAGGCCGTGTCCTGCAAGGGCTACAATTGGCGGCGGCGACCCGCGGCTAGTTGCTTCGGTTTCAAGCTTGATTATTTCACTTATGATTGTGGATCAAAGCACGGTGTTCTACGTGGGCGACAGGAAGCGCACGACTGCCACAGCCTCACAGCTTGATGGCACCTGCCGCGCCACGCGGAAAAGCGCTGCTTGTACCATGTCGCTACCGATAGGATCTCACGTGATATTACGGCGAGTAAAAGGGCCTTCGGAGTGTGGGACAGTCGGTGCACAAACTTCTTATTTGTCATCTACGTCGTTACTCTCTCCCGGGGACGCCTTTGACCTTCCCTCGGAGCTAGCCGTCGCCTCCGCACAGGAGATCATCAAAGAGCTACCGTACGCACCCGACTCTGAAGTTTTTCGCAGTTCCGCTGCCGGAAGTGGCCGGGGAGCCGACTTCGCGCTACCACTCCGCGGGCTCACGTGTTCTTGGCCCCTCGGCTAGTCCGAGTTGAGCTTCTATATTACAAATTTCATTAGCGGGACGTCGTCTCCGTGGGAGCATTGGCGAATGCCGACTCGAGTATAATACATATAGCATAGAAGTAACATAAGTATTATAACACAGAAGTTTCAGGCTCTCGGCCCAGGTCGCCCCGCACCTCACCGGGACCATTTGAACGTTATACGGTTTTAAAGGGACTTTCATTACGAATGTATAAGGGTGAAAAACATTAACGTAAAACTCATTACTGAAATAATTTAGCATTGGATTTATAGGAATTTATCCTGGCCCTACCAAAAAAGGTACAAACCTGAAAAACGTGTAAGTGAGAATCTTATAAATGGAGTTCAACTGTATTCAGAACTTATGTATGCCTCCTGCAACTTCATAACATTAAGTTGCCCCCTCTTTAACATTTTTGTCAAAACCATTAGAGTGGGTTTTACCATGTATTCTGAAAACAAACAAAAAAAAAAAACCACCAACACACCTCATTTTATACTTCATTATAATATTTTCACCTAAGCATTTCTAAGAGAATTTAAGATTGAAAAATTTCAGCCAGTAATTTAGAATGCAGCTGTTAAGAAAATAATGTTCTTCATAGGTATGGAGTATTTAACATTACATATTGTTAATTCTTATATTTAATTTTTAAATTTAAAAATAATATTTTTGCATTAAAAAAAGAAAGCCTGAATTTAAATAGAATTGAATATGAAATTGAGTTGAATTAGTATTGTCTCTAAAGTTAACGTAATGTTTTCAGGAGGAGGATTATGAATGGGGAAATCCAAAAGCTTCCTACTTGCAGAAATTATTGAAGCCAGGTTCCTTAAATGAGCAGCTGGCAAAGGCAGTATATCGATGGCGATGTAAAATTCAGATTACTGGGAAGAAAGCTTTTCATGGCATGAAAGCTATCATTTGTTCATCAAAAGAAAAGGCTGAATTATACAAAAGAATTGTTATTGCTGGTGGTGGAGAAGTTTTAAATATCAGGTAAATATTAGTAGAAAAGTGTGAAATGATGTGTCAAGAAGAGTTTAGAGACAATAATATTTAAAACGATTGAAAATTAAAATAATATCTTTTCTTTGCTTTCCAGCCCTCCGTTTAGTGAGCCAGGCTGTGCAACAGTGTGTATTCTAGAGCTAGCAAAAGTGCAACACCGAGTGGATTTACAAACCTTAGTGGACAAAAAAGTGCCTTGTGTTCCTCTATATTTGAATAATTACCTTATATCTGATCCACCTCCAGATGTTATGGATTGCTTAATTCCAGAATACAGGGCATTACAATAAGGTGGTTTTTCACTTTCATGATTGCAATCTTGTAGATTGACTGTTTATAATTAATTATTAATTTAATTTATTTTTGTTTTAGTGCATTTTTCAGAAGTATGTTTATATATAGGCAATGTACATATTTTATTTGTATATTTTAGAGAATAATAAATTATTAAAGCATGATCCTTTTTTTAAATTACGTGATACAGTAACAAAAATTGTGGTTTGAATGGATTTTGGTTTTGTAATATATTTGTTCAAAATTATTCCAACTTTCTTTTGGTCATTATTTTGCTGTTAAATGTAAATCCTTTCTTTCAAATTTTTGATCCATTCAATCAGGTATTCCTCAAGGTTGAGATGTTCCTCTACTTTTTTAACATTTATACTACATTTGATATCCCACCTCTCCTAGCTCTTTACACTGGTAACAATGCATTTTTCTCTTCACATAAAAATATTAAAATTGCATGCTACAATAATCTGATAACCTTTCCCCAATAAGCGAAATGAAGTCAGGATTGGAGAATTATAATAAATACAAATAAAATCAACACCAAAATTTTTACCCTCTATAGTCTTGAACCTCCGCTTATTTTTAATTCTATTATTCCATTTCTTAAAAGTAATATTTTAGTTAAATATATTATGACAGTGGTCACTTTCTGGAAAACACAGGGGAAGCTGAAAAACAGTGAATTTCAATTCCAGAAAAAAATACAGGGAAACAAAGCTCTCATGATAAAAAAAATGTCTATGTAGGGTTCTAGCTAACAATTATTTCCAATTAATGGGATTAATTATTTATGATACAATTATAAGAAATTTTATTATAAGTCATTTTTAAATAACTATTTTAAGTTAATTATGTCATTTTAAGTCTTAAACTAACAAAATATATGATATTTTATAAAACGGTCTAACGTATTTGAACGTTTACACTCGTTGTAAACTATAACGCCACAAGCCCTCTAAACGTTATGTGTGCAAGAAGAAAAGACATACAGCCAATGATTTTAAATTTACTTCACTGTGTTTGTGAAATTTGTGCCTACGTTGATTGTAGGATGTCTGCACATGTGCACATTTGGGCTACAACAGGCCTTCAATAATATAACCTTAAACTGCAGATGGAGGGAAAATGCCATATTAGTCGATAGAGAAATGATTTGCTATGCTCGTGGGGCCAGAAGCAGAAGTATGCTATTAAAGAACAAAGCAATGGGAAACAGAATCGGTATGAGATATACCAGAAGAAGAGAAAAGCTGCAGAATTGATAGCACTGAATAACGAAACTAGAGGTGCTACAGAATGTCGCACACTTTTCTTATTAGTTTGTTTTCTAATTTCTTTGGTGTGGACTAGCCACATTCTCTAACAAGCTGCCATCTATAACCACCTGTAGTACATTTTTTTTAAAGAAAATTCTCAATTTTTCAGTTTCATAATAAAACCTAAATATTACTTTAAGATTATTACAGAAGAGTAAAACCTTTTCATTTAAGGAAATTTTCATTGATAAATTTAGTACTTTATGACAAAATGGCTTTTAAACATTACTGTTTACTTACTAACGTGAAACATTACCTATTTTTCATAGAAATCGTAAGAATTTTCGAAAAACTTTATTGGAAGTAAATTAGAGCACTTCCACACTACAATGCAATTATGTCAAATTTGACATGCTGTAGGTCCAAAACTTTTACAGATTCAGCCGTGAGATTGACACTGGAGGTTATCTTGAATATAAAACAGATTTTTTATTCTAAAAGAACTGATTAAACAAGGCAACTTATTAAAATGTATTTTTGATGAAAATGACGTTTGTTGAGTAAGTTTTCGTGATATTCTAGAAAACAAAGCATCTGATGGATATATGCTTATTACCAGTGTATTCGCTCTGAAATTTCATGCTAAGACACTGGTTTAGAAGAGAATCAGTCTTATGTCAAAAATAAAAAAAATTCGTTGAATTTTTGCATTTTTTAAGACAAAATTGCCTATATGTCACCAACTGTGGAAAATTCTTCAATTCTAGAGGCTATCTTCGTTGAGAAAATAATGTAGTTACAGAAAGGCCATCACTGAGCACATTTGGATGATAAATGTACCATCTCTTTTCCGAAAACATGTGTATTTTAGGGAAATAGAAAATTTTGAAGAAACGGCCAAGTTTGACCCGCTGTAGGTCCTAAACTATTACAGATACAGCTGTGAGACTGGTGGTTATAGGTCCATTTAACTTTATCATGAATATAAAACATATTATAGAAATACTATAATATACAGAAAACTATAATTAGTGACAGAAAAATAAAAAAATTACACACATTTCAAAATTTGGGTGAAATATTATTTATTCAATTTTTTAAAAAAATATATGAGAAGTCTAGATTACCATAAGGGACATCACTAAAGTACGCAGAAATTACAGGGCGTTTGTGGTTCGAAACACAACTTGACAAAGAGGGCGACTCGCCTCTCCTTGATTAAATAAATACAAATAAATATTGATGAGACCAACAATTAAGACCATATACTACTGTTAAAGATATGTGTCTACATTAATACTCTGCCATTCTACGCTTTACAAATCCATTATGCCTTAAAACAAAAATTAACTACCGCTCACTTCTGGGCCGCATGCTCGTGACACGGTTGTCGGCCCCCAAACTGATCTCGCTCCCTTGCTGGTTACGCCTTTCATAGGCAACACAACTACCGTCATCATAATTCATCCGTGACGGGCGCGCGCTTCCAGAGACGGGCTCAGGGGCTTAAGGGGAGAGGCGCCGCGTAGCGACTCGAGGAGGTACCAGCATGGAGACGAGTGGAAAATTTGGGGTGTGTAACATAATCTCCCTCTTAATATTGGTGTAGGAAAAAATTAAATATTTCCTACTACACATTTTGCACGCTCTTTGCTGATTCCTCTCTCGAAAAGTATTTCTTAAGCCTATTTACATGCATTTTCTCTCTCTTCATTCCTCTTCCAATAATTACATTTACTCCACAATTTCATTTTTACCCGGAAAGGGCCAACCCACAATGGTTGAAACGTACGTCCCAGTCCGGCACAATAACTTTCATTTTTTTAAAAGACCTTGTTCATCCTCTTTAAGCACTAGATTTGCACAATATTTGTCACGGCCGAATTTGCAGCTACAGGTGTATTATCTCGTGCTACTGACGAAGGCACCTAATAGCGACGCCCGTAAACAAGTTCACACGGCTCGAATTTGGAGGCCGTATGTGGAAAGGAGTTGCATACGGTGGCCGCAAAGGGAATCCAGCGGTCCCAGTCGTTGAAGTCTTCATTTACGTAGTGTCGCAAATATTCCTTGAGCGTACGGCGGGACCGTTCCAGGGCCCCGTTCGTCTGCGGGTGATAAGCTGTGGTGTGAAGGTGCTTAATACGCAACAGCTGGCACACTTCGGCAAATACTTCGGAGACAAAATTGCTGCCTCTGTTAGTCAGCAGCATGTCTGGAATACCAAAAACAAGTATAAATTTGTGCACAAAGTGATGGGCTATTTCATGGGCGGTTTGGTTCGGCACGGGAGCAGCAATTAAATATTTTGAGAGGAAATCTTGGAGTTTGAGACTACATGAATTTTCTTGTGAAGTAAGGAGAAGGAGGCCTACGACATCCATGTCCAACCTTTCAAATACCGAGAACGGTGTCGGAGTCAGTCCTTTATGCTTTTTCCGTTTTTCCTGTGTTTTTTTTAATATATATATATATATATATATATATATATATATATATATATATATCTTAATATATATAAATCTCGTGTCACAATGTTTGTCCTCAATGAACTCCTAAACCACTTAACCGATTATAATAAAATTCGCACACCATGTGCAGTTCGATCCAACTTGAAAGATAGGATAGTTTAAATCTCAAATTATAGTCGCAATTTTAATTTATTGCTAATTTATTACAAATTTGATTGTTGTAATAATTGTAGATAATTGTGACTGTCAAATAATAACAGACAAATAATTAGCAATAAATTAAAATTGCGACTATAATTTGAGATTTAAACTATCCTATCTTTCAAGTTGGATCGAACTGCACATGGTGTGCGAATTTTATTATAATCGGTTAAGTGGTTTAGGAGTCCATTGAGGACAAAAATTGTGACACGAGACGAGATTTATATATATTAAGAATACAACAATCAGCTAGCTGACCCGGCCACGCGTTGCACGCGTTGTGCTGCCACGGAAACAAGGAAAACCACATCCTTCCATTACAGGCATATTCAAAGCTAAGACATTGGGGAGACTTTACACGGTACATCCAAAGCAACGTGAGTGCTTCTATTTACGTTTGTTATTGGTGAATGTTCGACTGGGTTGAGTAAGTAATCAATAGATGGCGCTGCTATGGTAAAAAATCAGCTCCAAGAATCAGGACAGCAGAAGGTCATGCACAAGAATCTCAATAACAGTGTAACGAACGTATTCAAGAGAATATCATAAGAACACTGTGACACGAGATTTATATATATTAAGATTATTTAACCTCCATTTAAAATTATTTTGCACTTATTATTTCAATGTGCTATGATAACATGTTTTTCAGTTCCTCTTTCTAATATTTAAACTATTATTATTATTTTCAGTCAAATGCCACCGAAAAAATCTAACCTCAACAACGCGAGCAGCAAAGGGTCACGACGCAAACGTGTTGAAAGAGCTCAGCAATTACCAGAACAAATCGAAACAAGAAATGCAGCTCAAAGAATCAGGACTCCAGAAAGTCGTACACAAGAATCTCAAGAACAGCGTGACGAACGTCTGCAACAGAATATTACGAGAACAAGAGCGGCACGAGAACGAAACATAGCTACAATACGAGGACTAGATCGACAAAGGCAACGGATTTATATATATTAAGATTATTTTACCTCCATTTAAAATTATTTTGCACTTATTATTTCAATGTGCTATGATAACATGTTTTTCAGTTCCTCTTTCTAATATTTAAACTATTATTATTATTATTATTATTATTTTCAGTCAAATGCCACCGAAAAAATCTAACCTCAACAACGCGAGCAGCAAAGGGTCACGACGCAAACGTGTTGAAAGAGCTCAGCAATTACCAGAACAAATCGAAACAAGAAATGCAGCTCAAAGAATCAGGACTGCAGAAAGTCGTACACAAGAATCTCAAGAACAGCGTGACGAACGTCTGCAACAGAATATTACGAGAACAAGAGCGGCACGAGAACGAAACATAGCTACAATACGAGGACTAGATCGACAAAGGCAACGGATCAGCCGCTCATTAACACGTGCATCATTCGTTCGGCTTGCCTTTGAATATGCACCAGATATTAACTACTCGGCGCATTCAAAAATTCCTATCGTTGGAATGGATAAAGTATGTCAATATTGTCAGGCATTGAAATTTCGGAATGAAGCAGCCGGCATGTGCTGCGCATCAGGAAAAGTTGTGCTGTCACCTCTACCCGCTCCGCCGGAGCCTTTATTATCCCTTCTTACTGGCAATTCAGATGATTCCAAATTATTTTTGCGTAAGATACGCAAATTTAATTCTTGCTTCCAAATGACGTCATTTGGGGCAACTAAAATTTGCGATCGTGCATCCGATGGACGTAATTTTGAAACTACATTCAAAATTCAAGGCCAGGTGTACCATAAAATCGGATCACTGATGCCAATGCCTGATAACAATCCAAAATTTCTTCAAATTTATTTTATGGGCGATTGTGAAGAGCGCGTGACGACTCGGTGCCTGTATAATTTTATTGAACAAGCAGAGGAAAGAGCAATTGTGATATTATTGGAAAATTTTTTAGAAGATCACAATCAACTAATTCAATTGATCAAAAGAGTTTCGCCACGACTGCAAAATGACAATTATCAAATCGTCATAAAAGCCGACAAAGTACCATTAGGTGAACATGCTGGTAGATTCAACGCTCCAACTGTTGATGAGGTTGCTGTTATCATGGTTGGTGATCCAGTTGACAAAAGATCTATAAAAATTACACGGCGAGACAACACTGTCAGTACGATTTCGGATCTACACCGTTCATATGACGCACTACAATATCCATTGATATTTTGGCAAGGACAAGATGAATATCACCTTAATATCAAACAGTATGATCCAAATACCGGTAAATTTTACAATTATCTATTTACTTTCTTACTGTATGTATAGATTTTAATTTCGTATTGCATTTAATTTTTTATTTTTTTAGGTGATTACAGAAATAATAAAGTTAGCTCAATGAACTACTACGCACACCGAATAATGGTTAGACAACATCAAGACAATTATATCCTTCGATATCGTCAGCTGTTCCATCAATACATTGTTGATATGTATGCTAAGGTCGAAAGCGAACGCTTGCGATTCCTTCGATTCAACCAGGCAAAACTACGATCGGAAGAATATATTCACTTACGAGATGCTGTTGCTGGAAACATCGATGGAAATTTAAATCCCATTGACATCGGTAATGCTTTCATTTTACCTTCAAGCTACATCGGCAGTCCACGGAACATGCAGGAATACATACAAGATGCGATGACTTACGTACGTCATTACGGCCGACCGGATTTATTTATTACATTCACATGTAATCCGAATTGGGAAGAGATACAAACTTTACTATTGCCAGAACAACAAGCCATTCATCGTCATGATTTAACTGCACGTGTGTTTAAACAAAAATTGAAATCCTTAATTGATTTTATTGTTAAATATTCAATTTTTGGTATCACACGTTGTTGGCTGTATACGATAGAGTGGCAAAAGCGAGGTTTGCCTCATGCCCACATTTTGGTTTGGCTTAAAGATAGAATCCGTCCTGAAGAAATCGATCAAATAATTTCAGCCGAAATTCCAGACCCATTAATTGATCAAGAATTATTTGATATTGTCACCAAACACATGATCCATGGGCCATGCGGTGCTTTCAACATGACGTCACCGTGCATGGAAAATGGAAAATGTAAAAAAAAATTCCCAAAGCCGTATACGAATGACACGATCACGGATATTGATGGTTATCCAATGTATTGCCGCAGAAGTACTGAGAATGGTGGCCACACATTTACAATGCGACTGCCGAACTTTCCAAATCAAGTTGAGTTTGATAATCAGTGGGTGGTACCATACTCACCACTACTTTCAAAAACTTACAAAGCTCATATCAATGTTGAGCTTTGCAGTTCTGTTAAATCAATTAAGTATATTTGTAAATATGTAAACAAAGGCAGTGATTTGGCCATATTTGAAGTACAAAACATAAATAAAAATGACGAAATAGCACGATACCAAATGGGCAGATACATTAGCAGCAATGAAGCTATTTGGCATATTCTCAGCTTTCCCATCCACGAAAGAGATCCTGCTGTCCAACATCTGGCAATACATCTTGAAAACGGTCAACGTGTATACTTCACTGAAAAAAATGTTCTCCAAAGAGCGTTCGAAGCTCCGAAAACGACTCTAACTGAATTTTTTACATTGTGTCAAAAACCTGATGTTTTTGGCCAATTCGCGAAGACATTGGTGTTTGGTGATGTTCCACGTTATTTCACATGGAACAAATCCAGTAAAAAATGGGAGCCACGGAAACAAGGAAAACCACATCCTTCCATTACAGGCATATTCAAAGCTAAGACATTGGGGAGACTTTACACGGTACATCCAAAGCAACGTGAGTGCTTCTATTTACGTTTGTTATTGGTGAATGTTCCCGGACCAACGTCTTTTGAATTTTTACGAACAGTTAATGGTCGAGTATTCAATACATACCAGGATGCATGTCGTGAACTGCAATTGCTAGAAGACGATAACCATTGGGACTTAACGCTTGCTGATGCTGCGTTGACATCAACACCGAATAACATTCGTCAGTTGTTTGCAATTATTTTGACGACATGTTATCCCTCGCAAGCACAAACTTTGTGGGAAAAATATAAAAATTGTATGACAGAAGACATATTGCACCGAATTAGACAAACGAATCAATGCCAAAACATAGATTATACACCAGAGATGTACAATGAAGCATTGGTCTTGATCGAGGATTTATGTGTTCTTATTTCAAATTTACCACTTAATCATTATGGTATGCCATCACCTAATCGTCCAGCCACCGACTTAGTCAATACCGATTTACAACGAGAAAATCAATATGACCATGAAAATTTAGCAACAATTATCATGAACAGTGAACCATTACTGACAGCAGAACAAAAAATTATTTATGATCGGATTATGCTGGCTGTTGCTGCTGAACAAGGCGGTTTTTTTTCTTGGATGCACCCGGTGGAACCGGTAAGACATTTTTAATATCGTTGATTCTTGCCAAAATACGGTCGCAACAAAAAATCGCATTAGCAGTAGCATCGTCAGGCATTGCGGCTACTTTACTGGATGGTGGGCGAACAGCACATTCAACATTCAAGCTGCCATTGGACGTTCATAATAAACCAGATGCAATGTGTAACATCAAAAAGAATAGTGGAATAGCTGCAGTGTTGCGGAAGAGTTCTATAATAATTTGGGATGAGTGCACAATGGCACACAAATATTCACTTGAAGCATTAAACAGAACTATGCAAGATTTAAACAGCAATAATAAACTTTTCGGTGGTGCTATCTTACTTTTGTCTGGTGACTTCCGGCAGACCTTACCGGTTATACCTCGCTCTACTTTCGCGGATGAGATTAATGCATGTTTGAAACAATCATTCTTATGGCGAAGTGTTGAAACACTTCGATTGACCATAAATATGCGAGTACAATTGCAAAATGATCCATCAGCACAAATATTTTCCGAACAACTACTAGATATTGGGAACGGTAAAATAGAACTGCAACCAAATACGCAATGCATTAAACTACCAGACAATTTTTGCACTGTTGTTCAGGATAAAAATGAATTGATTCAGAGTATTTTCCCGGATATACAGAATAATTATTTGAATCATGAATGGCTTAGTCAACGGGCGATTTTGGCAGCCAAAAACGTTGATGTTGACGAAATTAACTTCCAGATACAACAGTTATTACCAGGCGATATGATGTCTTTTAAATCAATCGATACTGTTGTTGATGAAAATGAAAGTGTAAATTTTCCGATTGAATTTTTAAATTCATTAGATATCCCTGGAATGCCACCACATAATCTTCGATTAAAGATTGGTTCCACTATTATTCTCCTCCGTAATTTGAATCCGCCTCAATTATGTAACGGTACGCGTTTGGTCATCAAAAAGATCACCGGAAACATTCTTGAAGCAACCATTTTGGCTGGGAAGTTTAAAGGAAAAGTGGTCCTGCTGCCACGTATTCCGATGATACCATCAGATTCTACCATAACCTTCAAAAGGCTACAGTTTCCAATTCGTTTAGCTTTCGCCATTTCTATAAATAAATCTCAAGGTCAAACAATGTCCATTTGTGGTTTAGATTTGGAAAATCCATGTTTTTCTCATGGGCAACTATATGTTGCGTGTTCACGTGTTGGGAAACCGTCTAATATATTTGTGTTAGCTAAAGACAGGTTAACCAAAAACATTGTGCACCGATTGGTGTTAAATTAAATTGAATTTGAAAGTATTTATAATTGAATAGTACTTATATTTGTTATACAAATTAAATGGAAATAATAAATCTGATAAATTTTTATTTTGTACCTATTGATTTCTGCTTAATATCAAGTGTAAGAACATTTTAATTAATTGTGTTCAACGTACTTCCCCTTCAAATCTCAATCCAGTGAATTTGTATACCAACATCAATATTTTCGTCTTTATTGGTAAATAATTTCATTGTACTAAAGGGTTATAGTAGTAGAAAGTCAAATAAGGAGATCACCATATTTTTTTACAAATACCATCTGTGTGAAAAAGCATAGTGGACTCCGTGACTGATGTTCTCTTATTGTTCCTCTTAGATTGTTTACTATAATGTAATATAACAAAAACTTTAGCCACAGCAACGCGTGGCCGGGTCAGCTAGTATATATATATAATGAAGGACACTCCCTTACGTACTCTTACGTCCCTGGCCATACGCGGCCACGAGTCCCGCCCGCGGAGACGAGTTAACACTCGAGTTACTCCACAATGCTCTCCCAAGGGTTCGGTATGAATTTCCTGTAACAGTCACTGCCGAATATTATGTTTTTTTTACAGTAATTTCTTTGTCCCAAAATTCACTGTCATCTTTAGATTAAAGGCGCGGGGAGCGGCGTGCGATCTAACTGTCGCAGGGGGCCCTGCTAACGGAATCTGCATTTAAGTTTTGCATTCCCTTTTTGTATTCAATTTCAAAATCATATTCTGCTAACTTTATTCGCTAGCTAGTCATGTGCATGTTTGCTCTGGTTAAATTATACAGCCATCTCAAAGGCTGGTGATCCGTGATTATTTTGAGTTTCTGACCGTACACGTAAGGACGAAAATGCTCACCGGTCCAAACACTACTCAAAAGTACCTTTTCAACCGCACTGTAATTTTCTTCCGCCTTACACAACGTACGGCTGGCAAAGGCTAAGGGGTGGTCGGGAATGCCTTGCGTCAGCACGGCGTCCTTGCGCCGAAACTGGCGTCGGTAGCTATCGTAAGCTGCTTTTCGAATTCAGGAAATTGTAATACGTAGGCTGAGGTGAGAGCCTCTTTCAAGCTAGCGGAAGCGATATGTTCAGTAACCTAATTAAATTCAGAGGCTTTCTTTAATAGAAGAGTTAATGGCTTAGCGATTTTACTGAAACCTATAATAGGACGCCAGGCCCAAGAATCCTTTAAGCTGACGAGCGTTGTGAGGTCGAGGAACTTTTTTTACAGCCTGAGTTTTCTTCGGGTCTGGCTGTACGCCGTTGCCAGAAATTATATGGCCTAAATAAGGGACTTCTCGCTTCAAAAATTCACATTTTGAGGGCTCTAATTTCAACTGAAACTGTCTTAATTTTTTTAATGGTTTCCAATCTATTAATATGATCCCTCATAGTGCAGGAAAAAATAACTATGTCATCAAGATACTCATAGGCGATGATGGGGTGAAGGTCGCTAAGCACCGCATTCGTACAACGTTGCATAGTAGCCGGTGCACTTTTCATACCCTTCGGCATTTTAAAAAATTCGTAATGATTTCCTCAAATATTGAATTCTGTTTTCTCCCTATCTTCTTTCGTGGTGGGAATTTGGTGAAATCCAGACGCAAGGTCCAAAAAACTAAAATATTCGGCCTAAATATATTGCCTAAATTATCCAAAATATCCGTAATATTCGGGAGCGGTTGAGCATCGCCCACCGTCCTTTCAACTTTCAAAAATCTACTACTAAACGCCACTGAGGTTACCCTTTGGCATCCGGTTTTATTGGCACTAACAAAATCGGGGCGTTCCACGCACTCTGAGAAGGGTGAATAATTTTGTTACTTAAGAGACCTTCAATCTGGGAGCTCACTTACTTTTGTAAGGCCTGGGGCAAGCGGTGAGGCTTGACGCAAATAGGCGCTGTTCTTGGTTGAAGGTGAACAGCGTGTTCAACGGGCGCCGTGACAGGAAGTTGGTCTCCAGGAAGGTAGAATACGTCGAAATAATTCCGACACAGCTCAGCTAGCGCCGACTTTTCTTCCAGGTTAATGCGCACACTAGGAGTTTTTTTTAACTTCAATTAGAGGGCAAATTTGCGAATTTTTCGTCTTCCTTTCAGAGACTGTTATCCGACAGTACAGAAGCAGACTTGAGGACGTCCGTGATGTTCGCACCGCCACCACAACGAAAACAACTGAAACCATTGTCATTAGTTTGTACCTGGTTTTTACCTGTTTGTACCATAAAAACATTCGTTTGTACCAAAACCATTTACAAGATACAGCACTTTCTATTGTAGCGGTGCCAACTTCACAATGGCACCGTAAACAATGATATCGTAAACAAACTTGGAGGTGACGAGAATGGTTGTAGAGACCCGGTGACCTCCCGCTTCCTCATTAAAATGGCTGTATCTTCGATAATTTAATGGTACAAACAAAAATTCAGGTAAAACTATTCGGTACTAACCAGGTACAATCGAATGAATACGATTGCACACTTTTTTACTGTTGCTGTGACGAGAATGGTAATAGAAGTCATGTGCGTCTCCTGCAGTCTCATTAAAATGGCTGTATCTCCATTAATTTAGTCATACAAACAAGATGCCATGTAGAACTATCCGGTACTAACCGGGTACATTCGATTGAGTATGATTTACACCTTTTTACGGTTGCTGTATCGATAATGGTAGTAAAGGTTGGGTACGCCCCTGCTGTATTATTAAATTTGCTGTAACATTATTAATTCTATGGTACAAACAAAATTCAGGCAAAGATATCCGGTAGTAACCCGGTACTATCGATTGAGTATAATTTCTAATTTTTTTTACAGTTGCTGTGACGAGAATGGGGCAAGAGTTCCGGTGCACTTCCCGCCGTCTCATTAAAATTGCTGTATCTCTATTATTTTCTGATACAAACCAAAATTTAGTTGGAACTATCCGCAACTAAGCAGGTACTATCGATTAAATATGATTTCACAATTTTTACGTTTGCTGTGACGAGAATGGTGGTTGAGGTCGGGTGCGACTACCGCCGTCTCTTAAAAATGGATGTATCTTCATTAATTTAATGGTACAAACAAAAATTCATATGGAACTATCCGGTACTAACGAGGTACAAACGAGTTACATTGTTTCCAAATTTTATTACGATGGCGGTGCCAGTAAAAGTTTGCACCACCACAGTAGAAAGTGCTGTATCTTGTATGTGGTTTCGGTACAAATGAATGGTAATGGTTTCAGTGGTTTTCGCTGTGGTGGTTTTGTCAACTTCACGGACACGTATTTTTACAGTAGCGCAGCTCAGCCGGTTTTTTGGCTAGTTAGGGTTGCGCGCGCATACAGCTAGCGATCCTGGTGAAAATCATTTTTTTAAAAATTTGTTGCATCTTCAATTGACGCAACGCGTCTCCAAGCCCCGCGGGGCGTTGAGCGCTTTGCGCTTCCGGAGTATATTAACGTTGGCATATCCGTCACGTCTTTTCGCAGCCAGTTGTCAAGAGGACCGCCAAGTAGCATCTCCGCGTACGCGCCTCCCCTGCGTCTCTATTCAGCGGCTAGAATTGGGAAGAAATTAGGATTGGGGAAGGGTTTAGGACACTTCAAGGCATTGGACTAGCCCCTGTGAAGCATGCAACTCGTTTTGTTGTAACTAATTTTACATGAGGTTTTACGGGAATCGAACCCGGAACCTCAGTGGTGAAAGGTTCGCCACTGATTCACGAGAGTAGTTCAACAATGGATAGCCGCTACTTAAGTATACATTTTTGTTTGTGCAATTGCGTTTATTAACACATGATTAAAACATTTAGGACGAGGTTTTACTGTTCTTTAATATTCCTAAAATAATATACCCGTTCTACAATTAGGAAACTGAAAAAAATGGCAGCTGGCAAGAGTATGTGACAAGTCAGAATAGCTAGCCGAGACCAAAGGAAATACAAACCTAAACTAAAGGTAGCATCCTACTGCGCGCTCGTGCATCCTAGCGGTCGGAATTGGGATAGGGGTAGGGTTTAGAACACTTCACAGAGGATGGGTTTTGCTGGAACAAATTTCACATGATATTGTCCGGGTATCGAACCCGGACCTCCTAGGTGAAACGTTAGCGACTTCGCGCTGAACCAGCTTAAGGCTCGAAATGGTTTAGTCAATTATTAAGGAAGTACATTTTTAAGTAAAAACAAGAGATGTGCAATATTGTCCTAAGTCCAACACGGAGACAATGTACTATACGCGCAAGTTTTGTTGATATTCCCCAGCGGGGGGTGCGGGGAGAGGAGGGGCTCTGGTTACGCCACGGCGTAAAAGGGCGTACCGACTGTGGGCATGAACTTAACTCGCCAAAGCGTGCTGTGAGAAATGCTACGATTGTTTTAAAAGTACGAGGGGGTCGTTACAGCATTGAAAATTGGTACGTGTCGTTCCGAGCCGAACGTAAGTATTTCAACGTGCCGTGCTATTCAGAGCTGGGTGAGGACTAGGGCGCTCTTGTATCAAGAAAACTTGCGCGAGTAGTACTTAGCACCTCGGCCAAAGGCAAAATACCTATAAAATAAAATTAACATGGCGGAGCTCCTCGTCCCGCCATGTCCTGCATCCGAGTGAACGAGATATCAAAATGTTTAGCCCAGGAAAACATGCGCTAGCCTCTTTCGACTCATACAGGCTGACATTCTTTTCTTTAGAAACAGACAAATTGCTTGATATCACTACTTTGCAATTATAATTAAATAACATTAATGTTTAGAATGTGAACTTTACTAAAATGCAGTTATTTTAAATAAGGAATATTGTTTTTGTCATGAAATTTAAAACGGCTTCAACTGTTTGTGTCGAAGTGAACTATAGGCAGCACCCGTTTTAGAACATATGAGAATATGTAACTGTTGATACAACAAATACTGTAAGTACAATATTCCAATTGTACCAATTGTTCCATAAAATAACATAACATTTTATCAAAATTACCCCTCTGTAATGCATTTTCAATCGACGCAATATTATATTGGCATTAAAATGCCATTTCCAAATATGAAAAGTTTCAGTGTTGTCAAATGTCTGTACGGAAGAAAATGCTGTGATTATGACAGTGGTATATATATATATATATATATATATATATATATATATATATATATATATATATATATATATATATATATATTTATTAACTAGGTAAAACGAAACAATGTAAGTGAATTAAGTATATTTAAAGTATTCCTCGCACCCCAAACTAACACGAATATCTTATTATTTTCTAATGTTACGCAATAGTGACCAGAGAGTATATGTAGTGTATAGATATATATGTATAGTAGTATATATAGTGTATAGTAGTATAGATAGTGACGTTCTCTTGGAGGAACATTTAAAACCTTCTGCAGCAGAAAACGAGAAATCGAAATAAAACTAAGACGAGTGAGTTATTTTCGTCTAGCGTTTGAGAGAAAAGGATAAGTACGTGCAGAAATGGCGAGATGATACTACTTGATTTTTATTTATAAAAGGTAATACATTTGCTTTTCAACACGCACAGTACATAAAATCCTACCTGTTCTAATCCCATCATTTTCATACCAAAATATATTTTTCAAGTCCTGTGCACACATATTATTTACAGATTCTTCGAGTACTACCTTTTTCTGATCTGAAATTATGGTTGGATATCATGAATGTAGGAGCACATGATGCAAGTAATTGATTATTACATTTACTACTCACAATGTTATCTGCTTATTAAAGTATAACTCTCAAGCTACACGTGCTACTCAACGTACACAACTGGATAGCCTCAACTTGAAGTCGGTCTACTCTCTAGTCGCCATATCGGCTTCGACAAACTCCAGTGCAAAGGTCTTGTATCTAGGTGGCGTTGATTAAATGAGCTGAAAACTTTCAAAAAACAATATAACTTTCTTGAAAACAATAGAACTAGTGTAAGAGTGCAAAGAAGAGTCTGAATAGGGTTAGAATGCCATTTAGAAGCGTCAATACGTGCAAAGGTACGTTTACACGAAGAGAAAGTCTCCTAACTTCATGAAGATATATCAAGAGAGCAACAAGTCTTCCAACTCTCTTTGAATACTATTTATCTCCCAGGAGATACGATTCCTCATCGATACCAGAGTCTTTACACTGCTCTCTTGTGGAGACTTCGAAAATCTCTTGTGACGTCATATCTCCGGAGAGAAGATCGCTCTCTTGAGAGTTTACACGTGTCTCTTAACCAGTTCCAGAAAGTTAGGAGAGAAAACTTTCTCCGTGTAAGTGCACCTATAGACGCAGAATGGCTAATCGAGCACGTGAACGCATATTATACCAAGAGAGCAAATAGTCATCCAACTCTCTTTGAATACTATTTATCTCCCAGGAGATATGATTTCTATCGATACCAGAGACTTTACACTGCTCTCTTGAAGAGACTGCGAAAATCTCTTGTGACATCACGTCTCCGAAGAGAAGATCGCTCTCCTGAGAGTTTACACGTGTCTCCTATCCAGTTCCGGAAAACTCTCTTCGTGTAAACGCGCCTTAAATGTAACAGACGCCGCAAACTGAATTCATAGTAATTTATGCATGTTGCTTATCATAGATTAAATATATTTATTAAATCAGTATACTTGTGATCGTAGTACTGACGTTCGTGTTAAACATATTTATTTAAAAATTGCATGACAATAGTCAAAGCACTTACAAATACCGCGTGGTGATTCACTTGTCACATTAAACGTAACCTACTTTAGTTCTATTTGGGTGACGTGGGTTTAGTTTTCTGCATACTCACTAAGATGGCAGCGCTAAACCACGCAAAAACATGTTTTTGGAAATTTCATAGAAACTTCTGGCCGGATTCGAAAACATTATCAATTCCCACCAGGAGATCGAGACGCGTCGAATAAAACCTCGTTTCGAATAAAAATACGTTTCGATTGGTGCACGGGAAGTGGCCTAACCGTGAGTGACAGTCCGCACACACCCACGCACACTCACAGTTACTGAAATACTGTAAAGGGATTCAATTGTTTCTCAACAAACAGAAAAAAAGGAAATCTTTTATAATATAAATTTGAAGATCTGCGAAATGAAATGTCTAAATATATTTTTTTATTTGTCCCAACATTGAGGGGGGGGGGGGGGGGCAGTTGTCCCCCGACCTTCCCTCGTGTTCGATGAAATATGCCGAAGGGATAGGGAAGGGAAGGGTATAGGGAGATTTTCCCGTCAGTTCACATTTCAGTTTTATAATTAATATTTATAATATATGATCTAAGATAATAATTGTAATTTATAGATAAATAGTGAGTTATTTTTTGTGTACGTTTTTCTTCTCTTGCAATCTTTGATCTCTGAATTGATTCGCTTATTTTATTTCACTAATAAATCTACCTATAATAAAGAGGCTATTGTTAAGGCAAAAAGTACATTTTCCTTATCTGTTAAAGAGACATTTTTGACAGCCTAATCATTTTGGATAACCAACCCAGAAAATATTAATGATTATTTTCAGAGACATTGCATATAAATGTATCTAAAAGTACAACATAAAAATAAAGTTTAGTATTTCTTTTAATAGATTATATTGTTCCTAATGTCATAAAACGGTGTAAATCAACAATTTACTTCATTTTTTATTGTTAGATTATATAACAATTTTTGAATTACAATTGATTTTATGAAAATTTTGAAGGAAATAGATTTTTTTAGCAAGGCGCTCATTTAATGAGGTCTCATACGTATGGCATTGAATTTATTTATCAAAATGTATCACAGGGAGTCCAAAAATTGTAACGCCATACTATAATACGTGTATAGATACACGATACACTATAATACATGGTCAATTGACCAATTGAACATTATTAAATCAGTATGGTGGATTCCTCACGAAGGCAGCGTAAAGGTATAGCGTGGTTAAAATTGTCAATGAAAAATATTTTTCTACCATTATAATAAAACATGAACGTTGAGCTCCTAATTCTAGAGGACATTAAAAATGGACACTTTTAATTGAATATGGCTTACAGTTTGTGACGCCACATCGGTATGACATACAACTCCTTCACACTTCGAATATCAAACGAATAATATACAACAAGAATTAGTTGTGTACTCAATCCCCAAAAGTTTAGGAGACACATTCAAAAAATTGTGCAGCGCAACGCTGACACCAACAGGATGCCATACTTGCGTTTCCCTGTTTCTCATAACACTTCAGTTTTAGCTTTGAGCTCATCAAACGTGATTTTTTGGTGGCCCCCGGTACATGTTATAACACTAACAAATTATGTAGCATTGCTTTTGCTCATTTTATGGGATATCCATTTCTAGTGAGCAAAATATTTAATTATAATAATAATAATAATATTTATTGAGTCACATATACAATTACAATCGTGTATGACGAGTCAATATGATGCCTTGGGTGGAGAGAGCGAAGTTATATTACTGTTCAGGAGCAAACAAGGGGCCATCTCAGCATTTGCTCAAAGGACCAGGGAAACTGAACAAAACCTGATCGAGATGGGGTCATTGGCCTAGAAATACAATACTTGTTACAGTTAGATTAAGATATTACACAGTAGATAAATTATCTGCTAATAATTAACATTAATAATAATAATTGCATTAACAATAATAATTACATTAGCAATAATAATTACATTAATAATACATATCAATTTTGTTTGCAACTACATCAAATTTTACAATAGTAGTACATTCTATATTTATAACTTGAAATGGTGAGGAGGCAAGTTTTGACCAGTTTTTTTCTTCTTCTATTCTCCTTCTATTTCACAGGATCAGGATCATTTTCATCTTGAAACAGTTCATATGAAACAGAAAGTCTAATGGAATAAGAAATTCTTATTTATTTATATTTTTTAAGGGAAATGTTGTAATTTGAAAATTCCTTTACACTCTAGAACATGTTGTTAAGCAGGAAAGCTTTCAATTTACTTTTAAATGTATGAATTGTGTTTATGTCTTTGATATCATTGCCTAGTTTGTTGTAAAGTGTAATGCCCTCTATTAGGGTACTTTTTTGATAAAATGTAGTTTCAGAGTGGGGAACGTGTAGGTTATCCTTTTGACGGGTGTTGTAGTTATGTACATTAGAATTTAAAGTAAAAGTGTCTTTGTTTTCCATGAGAATTTTCTTTGTGAAGACCACTATTTCAAATATGTACATGCATGGTAGAGGAAGAATCCTTAGTTTATTAAACAAGGGTTTGCAAGACTCCAGCTTATGAGTGCTGGTCATTGTTCGCAGTATTCTTTTTTGGATAATAAATGTGCGAGTGCTTTCAGGGGCATTTCCCCAGAATATTATTCCATATTTTAGGTGTGAGTGCACATTTGCAAAATACATTGTTCGAAGTGTCTCAATGTTGGAGCTTGACCTGAGGGTGTATAGGGCATAGCAAGATTTGCTAAGCTTCTTGTTAAGATTTGATATGTGAGTGTTCCATTTTAGGTTTTCTTGAATTGTTAGTCCGAGGAAGGTAGTTTCATGAGATATTGTTACAGGGTTATTGTTTATGAGCAAATGCTGTGAGAGTTTGTCTTTACAACGAGGATTCATGAAATTTAGAGAGACTGTCTTGCTGGTGTTTATGATGAGTTTGTTGTCTTGAAACCATTTTACTAGTGCTTGCAAAGTTTTGTGAGTTTCTTTTTCTAATGATTGCTGTGTTTTTGCTTTGATGATGATGTTTGTGTCATCTGCAAACAAAATTATTTTGTTGTTCCTTAAAGCCAAAGGCATGTCATTTATGTATATAAGGAATAGTATTGGCCCAAGGATGGATCCTCGCGGGATTCCACAATTTATTATTTGAGGACAGGAGTAGTATGAGGAGATTTTGTTTTCTTTAGTGTGTTGGAGGGTAACTATTTGTCTACGGTTTGATAAATATGATTTGATCCATTGGCCTGCAATGCCTCGAATCCCTAGCATTTCTAGTTTTCTTAAAAGTATATGATGGTCAATGATGTCAAAGGCTTTTGACAAATCTAAGAAAAGGCCAATGGGAATTTCCTTCTGATTTAGGGCAACAAGTATGTCATTTAAAAAGGAGAAGATGGCTGTGTCTGTGGATCTATTACTCCTGAAGCCATGTTGTGCATTTGTAAGGACATTATTTGCATTGAGAAACTGTTTGAGTCTATCATTGAAAAGTCTTTCCAGAATTTTTGAAAATCCTGATAACAGGGAAATAGGCCTGTAGTTCATTGGGTCATAACTATTGCCCTTTTTAAACAATGGTTTAATTTTTGCTGTTTTGAATATATCTGGAAATATGCCTGATTTTAGGGAGTAATTGCAGATGTGAGAGAGTGGTTGCACTATACATGGAGCACTGTGTTTAATAAGAAAATCTGGAACATTACATTTAAAAACCCAATTATGATTACATTTCTCGAACAGTAAAAAATATTTTAAGAAAGCATATCTCAACAGAGTATTTCTTTCGTCATGATTCCGTATTGTTCAGCAAAAACATTTCGATAACTGAAACCGGTGGAAGATAGGATGTGACCCACAGTTGGTGGTACCACGGTCAGACGGTCATTTGAGTGTATAATACCAGATTTAACTTCAAAATATCACTTATCATAATACTACTACTACTAATAATACTAATATTATTATTATAAATAGATAAGGGGAAGTGCAAACATCACATTTTCCTTATAGTTAAAAATAACCAGCACAAGAGTACCGTGCCTTTATCACAATAAAAAAAGCACAATACAATAAAGAGGCACGGATGTGTTTCTAAAATCTTGTAGTTTTAGAAAATGTCATTTGTCATAAACGGATGAGAACTGTTGCCTCTAGTAACCCTAAATAGAAAGCCTTGTATTTTCGCCTGTTGCAAACTCTGAAAATAATAGTCAATTTCAAATGGCTCTATCTCCTCAACTACTCAAGCTACAGGGCTGAAATTCGCACACGAGTTTGTATACAGTTTTCTATTTAATGTGAGTTTTAAATTATGCTTCTCTTTTGATAATAACTAACTTGAAGATGCAATATTTGTAACTGCGATTTTGAACATTCAGTTTTTAACTCAAAAAAGAAACTCGCATACTATGCAACAAAAATCAATTCTACAACCTCTCATGTGCTTTAAAAATCATATATTTTATGAAAATGTTATCGTTTGTCATCAACGGATGAGAAATGTGCCCTCAAAGAACCTTGAATTGAAACCCCTGTATTTCGAAATCTCAACGCTCTCAAAATAATAATCAAATTCACAAGGCTCTATCTTCTAAACAATTCGAACTATAACGCTGAAATTTACACAACTGATAGTATGTACTATGCTCTTTAATTTATGTCTTAAATGACGCTTCTCATTTAATAATACTGGCTTGAAAATCCAATATTTGTAACTGCGATTTTGAACCTTCCTTTTTTTAACTAAAAAAACTCGCATATTTCACAAACTATGGAACAAACATCAATTCTGGAAACACTCACGTATTTCAAAATCCATAAATTTTATGAAAATATCATCGTTTGTCATATACCGATAAGAAAATTTCCCTCTAAGATCCTTGAATTGAAACACCTGTATTTCGAATTCTCAACGTTCTAAAATGGTATCTTTTCACGTAATGAGGCGGGTATTGGGAACTTTCAGTGGTAGTCGAAACCGTTGTTGACATGTATTTCCGATACTAATTTTTTACGGGAGGTTGGTTTGCTCCTTTAATTTTTCGTACATTGTTCTACTTACATACCAGTTTTTACAATCCCTTTTGTCGTTTTTGTGGATTTCTTAAATTAGATGTAAGCGAGGCAGCGCGAAGATCTGCCTACCCAGACTCAAGCCTCTTTTCAACGAGGCATTATCGCTAATACTTTTCACAAAATGTTATATTCTTTAAATGATATTTCAATTTACCATTGCCGTAATAACATGTTTAAAAAAATATTTTTTCTTGTGTTTGTGTTTTTTTAAAATTAGTTGTAAGGAGGCAGCGCGAATATCTGTCAACCCCGAGACGAGCCTCTACTTAACGAGGCATTATCGAATAAACTATTCAGTAAATGTTATATACTTCAAATTTTATTTCAATGTACAATTGTTGTAATAACATTTTTTAAAAAACCTTATCTTGTATTGCTAGTTTTATTAAAATTTGTTGTAAGCGTGGCCACGCGAAGATCTGCCTTTCCGAAGACAAGCATCTTCTTAACGAGGTTTTATCGCTTATACTATTCACTAAATGTGTTTTTCATTAAATTATACTCCAGTTTACACTTGTAATAACATTTTTAAACATCCTTTTTCTTGTTTTGCTGGATTTCTTAAAATTAGATATATGCGAGGCAGCGCGAACATCTGCCAACGCAGACACGAGCTTCTTCTTAACTACGTATTGTCGCTTAAACCATTTACTAAATGATGTAAATATAAATATCATTTGAAAAATATAATTGTCGTAATTATTGTTTTTTAAATCCTTTTTCTTTTGTTGGATTTGATAAAATTAGATGTAAGCGAGGCAGTGTGAGGAGTTGCCTACCTAGAGACGAGCCTCTTCTTAACGAGGCATTATCGCTTAAAATATTACCTAAATGATATATTTTTAAATAATATTTCAATATACAATTGTCAAAATAACATTTTTCAAACAATCCTTTTCCTTGTTTTGCTGGATTTCTTAAAATTAGATGTGAGGCAGCGCGAATATCTGTCTACCCAGAAACAAACCTCTTCTAAACGACGCATTATCGCTTATACTATTCACTAAATGTTATATTCTATAAAAGATATTTCAGTTTACAATTGTCGTAATAACATTTTTCAAAAAATCCTTGTTCTTGTTTTGCTGGATTTCTTAAAATTAGATGTAGTGGATTAGCAGTGCGATCATCTGCCTACCCAGAGACAACTCTCTTCTTAACTAGGCTTTGCCGGTTATAGTATTCCCTAAATTTTATATTTTTAAATGATATTTCAATATACAATTGCAAAATTGCATTTTTCTAAATAATACTTTTACTTGTTTTTCTTGTTTTCCTTAATATTCATGTAAGGGAGACAGCGCGAAGATCTGCCTATCAGGAGACGAGCCTCTTCTTAACGAGACATTATCGCATATACTCTTAACTAATTGTTATATTCTATAAATCATATTTCAATTTACAATTGTCAAAATAACAATTTTGCTTCTCTTTTAATAAAAACCTGTTTGAAAATGCAATTTTTGTAACTGCAATTTTTGTAACTGCAATTTTGAACCATCATTTTTAAGACAAAAAAGAAACTCGCATATTTCAGAAACTATGCAACAAAAATCAATTCTAGGAACACTGACGTGTTTTAAAATTCATGTATTTTATGAAAAAGTCATCTTCTGCCATATGCGGATGAGAAATGTGCATTGTAAGTACCTTGCATTGAAACCGTTTTCTGTAAAAACTAGATAAAAGTTCTGCATTTTCAGAAACGCTCAAGTGCCAATTTCTGAAAAACGCTCAAAATTTTTATTCAAATTTTCGTATGGATAGTGCAAATTAAACTCTTTATGATGTCATAAAATCCATTTTGCTGTATTCCTTTGGTTTTAAAAAAATTACACAGATGTATACAAAGATACTATTTTGAAAGGTCTCTCATGGCATCAATATGCACATTTCCAGCAAAATGTAAAACAATATTGTATTTGTGAGTAGATGTGCTTCAAATGACTGCTAATGAAGATTTTCAAAAACTTAAAAATTGTCTGTAAAAAAGGGCTTTTAATTTCAAAACTTTAGTAGCGCTTAAATAATATTTCCTTTAAAACTCACAAACAAATTGACATTTAGGTCGAGTTTTTAATGTTTTTATAATGTTTTATAATTCCATTCTACTATTAATAAACCAAAATGTAAGAAAATGTAAAAAGAATGACAGCTGGTGTGAGTGTGTGGCACGTCAGAACATCTAAGTGTTACCAAAGGAAACAGAAAACTAATATGAGAAAGGCTATGCCATTCTGTGACACTAGTTCTAGTCTGATCGCCAAACAAATGTTGTAGACAGTAGATGTCAGTGACGTATCCAAAGTTTTTAGAGACCACGTGCCCACCTCCTTGTATATAGAAGTAGTTAACGTTTTTTTCTCTCTACTTATTACCAGTCCTCAAACAATAACTATCATTGTCATATTTCAGCATGAAGAAACTCTGTTGGTGGTTCATAAAATTTATATTTCATCCTAAAATTGTTGTACCATCCGTATTTTCTTTACTTGTATTGAACATGTCATCATCTATGCTAAAAAATGGTCCATGCAAGCTGAAATATGAGGTACCTCAAAATAATTTAATATTTTGGTCTAAAAACTGAGGTAAAAAATTCAAATATTGGGTTTACTTGTTTCTTGCCTAGGCATAACATTCAAGCTTATATTCTGAATTGTAAAGTTTGGCCACACTAGGGTTCTGTATTGTATTTCTATTTTTTATTGATTTATGGGCATGAATATTGAATAATATTCTTTAACCTCACAAAATAAATTCTGACACTTAAACTATGTGTCCTACACGCTTTTAACTGCCAAGAACTTATTTAATATTCAATTTTGGATTGTACTGTGCCATCTGTTTAATTTTCAAGTTGTTCTTTATATTTTCTTTTGAATTTTAGGTGTGATTATATTAAACTAATATAATACCTATTGAATTATTTATTGGAATCAAAATACAAGCTCTGTGTAATTTCTGACTTGTTAAAACTAATCAATAATCACTCCTGAATCATTCTGCAACCGGGATTTGATTTGCAAAATTGTCTATTTGCTTGTTTGGCATCAGGATTGAATATTTTTCTCTGTAATGGTTCTGTGGGTCTAGTACGGCCATTGGCACCTAGAGCAGGGTTGTTGCTGTCAATATCGATGTTTCGTATTATTCATTTGTCATTCTGTAATTCACTCAGTGCCCACAGAGGGCATTGGCTGTGAAAATAATCCGCTACAGCAATTAGACTGCTTCGGAAGGATGCTTGCTTGTGATATTTCTATAAATACGAGCGAAAAAATTTCGCTCAACGCTGTCTTAGCATTGCATGCCCGTAGTCTCAAAACTACGTTAAATTGATAGAAATGTACTGTTTCTTATAAGCACCACTAGCTTTGTTATTTTTTTTTGTTCTCGCCGTGGCTCACTGCCACGTTAATATTAAATGTGTACCTTATAATTAAATGAGATTTTATTGTAAATAGAAGATCGATTTTAGGTTATTTGCACCAACTTATTTGCTATGTCTTTTTAAGGGGATTCGCTAACGCTTTCTGCCTTCTAATTTTGTATTTGTTCCAGATTTGTGAGACATTCCCACGTTTGAAAGGGCTCTGTCTTGAATTGTTGTATAACACTCTAATACTGGAATTTGTATTTGTTGCAGTGTTATTGTATTTGTTTGCTTCATCAGCTGCCTGGAGGCCGGGGCCATTGCTCTTCGTGTCTCAGGCCTGGCAAGCATGTGCTGGAACTGGTGTTTCCGCAGCGTAGCCGCAACTTTCACGTACTGGTCCATGTGGCGTGCATCCCGTGTTTCGCTGATCACGCTTCTAATCGGCCCAGGAGGCACAGGTGGTGTCTCAGCTCAGAAAGCTCTGCGGCACGCATAAATTTGCGAGGTCGTGAGTGGCCCGTGCCAAGGAAACACCGTGGGGTAAAAGGCGAACGCAAAGGTTGTATTTGTGGTAGCGAAATCCTTGCAGATAAATATCTTAAATAGTATGAGTGTAAATTAGTCTTCTATATTTCAATTATTGCGAGAACTGGTGCTAGATGACCCATTGGCCATTTCTAAAGTTGTATTCGTCAATTAATTGACATATCATTTCTGTGTAGCATATAATTATGTTTAATTATTTTCCGAAAGTTCGCTAAATAGCGACTTTGTCAAATTTGTATATTAACGCCTTCGGCGCTCTTAGACTCTGTTTAATATTATGTATTATATTGGTTCGATCTAATACCGCAATTCGTTAGCTCTTCATTTTTATGTGCTAGCAAATTTTTGCTATTTGAGTAACTCTGTATAATTGCTTAATTTTGTATACGGCGAGAGTGCCGTCTAATCCAATTGTTCACTTTCAGGACAGCGGGGAATATTGTGGTTTATATTTTATTGTACATGCTCCCTGTCTGTCAAATAAATTGTAATATTGTATTGAAAGTTTGGTTACGTGTCCATGCAACAGAACAGATGCCTTCCTAGATGACCCATTGACCCGATACCTGTTTTCCTATATTATATAGGTATAATTATTTCGGAAACGATCCACGCTCGAACCACTGAAGGTTATTCATATGTTGGCCTGTGCTTGGCCTGAGGCTCACGCTGCGGTCATTTGTTTGCCTTTTGAGGCTGGCGACCACGAAATAGTTTATTATATATTTAAATTCACGTTCGAACCACAACAATCATATCGCACAATACGTAGAATTGTGATACAACAAAAAAGGCGTTATTTTCATTTCTACTCAAAACTAGAACCTTAATAAAATTACCGACATACTAATCTATTGCTGTGTTGTGCTATGTTTCCTACGTAACTATCTTGTTCAACTAATCTTACTAATCGCATATTGTTGATTGAAATTTGTTTTGTTCAAGGGTAGTAGTTACTCAGCATTGCCCAATTTGTATTATTTATTTCCAACTAGTTCAATTGCATTCCAGGGAGTTGAATATAATACTACAGAACGTAAAGACAAGATGCCAGAATTTAATTGACTTGTAAAATGCCCATTTTTCAATTGTCGCTTTCCTATGTGACGTACAATATCATCAACCACTCGTGATAAAAGTTACCAAATAATCGAATGAATACTCCAACAACTGCCATTACAAGAAACCGCAGTGTTGGTAAAAGAAAACACCAGCAATTTACAGGCCAAGCCCACAAGGACATCTTCCGCGGATGTATTATTCCTTCCTCATTAAGTTATGGCCGTCTGGAAATACCTTGGCTACGTCTGTATTATAAATACTTAGTTAAACGATTTCGATCACTTCTCTGAGTTCTGATTGGCTGTTGTGAACTCTTTATTACACGGTGAAGTTTTAATTGCACGTATACATTTATAGTGATAATCAACGATTTTTCAGGAAAATAATGAGCATACTCACTTAACTAAATGAAAAATATATTTATTTTTTTGTGAAAAAATCAGTACTAAATTCTCCAATTAGTTTGATGTGATTGTGCTGTACTGGTTGTCCCAGCCTGACACACATCTTGGGAATCGTATCATCGTAGGATTATCAAATTGTCAGGAGCTCACAAGAAAATAAATGGGACTTCAAACGTAATTAACTTGAAAAAAACTTACTTGGGGCTTAAACTTTTTGTATCGAGTTTAATCGTTTAATGTCATCTGTCAAGATGTAGTAAAATAATTAACATGTATTGTGTGTGGATTTTTTGTAGTAAGCTGTTTATCCTGAAAAAATACATAATGTATACTACACATCTAGGACAATGGTGTAACCACCATGGTGTAACACCAGTAATGGTGTAAACACCAGTAACCCGATGCGCACTGAGGGCTACTACAGTCATATGTGCAATGATACAGAACCGAAATGGGCCCAAAGACTACGGCGTGCTGTTTTGGAAGATTCAAGGAATTCGTTACTGGTTGTAACGAATGGATTGGCAATGAATTGGCAGTTACGTAACGCGGGAAACGTACGTACGTACTACGATAAAGAGAAATGAGAAGAGTAAATATAAACATGAAAATAAACGACATAGAATATATGCTGTGTAGAAACTAGTTTCCTTACATGCATACATTTGTAGTTGGGAAGGGATAATTCTTCTTCGTGCAGTCATTGGCTTCGCTCAGATAATGTTAGATGGGGAATTTGTCCGCCTTTAGTTTAATATATTGCTGGGTTACTGCAGTCTCGTTTACTGAAATGTACTTATTTTATCAAAACATATGAGTAAATTTAAATGTACATTTGTTGTTGAAGGTTATAGTTAAGGTAAAGTTTTTAAAGTTTAATTTCAATGTTAACTAATATTAATTTTTAATAATTTAAATAAAAGATCAAGAATATTTGAGGCAATTTTTGCTTGCATTTTATTTACATTTAAATATAAACGATTGTTCTACAAATGTTGCTTGGAATATACTATGATTACCTAGTTCAATATTAGGATGGGTAAATGGAAAGAAACTGCAGAGCCCGAATAGTCTGTAATGACGGTTTGCTTAGCCATATTGTGGGATCCATTCCTGTGCTGGATTACCGCTATTGTACATGGCATGCATTCAGTAATAGAGAAATTGGGGGACCTTGTCTGGATGGGAAAGTTATTGAGCTGTGAGGGGTCATAACACATCGCAATTTGCATTGATGTGAATGGCAGGTGACCTCCCTCCGGACTGTAGACTAGGTTGTGGTTCAGCAGGGAAGGCCACATGCCCAACTGTTGGTTTAGAAGAGACACGCCTACAAGGCTCACAAGACAGGGTGGGTAGGTAAAGAGCTAGCGATGTGTTGCCATTTGTTGGGTAGCCATTGAAATATCACACTTTCCCTCTTTATTATATTACATTAATTATGCTAAAATTCCCGTCTTTTTTCTTCTTCTGTTTATTTCAATTTGGGCTAGCTCAGTTTTTATATTATAATACTCAACAATACCCTGTATCATTCACAAATCTCAGAGCTGCTGTCGTTACTTCTTTGCGTCGTGGGCCTGAAAATAACCGCTCTTACGAGTACACGGCTGGAAAAAATTTCTTAATAATTTGGTGGGAAACTTGTATCGCCATCTTTGCATCAACTATGGTATTTTTTTCTTTTCACTTTAGAGCAATGTTTTTGGTACAAAAATAATTTTGTTATGACAGAGGGAGATGACCCATTTTATGTCATTTTTTTCATTATTCACCGATTTAGACTAAAAAGATTTTTTTTTCCTTTTCCCGTAATTGTTAATACTCTTTTGATAATTTCGTCGATTTTAAAGGTACTTGTTTCAAATAATATTTATAAGATGCAAGAAATGTCCTCCACAGAAATGCTGAGTAGCGTATTCGACTTCTTCGCTCAGAAGTTGTAATATCAGCCGTTGTGCGTATGTAATCTAAGGTTCCTCTTATCAGCGCCATTGTCCGTTCTGCCGATTTCGAAAAAAGAGAAAAATTTCTGAAAAAAGAGATTTCCTGGTGAAGAACAGAGGAAACCAAACGTTTGAAAGCTGAGTTCCCTTCGATGAATGGAAGATACCTTTATTACATCAGATTGTTAATAATGTTTTACGCTACGATCTGCATACATTTTAATACTTCCTCGCGAGTATGGGATTGTTCTATGTATGGATTTGAACATATTATCAAGTATTCTATTGTAAAAACATTCTCACTCAAGTTTGGGCATGCATTCACCGTGACAGTCTTGGAGAAATTGTTTTTACTTGCCCGAGATAACGTTCAAGCAATAATTCCGGGCGAAATTTCACAATCGCAAGTGCAGAATATGCAGCGAAGATGCGCTTAATATTTGATGGCGCGGCGGGTTGCGCAGAGCTTCCTTTCAGAGGTGCTCGAGTCAAAATAAACATAAACGCGCGTCTGTGAGCGGCGCATGCGCACATTTCCATTATACTATGCCAACATTTTTCGCGCAAGTGCAAGCAATGTACTGACAAAGATTTTTTTTGGATTTAATTTAATGAACGGTACGACAGCGCATAAAATACAAACAAACATTGAATTTTATAAAGGATGAGTCACATAACTTTAGCATGCTATAACTTGTGAACGGGTAAGGTTATTGCAATGCAGTTTTCACAGAAGTGCACGAAGGAATGGGACTAATTGATACTATATTTATTTCTATTTCATCATTTGTATTTTACGATATATTTGAGGAAACATTGCTTTTTAAAATTGAACTATGCATATTTTTTTCAGTCTATTGTAAAAAAACGTCAATTCCAATGATATACTACATATTGTTATACGTTAGATAAGCATTTTCTGGCTAATTTTGATTTTTTATAACTTTGCTCATCTAATATATAACAATATGTATATCATTGAATTTGTAATTTTACACTCATGATAAATATGTATAACTCAATTTTAAAATAAAGTTACTGCAAATGTCTTGTAAAATACAAGTGATAAATTGGAAACGAATGCGTACATTAATTAGCCTCATCCCCTCAGGCACGTCCGTGTAAACTGCATTGCAATGACTTGCGCCGTTCAAAAGCTTGAGGAGGTGGCAAGGTTCCGTGGCCCAGCGTGGGTTGTGGGCGGCAGGGGGCGTGGCTGGCGCTGCCGCCCAACCCGGGCGCGTACCTGCGCCTGCGCTTCGGGCCCGACTTCGTGCGCGCCGCGCTGGCGCCCGCCTGCCGCGCCGCCGCCGCCGCCAACACCTGCAGCCCGAGGACGTGGCGCGCGCCAGCCGCTGCCCGCCCGCCCTCTGACGGCTCTCAGTTGACCTCTGTAGCGGTCGCGAGGCAATTCTCTCGGATTTGGCATTTTAACGGTTACGCAACAGATCCCTTTCATTTGTCATTTTTAACGGTTGCAAGACAATTCGCTTTAAATTGCTATTTTAACGGTTTCAAGACAATACTGTCTGATTTGACTTTCTTAATGCTTGCAAATACAATTCTCTCTGATTTGACATTTAATTATTGTAAGAAAATTCTACGTGATCTGACATTTTTAACTGTTGCAAAACAATTATCTTTGATTTGTCATTTTAAACGGTTGCAAGACAAGAGTCTTTGATTTGGCATTTTGTAAAGGTTGCGACACAATTCTCCGTGGTTTGACATTGTTAATGATTGCCAGACATTTCTCTCTAATCTGACATTTTAACGGTTGCGAAACAACTCTCTTTGGTTGGACTTTTGTAACGGTTCCCAAGGGCTTTCTTTCTGATTTCATCCTTGCAAGATGATTCTTGTTCATTTGACATCTTCAATGACTTCCAGAACACGTTTGTTTGATTTTCCGCTCTCCAAGTCATTTATCTTTCACATGTCTCTAAAGCTGACATTCTGTAGTTCGGTTACTTCCTCAAGAGCACTCTTTCATTTCACACTTTTTAAAAGCATTGTTTGATCAGACCAATCATACAAATTTAAAAGGATTCAATAGGATTATATTTCATTTGATATCTTTGGAATTCTCTAAGAGGACTATTTTTCATTTGGTAGCTTTGCCGTATTCCCTCTTCTTTCAACCTTGCGCGATTGTCATTGCTTTGATGTCTTCCTAGAGCATTCTCTATTATTTAACACCTTTCATGAACAACTTTTATTACAGATATTTTGCGGGATGCAAAGGACATGTCTGTGATTTTACATTTGCAAGACCAATTGTTTTGATTTGACATTGTCCAAGATAACTATACGTATGATTAAATAGTATCTCAAATAATATCCTTTAGGTTGACAACATTCCAAGAGAATTGTCATTCAATTTACATCTTCGGCGGTTCCAAAGAAGAATATAATCGATTCGTCATCTTTGACGTTTTCTAACCTAACTCTAATTTCGAACATTTCCACCTTCCAAAATAAATGTTTTTCAATATGATTTCGATTTCACCTTTGTCAGCTGCGAAGAAAAGACTCTTTGTCTGTACACTTAAGATGCTATTCAAGATCTCTAATCTTCGCGTTGACAATGCTCTTCGAGTGACCAAATGTCTCCCAAAAGTGTTTATTACAATTTGTGCGTATTATAAGATGTTTCTCTTTGATTTGAGACTTCTGAAGTCTTCCAAGGACGTTCTCTTCCATTTTACGCCTTCGTACTCTTTCAGGTAGATTCTTTTGATTTGACATATCAGTAATTTTCAATCCAATTCTCTTTGAGTTATCATCTACTATTGGAGACTTTTATTTTATTCAACAGTTTTGAAGTCCCGCAAAACTACTCTCTTTGATTTGTTACCTTCGGTATTTGCAACCGGATTATCTTTCTTTTGGCCCTTATGGTGTCTTCTGAATGTGAATGGTGAATTCTCTTTGTTTCGAATGCTTTGATAGTATTCATGCATTCATGTTGCATTGATGGTTGTTCTGTTTGTGCTATTGACAGTGCAGTGACGTGTTCCTTAAACATACGTTTGTAGTTTTGTGTTGTTCATTAAGTATTGAATGATTTAGAACCTACAAAAGAGTAAACAAGAAGTAAATATTAATAATAATAATTGTTAAACTTAATTTGTTTGCCTTAATTAATGTATTACGACAATACAAATAAATGTTAATCACTCCGTGGATAGCCCACTGAGCCACAAGGTACTTGTATTACAATATTCTTTTAGACAGAAAATAAGAAATCTCAACGTGAAAACTAACTACTCATAAAAAGAGAAAAATCTATTTCAACATGGTTGTTTGAGATTGTATTTTTTGCTGTAGACTACGTAGAGACTCTATTGAAATACATTTTTACTTTCTCGCTACGAAGTAGAGAGAAAGTTATGTAATACTGTGCGAAAACGACGAATTTTCAACAGAAAAACTCTCATTATATGGCCCCCGCAACGAAGAAATGGATAAATCCAGTTTCTAAATTTAGGAAAAACATCCTCTTAAAGCGTGATGTAGCCATAATCCATTTTTATGGGTCTTTGATATTGAAAAGTCTATTGACGGCAAAACGTCTGTCTGTACGTCAGCCTTTAAACAACGCTAGCGATTAAACTGATGTTCTCCAAACCTGATATTCCACAATCGATCTACTTGATGTAACGACCCTTTGAATTTGAAACATATTTTAATTTTGAAGGGTATTTTACATAAAGCTCCTGGGACATTTTCCAAATTAAAAAAATAATCCGTCGTCGTGCTCCTTAAAAAACCTGATTTTAATAATTTGGAGAATCTCTTAATAGAGTTAAAAACATCAAATTGCAAGATCAACAAAGATAAAACGAAGCTATGCCAAACACCTGTTAATATTTTCATCACATTTTGACAATTGAAGTTTTACGATCTCACCCATATAAAACAAATTCGATTATAAAAATGCCTTCCCCAAAGAATAAGACAGAGTTCCTTCGTTTTTCAGGTTTGGTGACATACTTGAGTCGATATATTGAGAATATGAGTGAGAAAACTACGATCTTGAGAAGACTTACGAGGGACGATGTATACTGGTCTTGAACCAGCGAGGAAGAAAAGGCTTTCCAGAAGATAAAGAATTAGGTAGCAAATATAGAGTTTCGGCAATATTTTGATGTTGACCAACAAGTGGCTCTAGAATGTGATGCTAGCTTTACAAGTTTGGGAGTTGCTGCTTAACAGAAGGATAAAGTGGTTATAGGGCTTCTAGGGCACTCACAAAAACAGAAAAAAATTGTGCTCAGATTGAAAAGGAGCCTTTGGCTATAGTTTTTGGGTGCACACGATTTGATCAACTATGGCTGGTAATAAACAAATTATAATAAAAACAGACCACACGTCCTTGATTTTAATTTTCAAAAAACCCTTATTGAAAACTCCTAAAAGACATCAACTAATGTTGATGACATTACGAAGATACCACTTAGAAGTACAATTTGTGAAAGGAAAAGAGAATGTGCTTGGGGATGCTTTATCAAGGGCATGTGTTGGAAACGATTACGTAAAAAAACTGAATAATAAGAATATTTTTTAGCTAAAAAGGGATTCACCGATTTTTAAAGCATTTGGGAAGACAGATTTGAAGAAATTGTTGCAGATATCACCTGAGGGAGTTAAGAAAATTAGGTCATGCTCGAAAAATGATTTAACAATGCAGAAACTTGTAGATTATGTCCAATCTCACGAGGCGTCAGAATATCTATTTCAGCTTGTATTGATGGACGTTTTCTTTGCCAAATACAAAGACGGAAAATAATATTTTTGGTTACTGTGAATCACTATTCAGATTTTTTGAGCTAGATGAGCTACAGAATCTATCAGAAGATACTTAAGTTAAAATTTGTAAATCGAATTTCAGTCGCCATAGCATACCAAAACGAGTTTGCAGTGATAATGGGACAAACTGAAAATAAATATATACAGTTTTAGCAAAGCTTGGGATTTTGAGTTTGTGACATCAGCACCATATCACCAGAGAGGAAATGGTAAAGCAGAAGCTACAGTTAAGATTCAAAAGATTAATTAAAAAGGCTTAGGAGAGTGGAGAAGAACTCTGGTATATTTTGCTACTTTGGAGAAATACGCCAAATAAAATAGGCTTTAGTCCTTCACAGAGGATTTTTGTAAGAAGAACCAGAACATGTTTTTCCTATAACTACAAAATATATCAAGCCTGAGGTAGTGGAATACGTGCAGAGGAAAATCGAAATGGCCAAGAAGAGTAACAAATATTATTATTACAATAAAACAAAAAAAATCACCTGAGTTGGAAATTGGTCAGGCGGTAGCAGTGCACGTACACCCCGATAAAGACTTGACGTGGACACGAGGGGTAGATCAGGATAGACTTAAAGATATGGATTATATTGTTGAGGGGGAAGGAAAAATACAGACGCAACGTCGTAAATGTGAAACCATTCCCAGGACAAACAAACCAATCTCGAGTGAAAGATGTCATCCCCAATGATCTTTCACCACCACTCGATATGAAAGTATTTGCGAACAACTCTGACAATGAGTAAAACTTTAAAGAACCAAGAACCAATGGAAAATACAATATCAATTGATTCAAGTTTCAATCAACACTTGATGCAAGACCTAGAAGGAATGTGAAGATGCCTTTAAGATTTGATGATTTAGCTCTTTATAAAGTGTTTATTTATTTTTATTCTTTGATTATGATATTGTATTATTTTTTAGTAATTGTATACATGTGTTAATAATGTTATTAGAGTAAATATTAACTCTATTTTGTAAAAAAATCAAAAATTTTTATTAAAAAAATTCTACAAAAAAAGGGGACAATATGCTCTGGAGAGTAGAAGGACTTGTTAGTAGGCGGAAAGGTAAGAGAGTCAGGTAAGAGAACATGTGGAATAAAGTAGGCTGAATTGTGTTACGTATATTATTTCAATAGCCACTATAACGCATTTATTGCCCATTCGGGTGAACCTTCTAACCAACATTATTATTATATGCCTAAATGATCGGGGTTGTGATAGATCTACAAAAGGATATACTACTATACTTAGATTTTTGTAATGTGGCGCGTTAGGGACTGTCTTCACAATTGAATACCTCACGGTACTTCGTTTCTTTCTCGGTCGCTAGAAGCCGCTGGACACATCGCACTGCTTGATATGGTCCCGATACTCTCTGGTCTCGATTATGCGACATCTAGCGGCAGGACCGAGAAAGTCGCGAAATACCGCGAAATACTGCGTAAAGGTGTCAAATAGAAGTTACGAATTTGGTATGAAGTAAAGAATGTTTCGCCCTCTTTGCACTCTGCCGTTGCCAGGATTGCTTTCTTCAAAGCTTAGAGAATTGGGATTTATGTATTGCGACGATGTTTGTTTTGATAGAAACGGCAAACCAAGTGCGTACTCATTAATTTTGGCTAGTGTTAGTAACTACGCTCCCAATTTAAAACCGATTTGTTAGCAGTTTTGGATCCCATTGCAGAAAAAGTGTTGCGGCAATGGAGTGACGAGCCGTGTACATATTGGAAAGAATTACTTGCCACTCCAGCTACAAAGAATGCCTTCTCTCATTTGCAGGTGATAATTGATTTTTATGTCTCAATACCTTTTGATGAGGAATTGAAATAATAACTAACTTCAAGAACCTTAATTTTTTTATACATTCAAAATTTCTCATTTTATGGTTGTATGACAGTTGTTCTTGTACTTTGTTTATAAAAGTGGAAGAATGAATTACAAGAGAGAGTTCATGTGGCGTCTGATTGTTTTGAATATAATAAACAGGAAAAATGAAATATACCAAGTAGTGAACACAGCATTCAGATGTAATTGTTGTGTATTTTCTTTCTCTGATGTTCTGTTAAAACATATTTGACCTCGTCAGAAAGATTAATACAAAACGGAAATTGACACAATTTTACTTGAGTGGACAACAAACGACAATGAGTTACTTTTAAAAAATTAATTTTCATCAAGTGATGATTTGGAGAATTTACGTTTTGGACATCAATTTTGAAAACCTGGCAAATTTAGTAAACTAATAATTACTATTTGTGTATAATATAAAATATTAATTCCGTACTGTTTAACCCCATGAACATCAAACATCGTTAACATCATGAAAAATATAGATGCTCAGTGCATAGGGCAACACAATGCAGACTTTATATGTATTAAACGGCACTTGGGTTTCACAGACCATCCGAATGCACTGCTATGTTATGTCATAAAAACTTTATTCTTAAATAAAACCTTTAAAAAAGTTAAAACAAGTTGATAATATAAAAATTATATTTTATTCAATAAAACTATGAATCTTGCAAATTTGTCCAGTAAAATTCCAAAATGTGCAATTTTCAGGTAGCATTACCTAAAATGTGCAATATCGTTCAGTAACCCCCCAAACGTGCAATTTTTTGCAAAATAAAATGGATACTAAAATAACATCCTCTTGGTTTCAAATTTCTGTCAAGGTTTCATTCAATTTCAAGTTAGCAAAGAAAAGATGCAGTAACATGGGAATCCAGTCTTCAGTAATATTGTCAACTATCCACAGTAGCAAAATTGTATCAATTTCTCTATGTTGTAACAGTTTATTTGAAGAGGTCAAAGATCATTTGACAAAATGTTATGAAAAATAAAATAGATTACAATTAAAACTAAAAGCTGTGTTCAGTTGTCAATCCATTTCAGTGGCGTAATGCGGGAGGCCCAGGTAAATGGGGGGCCTATTTTTAGGGATATTTTTATTATTTAAGGTACCTACCCTACTTTGTTTTACAGATGGGCCCGCATTCATTTCATTATGCTACTGATCCACTTTGTCTTTTTCATCCCTCCTGTAGAGACGTTGCACAACTTCAATGAAGTAAAATTTCTTTCCCTTTTAAAGTTTTGTTTATAAGCTGTAGTTTAATTATACAAGTTTTCTTTAAAGGTACAATTGATAGGCCAGATAATTTTCAATTTTGAATTACTTTCTGGGTCTGAAACTAACTTGTATACACAATGTCAGCACAAAGCGATTTCCTGAGATGGGTGTTCCTGCAATGTGAATAAATTAACTGATATGACTGATAGAGAGGAAAGTGGGCTGGCGAAGTACTATCTAAACTTTTCATAGACTGAGAAAATTACCTTGGGTTTAGTATCCCTAGTACAATATTCAGTATTTAATGAATTTATCAATTGTTACTGAATTAAATTATTGTGTCACGTGAATTTTACAAATCGTAAATAAAAAGCATATAATTCAGATATTATTAATAGAAATAATCAGATAATTGAAAAGTAAATTTACAAATTCTTGATTTATAAGCATTGGAATTCTTCAGGACGAATGTGATCTTGGGAGAATAGAAACCTTTTGTCGATCATTGGATGAATATATGGATGGTGGAGTTCCTTTACAAAGAATTACTGAATTTAGTGGTGCTCCAGGATCAGGAAAAACTCAGATGTGGTGAGTTTACTTTAAAAATTTTTGAATTGGTTATGGTCATTTCCATTAGAACATAAATTAGCTCTCAGTAAGTGTATGAATACTTCTTTAAATACGGTTACCTAAGTTGCAATGGTTTTTCAGCCTTCACCTGTGCGTTGATGTCCAAATCCCTCGAGCATTTTGTGGTTTGGAGGGACAAGCAGTTTTTGTTGATTCGTGCAGTGCATTTACAGTATCTAGGTTGTCAGGTAGGGATTTATTTGTATTTCGTCATTAGCAGGTTTACAGTAGTGTTGCATGTTAACACATGTTTCAGTGTAATAATGAAGAGTAACAGTTCATTAAGTTAGAATGAAAATACTGACTGACTTCTATGTACTACTATACTTTCTGAAAATGCTGATTGGCTGCTATTTACTACTGATAGGTTTACTTTACTAATTTTTAATTATTAAATTATTCCAATTTAAGTTCATTTTACAGAAACATTTATTTAGTTGGGTTTTTACTAAATAAAATAAAATGAAATGTTTTGAATTTATGAATTGCCAAAAATATAATTAATTTAAAATGCAAAACTCGAGAGTGCTCACATACATTGACATGTCTTTGCCTCTATTTAGAATTAGATCTTTTTGATTCACTTTTAAAATTTAAAGTTGGTTTGATGTAATTTGAAGTTTGGTATGCTGGTCAGAGTTCAATTCCAGGGGGAAAAAATTATTAGCTCTTTGCTGCACAGAAAAATGGCAGATGTTTGCATTGGAACAGTGATTAAGATTTAAATCATGGATTGTTAACTACACCGATACTCGTGAATCTAAATTTATTTTTCATGGTATTCCTATTCCTGAAATTATCTGGCCTTGTGTTCTATAGAAAACAGATTCATGATTGACGTTTTTTGATGTTATGACAGAAATAGCAGAAGCCTGTGTGAATCATTGTTCTATGCTTGCCAGAGATGGACTTAATCAAAATATGCTGCAAGCTATGAAACATTTTTCCAAAATTTCCATCTTGGAAAACGTTTTCCATGTACTATGTTTCACTCATGTTGACTTGATGGCAAGCATAATCTATTTGAAAAAATTTTTATCAGAACACAGACAGGTAATATTTAAAGGCTTTTTTGTTGTTTTTTTTTCCAGAACCAGTAGTTATTTATAATAAAAATTAATAATTTAAAAGCACTTTGCAATCTTGTGTTGCAACAAATCTTTGTACTGCCAAATTTGGTGGAGACCAAATATATAAACATATATATTCTGGTAATGGAATAAAATTGAGAGAGAATCATAGCACCAACAAGACTGCAAAGTGTCCCATTGAATTCTTTAACTGAAGATAAGTGTAAGAATGAGAAATTTATTAGTGTGTCTCAGTGTATTGTAACTTTCATATCTGGTATGAAATAATTAATGTGAAGGCAGATTGCATGCAATTTGTCCTTCTCACTTATGTTACGTCCTGCTCTTAGATCCTGGAGTGGGACTGATGACTGACAAAGCTTAGCCTTTTTGCATGGCCATTACTAGATTTGACTAGTGTGTGGGTCTATCTTTCTGAAGCAGAGGTGTGTTCACAATATCATGTAATGATGAAATCATATCGGTAGGCATCCAGTTTTGGCATCGTGGAAATATTTAGGTTTTAGTTTCATTTTTTGATAAAAAACTTCAGATTTGGAAAAGTTTCAAATTATTACAAAATTTATTCCCTTGAACTAAATATTACTTACGTGTGGTTAAAATTTGTTCAGTTTCTAAAGAATTCCTAGGCATACTTTTTAATTTTCAAAGAAATAGTGTAATGTAGTAGTAATCTTCAAGTCAAAGAGACTCAGAAATTGGTATTTACAATTCTTAAATATTAACCAGTAAAACAACTGGCACTAATTATGATGCTCTTTTGAAAACTGAAACTGTTTCATTTAGTAATGGTATACATTTAATAAAAAAAATACTTTCGGTTTCAAACTTGCAATGTAAACTCTTTTGGTTTGATGCCTATGTTTTTATTTTTATATTTAGATAAATGTATATTGAATTTTTATTGCTTTTGCAATTCACTTAATTAATGTACATATGTTTATTAGGTGATGACTTTTTTACAACCTCATTTTCTTGTGTCGTAATTTGATGAGCTTTTGTTAAAGATAAAAAAAATCTTACTTTGACAGTTTGATAAAAGAAACCTCGTGCACAAAATGATTTTAAAAATTAATTTATTAAGTTTTTTTGCTTTATTGTAAAGTCACTGTAAGTAGATACAAGATTGAACACAAGCTTTAGAGTTACGTTATGTGTACAGCAGACTTATACAACATTATGTAGGGTCATCAAAGTTACAAATAAGTTAATTATTCGCGATAACGTCATTGGACAGGATGAATCTTAGTGGGAGATTGTCTTTGCTGCAGCCGGAGTTGTGCAAGTCTTGCATAACTGTGATTGCAAGCCCACAGCTCTGGTTACTTCAGGTAATGTTGATAGGAGATTGATTCCAGTGGCTTTTCAAGCATTTGAGGCCTGTTGAGTTGTCCTTCAGAACTCCAGATAATTCATCAAGTGCGGAATATTTGACTGCTGAACCAATGGTGAGCCCAGGAGGAGGAAATGAGTGAACAAATTTTATGCAGCCTGTTCTGGATTTCAGGCAGCAGAATAAACGCAAGAAGGACTAGAATGGCACGGGAGCTTCAGCATGCTTTGCTAATGTTTGGAATATTTTACAACTTCATGAAGGGGATTTCGTTCCTGTCACTGATGTGGCTGATGACAGAAGACATGAGGGAGGGGGGTAGAAATATTTCATATCATCTCTCCAGCCGCCTGTTTCCTTAATCTCAGTTTTATTGTTGTTGAAGGCTGCATTCAAATTATCATAATTGCTCTCTAACACGTTCACTGCCAAGCCCATTCTTGCTATACTGGGCCTAGGAAACGTACAGATTTTTCTCGTACTAAGTCTCCATGCCAACAGTAATTGATGCTCCTCTATGCACGCTAGAACATTGAAATTTGTACTAATATGATTATAATATTATAAAGAATTAAATTTATTTACAAAAATATGAGTTTATATGGATTCGCAGGAACATTTTGCAGCTATTAACACTACAATGTAGTGTTAACACTACATTGTAGTGTTAACACTACAATTAACACTACAATAGCGTGTATTATCTTAAAAAGATCAAGCCAACGCACGAGACCATAGGGTCTCACACTAAAAAAAACTTGAAAGTCCGTACGAGACCACATGGCCCTGCATGGTAGAAAACGTGTAAATCCTACACAAAGAAGTATTAGATCTTCGGTGATTTAGTCAACCCATGGAGCTCGTTGTCCATGGCAACACAAAGAAAGCAATCCAGCATACAGTGCTGGCAACTGATGAACTTGGTTTTGGGGTGACGTTTCTTTACAAACATTTTCTGCAGCCAAACAACATGCCTGTCTTCTTGCTGGCATTCACTCTTCTCGTGTCAGCAACAATCATGACAACTGATCCCCAAAGGTTAATCTCTTCTCACATACCCTGGAGTCCTTCTGCGATTGTTTGAGCTTTCCCATCTTTCAAATTCAGCACAGACAACTTAATTTCTTTTTCTTCATTTCTGAGGACCACGACAAGGTATTTGGTCATCAATGCATTTGTCGCAAAGTGTATGCTCCACTTCTCCAGATGAAGTGTGCTCACAACTGCTTCTTCACTTGAGCAGCTCTCGTGTGGAGAGTCTTGTGGATTACTGACTGACACGGGGTTGATATTTCATCATACATTTGCGGCTCCTTAGGACGATAGCTTTTATCTTTAATTGGATTGCTGGTGATGTAGATACCTTTTTATTATGATAAATTACTATTATAAGATATTGTCTGGTATCAATACTTTTTAATCAGCTCTATCTGATCCAGCTTAATCTAGCTGATTAAAAAGTATTGATACCAGACAATATCTTTAGCTTTTATCTTGTAACAAAACATCTTGCAATGCCTTTGTGTTATGCTTCCTTGTGCTCGTTGATGCTGCTTTCTCATCCTTCCAAGCACTGAGTCCATGTAACTTTTCAAACAATGAGGTGGAGCTGAGCTTGTAAGTGTTGATGTTGACACAGTCTCTTCCATTGTCTTCCTTCTCTGGGATGGGTGGGTGGTCTTTACATTGGCACACTTGCCAGTGGAACAACCAACCTGGCTCTTGCTCTCAATTCGTAGAGGTTCACATCTTCTTTGCTGATCCATTCGCCTTTCACCGTGGTCATGTCAAATAGTTCATTCAATGAATCAAAGTTTTATTTCTTTCTGCATCGCTCAGGTTTTCAAGTCTTTTAGAAGGTTCACTAGTTTTGCAGAAATGGCTTGATGAGATATATGCAATAAGTTCAGTGTTTTGCTCAATAAGGCTTTAAGCTCCACGGCAATTAGACCGCGCTCTCTTTCTTTCTTTCTCTCTCTCTCTCTCTCTCTCCCTCTCTCTCTCCCTCTCTCTCCCTCTCTCTCTCCCTCTCTCTCTCTCTCCCTCTCTCTCTCCCTCTCTCTCTCCCTCTCTCTCCCCCTCTCTCTCCCTCTCTCTCTCTCCCTCTCTCTCCCTCTCTCTCTCCCTCTCTCTCTCCCTCTCTCTCTCCCTCTCTCTCTCCCTCTCTCTCCCTCTCTCTCTCTCTCTCTCTCTCTCTCTCTCTCCTCTCCTCTCCTCTCTCGGCATGGATTCAAGAAATTTGAAACATACCTCTTTTTAGTCATTAACAGGAAAAGGTTCATCAGTTTGTGCCCCAGGAAATAATTTTTGAGAAAAAAATGAAAAAGTCATTACTCTAATGTGATATATGTATGTTATATTTTATATCCCATAAGTTGTGGGGAATTTTAATTATAAAGGATACTCTGGTAATTTTCTTGGATTTTTCCTGAAATTTTCCTTAGTTAATGCATGTTGTGCAATGGAAGATAACAGTTACTATTTAAGCACTAGAAGCATACTGAGTGCAACCACACAGTATATTTTAACTCTTTGTATATCATAATAGCATCATTGTGGCAATATTAGTAGTACCTATGCTTTCTTCAACTCATTAATGCACTGCAGGTTGAGGAGGGAGCACAGTGTTCTCTTTTGAATTTCTATAGCCATTATACAACATTCAATAATTACAAAGGTTTGTTGTTCCTTCTAGCTATTATTTTAAATACTAATGAAGAAAGGAACTCTATTAAATGCCTCATTAGTACTAAATGCTAGATACATTGTTGTAAGTATCATTCTACTTCATGTTGTTAGAAAATTCATTCTGCTTCTTATTCTAAGTTGGATTTTAGGTTAATGTTGAATAGTGTTAATGAATGTAGTTGTAATGCCAAAATATACGAGTTAAATGATCATTCATCTAATAGCTTTAGCAAAGAAGTTTTCAGAAAATATGAAGAATATTCTGAATATTTCAGGGTTTTAGTTGTATTTAAAATCTGTTGAAATTTTGAAATACTGCTTATATTTTATCCTGCTTTTGTGTATCAGTTTATGAAATCGTTACCTAGCTTCCATGTGAACTTAATTTTTTTTATTTTTAAATATTGTCATGTTGTAGGTGAGGCTCATTGTAATAGATAGCATCACATTCGCACTCCAAACAATTGATAATGCTCTGCAACGTGTGAGTTTATTGTATGACTTGATGGAAAATCTTCGAACAATTGCTTCTGAATTTGATGTTGCAGTAAGTATAATATAAAAGTAGCTTATATAAATACTGTAATATGTATAATAAAAATATAAACTTTCAGAAATCCCCAAAGAAAGAAATCGTATGGAGTCCGATCAGGAGAGCGTACAGTCCACAAACAAAGCGTGATAATTGTCCGTGAACCTTTAAGGAAACTGAAACAGTGTCATCGTTTACGGAGACCTGTTAAAAATGACCGTAATTTCACTCATTTGCCATTTGAAAGAAAGGCTCCAGGATCATAGTGGTTTGACACATTTTACGTACGTGTCATGTACAATCACTTTCTTTTTGAGAGAACCTCAAGGTAGCCATCACAAAGTAATTACAAGACTGATAAGCTTGCAATTGCAGGGCAAGCTTTGAAACGCTCCCGTCCGCTGGCCAGTTGAGCGTATCATTCCCGGGCGAGTAACAGCCCATCGGCCAAGCAGAATTGTCTACGATCGCGGCACACTAATACAATGGTCAATATGTGCAAATTTACTTCAACTATTCCACTCACGAAATTAAAACCAATAGTGTTTAACAATACATGCAAATGCCCCATTGAGGTTGGTGTATCCCCAAAAGTTAATCGCTTTTTCTATCCAATTTTTCTTCCTGCTGCTCCCTTCTGGCCAATCATAAACTGTGACTTGGCTATCTTAGAAGGAGGTATACATCGATCGCAATGTCGATGCACCATAAATTGTCTTCTGATTATAACATAACATCTTTGATTTTAACACATCTTCTTTATGTGGTGCATTTTGGAACTTTAATTAATTTCACTTGTGGAATAGTACTAAATACCGCTTGTGCTCAGGAAATTGGCGAGTCTGGGATTCATTGACAATTTCCAAAGCACTCATTGTACTCAAAGCCCTATGAGAATTTTGAAGCAATTTTTGAGAAACGTCGATTGTACCTTTCTGCTGGATCAGATCAATTAGGGAATATTAAGTTTAGAAAAAAAATCGTATGAATAGTTTGGGTCTTCGTGTTCACAGACGGACGGACATTTTGGAAAAATAGTAGTTAATGCTATTAGTTTATAATTTTAAGCTTTATTTCATGGGTACATGTTTTGAAAACATTATAAACGAGTTGCGTATGCTATTTCTTTGTACGATAGTATTATAAATTTATAAGAGAATCAAACAATTTTGTGAAACAACTTTCTTGTGACATCTCCGGTATTTGCCATCTTTGCGAGAAAACTGGTCGGCTGTTCTGTTTACCTTTACCTCCCCATGATTCTCTCGCTGCGTTTGGGTGAATGTGTGATGACCCAGACATTTGTGCGGTAAAATGCCTGATTATTAACGATTTCTTGCAGCAGAAAAGGTCATTTATAATGCTGGTTTACAAAAATCAGTTTTGGTATCATTGGACCCCAAACTGTTTTCGATAAAATCTCGAAATAGATTGTCCACAGCATTACTTAACTTTCTTTGTACGACATTTATTACTTTGTGATCGTTTGTATACAAGAAAGTAAAAGTAATACCAGGATCATTCCTAGATGTTCCACTAATTATTTTTAAGAATTGAATGATACTTAGCCATGTTAATTTTTCATATTACAGTTGATGTAAAAAATGTACAATTTGTAAACCATAGATTGTATACCTATGTAATGTAATCAAAAATTTTGAATAATATACTACGTTGATTATTTTTAGGTTGTTGTTACCAATAATCTTACTACCAAAGTGGAGACTGAAAAAGAAAGCAGTCTTATACCTGCATTAGGAGAAAGTTTTGGCCACAGTGTTAATTACCGTTTTTTGCTTGGACGAACGACAGATAGTAATTTTGTGTGCGTGAGCGGAAAGAATTTAAACAAGTCTTCTGTGACAGTTCCATTCCAGGTAAGCTTTTTGTTATAGGTTTATTGTCTCTTGATTCCAATAACTTGACAAGTATTTTCCTGTATCATTACACAAATTGGACTAAAATGGAAGTTTCAGATCTGTTTTCATATTGCAAATCTATTGAAAGTAAAGAATGCACGTAGTATTCCACAAAATGTTATTCCTCAATAAGTAATATAAGTTTGGGATACAAATAATCATATTGTGAAACCTGCCTTGATGTTTAATTACTCAGGCTGGTGCACATAGTGTCTCATGCATGCTCTTTACTTTCTTTCTCTTCTTCTCTACTTTGCATCGTGCATCATAGTTCACGGATACCATTTTTTAAGTTTCTTTAATGGTTGAATTCAGTGTTTTAACAATACCTTCTGTTAACTTTATACAAATAATATTTTATTTATTTGTTAAGGCATCAAAATTGGTTAGTATTTGTTGGGAGAGCAAGTTATATGAACACACACACATACCCACACTCTCTCTCTACTCTCTCTCCCCACTCTCCACCCTCTCTCCTCACTCTCCACTCTCAAAAGCCCCCCAGGAAGTAATTTCCAAAATTGCCTGTTGTGGACCTTACTGATATCGTACTCTTGCGAGCTTGTTATGCAATGGTTGCATTTTTTATATTTTTTAAATTTATTTTCAATTCTTAATAGATCATTTTTAAGTACTACGCTCGAGAATGAAAAACCAGACAACTGTTCTCTTTTTATTACTTGCTGCTTTTATTTATTGCTTTATTAGAACTTGCATAGATATTTTCAACGTGAAAATATTGTTAAAACAGTTTAAAAGCATTGGCGAAGCCACATTCAGCTAGCTATCAGTAAGTGAAGCTGACAGAAAACGCTCTGAGCAGTAAAAAGTACAAATAACTGACGGAAGTGAGCCCTAGTTCAGAGAAACATAAGGGTGTTTTTCAAAATGATTTCGATGAAGAAATTGTCTTCCCTCTGTTTTTATGATCGTGGAGGATAATTAGCCACAGAAAAAGAATACTCTATTGGAATGAAAAATTAAAATCAAGTTACTGGTTCAAAAAGTTCCATATTGCATATTATAAACAATATAGAGTTTAATTATATGTGCTGTAATGAAAGACTAAAGTATGCACTAAAGCCATGTAATGCATTATACCACAGTCAACATTTTAAAAGTATTTTGCATTACTTTTAGAAGAGCATACTTGTTTCATGTAAATTTCAAATGACATTGAATCCTGTTTCCTGTAGTACATACTATATTTTAAACACTTCATATTGCATATTCTATACAATTTTACTGCTTATAAATCTGGGCGCTAAATGTGTCGCATGCAGAATTCGCACACTTCAGGAATATATTCTTTTCATTTTTTACTTTTACAGATAACGAGATCTGGAATTCGCGAAGTTCAGAACAATTAATCGATGATTATGTTGTTAAGAGAAGCCTTGAAAACATCTTATGTATTGTTGGAGAAAGTTAAGATATATGGAATTTTTCTTCTGTATTTAATACTTTACCTGTTTAGAAATGTTTAAGTTATTTAATGCTAATTTTTATTATTTCAGAATTTAGCACATCATTGATTTGTTGAATTTTCTCAATCAAAACTATTGTTTAAAAAACTAATTTCTTGTATATATTACATAAAATGTATTCAGTGTAAATATTCTAGCCAGAACTATGGATTAAAAAATGCTGTAATAGAATCAAAGCTTTGTTGCAAATGTGATTAATTTTATCTAGGTTTCTGTTTCCAAAATTGTTTATTCATTTGAACTGAAACATCATTGTGTTGACTATTTATTTTTTCTACATGGAAGCTTGCAGTTCAGCAACTATCTTGTTTTCAAATCCATAGTAATTGTATTGAATTGAATATGTAAATATATTTTTTCATGTAGTGCAAGTAAGGAAATATTTTAGATTTGTAGATATGGCCCTGTTTTTATAGTAAAAATGTTTATTCAACAGTTGTTTTTTTTTTTTTTTTTTAATTGGACGAATGAGTAATTTATTTCTTCTTTTTAGGGCTCAGTAGTCCATAAGTACACTTGGGCTTCTTCAGGATTTCTTTCCGTGTATCTCTTTTCCATTCCTTCCTCCTTTTTCACTCCTACGCATTTTGGGTCTTCAACACCATCCAGTCATCAGAGGGATGGTCTTCCGACTCTGCGGGCGCCAACAGGTCGCATAAAAGCCAATTCTTTAAACACAGTTGATTCCAGCAAGCGACATATAATCATCTGCGTAGGTCAAGAGTTGTACCGATTTCCTCATCGTATGTGTAACTACGATACCAGAAACACATATTGCTTTTTCTAAAGCTACATTAAAGAGTAAGCATGACAATGCATCCTCCTGTCTCAATCCATGTGCACAGCCAAAAGGATTGGATATCCATCTGGTTACTTTCACTCTACACTGTACTTGAATAGTTGCCTTTACCACCCTGACAAGTTGTGCCAAACTCTTCCATGGCCTCAATTAGTTTCTCCGTATTAATAGTATCATGTGCTGCTTTGAAATCAATAAATAGATAAAAGGTGCTCACACTATATTCCGTGGTCTTTTCGATGATTTGTCTCATCATATCAATGTGATCGGTTGTTGATTTCTTCTCCCTCAAACCACATTGGTAATTTCCGATAAGTGGTTCAGTGAACTGTTTAAGCCGTTCACACAAAATATTGGAGATCTTATATCCTGTGTTCAACAAACTAATTCCTCTATAATTTGTTACACCATTTTTTAAAAAAAAATGTTGTGTATTTTATTGTTTTCTCGATAAATCAATTTTTCAAAAGGAGAGTCATTTTACACTTGTCTGCTACTTCGTGTTTAGTAACTTAAATTTTATTTATTTTGAGAACGGAAATTGTCGTAATCGTTTTTTATATCTTCGTGATGTTTCCCCCTAAAGCGCAGATGTCAAATATAATGCATTGCAAACCAGTGGCGGCTTGTGACAATTGTAAGAGTTTGCGCGACAATCAAAAATAATTCGATCTTAAAAATGCGAATGAGAATATTTCTCGTATAACCTCCAGATGCTATGCCGCCTGCCACCTCCTATGGCAGCTGATGGTTAGGACGCTTTCAGTCCAACTTCGAATGGGCCAAAGCAACCTGGCGAACCCTCCGTCCGTGCAGAGTGGAGGGGTCCACATTAGATCCGTCAACCCGCCCGCCTGCCCGTCTCAGAAGAGTGCGGGTCCAACCCACCCGCATTCATGCGGGTACCCGTACCGTTCGGGTCGGCCGTAATTACAAGCGACGAAATGGGCGGAGCGAACGAAAAGGACGACAAGAAGAAATGGAGGCACAGGACGAAAATGAAATAGAAGTGACGGCAGGGCATGGACGAAAGAGCGGAAATGACTGAATGGAAAAAAGGACAGAATGGTCAAAATTGACGAAAAGAACGAAATAAAAAAAGGGCGACAGGACGTAATGGCCTCTGTTCCCCCACTGCCTGACCATACTAGTAGAGGGGGAAATCTGGGAAGCAGTGAGAGTGGGGAGGTCGAACTCTCAAATGACAGATGTTCCTCCGCTGATAAAGCGTCATAAACAGTTTCGGAACACAGTCCTCCTCAGAACCACTGACTGTTCTCCGGTGTCGTACAAAATAGCTTCCTGGTTGTGTCGGCAAGGGCATTGTAGCCACTGGAAATTTCAATCGAAAAGTGCACGTCTCTGCATTGTAGAGATCGGCGCCTAAAACAATTTTCTAACATATTTCTTGTTCTTCCTAGAGTCAGTGGCGTCACGAAGGGTCGATTTTTAGGAAGATTTTGTGATTGTAAGAAATATTAATCACTTGATGCTTTCTGTGATATATTGCGAGAGTTGACATAAAAGATTAAAAATAGCATCTTCCAGAACTATTATTTCCGCTTCGGTAGCTTATGTATCCAATCAATAAATATAAGCAACTCATTTTGCTTTTATAACAGACTTAATTTCATAAAATTAAATAACAGGCGGATTTTACACTGTTGGTTACAAGCACGTTACCGTTAACAATAATCACGACACAAACTGTCTTTCGATTGTTGTTTAGGTTTGAAGTTTTTCATCTTACGTGATAACGCTCGTACAACGTTGCCGATGAATATGAATGTGTTAAAGGATATTTGTGTTATTTAAGGAACTAAGGGTCTGTTGCTATACAATTTATATAGGGAGTCCGGATAAAAAATGTTGCACTTATTTCGTTACGCTACTGATTAGACATTGTTACGTTAAACATTGTGTATCAAAGTTTTAAAATCATGTTAAGAAACGTATTTACTAAAAAAATGGGAAGCAAGTTCAGCTAAAATTGAAATCGTCCTTTTTGCAAAGAAATTACGTTATTGCTTAAACAATTTAGATCAATTTATTTTTCACTTTTTTAAGCAAATATTTTTAAATGCTTCAAAATATAAACTATAATAATTTAAATAAATTAAACGATTTAGTAATGTACGAAAGGCATCTAATAAAGTACGCAGTGAAAGAGCACAGAGAGCCCTTATGACCTTTCCTCGATTTATTTCATTCCGCTACTTTCCTGCTTCCCCTATTATGTGGTAACTGCTGCATAAGTAGATAACTACAATCTTAAACGGATTTTTTTCTTCGTGTCCATTAGAAACCCCAATTATACGGGTTTTCCGTATGAATGCAGGTGGGTTTGACCCGTTAGAATACCCGTGTATACGGGTCCTGGGTACCCGCATGACTGAAGACGCGTATAACTCCAAGAGTCCACATCCCTAGCCCCTCCAGGCAGTGTAGGGAAGTCTCACCTACCCGTTAATATAATGATGTAAATAAATTAAGCAACATGGCGAAGTTCGAACGGCGTCGAGAAAGTGCGCAGAGAACTCCGTAAGACCCTTCCTCGATTTTTTGTTTCGTCCCGCTTCTTTCCTGCTCCGTTTATTATGCGGTAACTTGAGCATAAATAGTTTTACAATCATAAACGGAAAAACTCTTATGTTAAAGAAATTCCAATGACACCGCGCGTCCGCAGTGAATGCGGGTGGGTGGACCCTCACAATTCTGAAAGAGGTTGGCGGATCTGCATGTATTCATAGCTCTAGAATCTCCGTCACCTGAGACAAGTCTGCCTTATAGTATTTATGTAATATTTGGGTGAAGTACCTTGATCACGAATTTGTTCTGCGATTCCTCTGTAGCAGTGTTGAAGTGATTGGCAATGCAAGTGAAGTATAGTCATTTTGGCTGTGGGGCTTTGAATATTTGCACAGGTCTGTCCCATGTGTTGGAGGGAGCTCGTTCTCAAAGAATTCGTGTGGTTACTATGGTGCTATTAAAATGAGAACCGACGTGGGGCCTCGAAGCACAGCAGTGGAGGGGGCAGCGCCCAACCAATGAGGGCTGCTGCTTGGGAGGCACGTAGTTGCCACGGCCAGTGCCTTCCTTAACGAAGGCTTTGCCTCGGCGGAAAGTAAAGGGTGCCGAGCGGTTTCGCCCTAGAGAGGGGCAATGGCAGATTTAGGGGACCCGTTTGGTCACTCACCTGTCAACGTTTTTACGCTTCGCGACGAGGAGCTACGCTGGCGACTAATGCGCTCTTGTGCATTGGACCCTTTTGTTTTGAGCAGTGTTTTAGTGAGTTGTGCTGTTACGGTCAGGTAATTTATGATGTGAGGTTAAGAGAGGAAGCCCCCAGAAAGCATCCTCCCAAAGAAAGAATTTGGTCGAAGTATTCCCTTGTTATGTCAGTCGCGGGAAATATGCTGCAATCTGAGAGAGAATTTCCAGCAGGAGAAATCAAACAATGATCCACTGTATGCAGTAAGAAAAGTTGTGGAGTGAACTTCAGAAGCTTTAAAAAAATTTAAAGACGCTTCTTAAAATAGGCGAAGATGGAATGGGAGCGGAGGACGAGCAAGGGGAATCACCCCAGAAGCAATAAATTCAATTGTCCCCTAGCGTAGAGGGCACTTCACGCCTTTTGAGGAGGAGGGCAAGGCTTAGTTCTGCCGCCCAGCCGACGGCGCATCTGGCGGCACAGGGTGTGGGGTGGGGGCGGTTGCAACGGGACGGCTCCCTTTCGAAGTATCTCGTGAAGAGGCGGAATTGGGGCGTTGGAATAAATAATTATTTCGCGACCTGCCGCACGAGGCAATTGGTTGCAGGTGGGATGATGGAAGGAGGCTTTGTGCCTTCGGGAACTTCGCTAGGAGGAACTTTTTGTGGTTCTTCACGGGGAGAGTCGTGAGGTCGTCTTTCAGGAAGGTGACGCGCCTGCTTTAGCAGTTGCCTTAATTCCCTCGCCGTCAGTCATTTTCATGTTTTCTTCAATTTCTGCGGCTGTTTCGCTGTTTTCGGTGGCGGCTGGAGCCGCGCCTCTTCCGAAGAGCGAAAAAGGTTCGTGGGAGTCTTGGAGAAGACGAGACCCTTCTCGGCTGGAGAGTGAGGGTGACCTTGCGCCGTCGGCCTCCTTATCGGAAAATAATACTCCCTTTACAGTGCAATATTGCGCCACCGACGTTCCCAAGGTAGTGGTAACGTGGTAAACCGAAGAGATGGCGGTAAACCGTCGTCCTCACCCCAGGAGAGCCGTCAGCTCTTTCTTCGCTTCCACGGATACCTTCTCACCTTCCAAGAGCTTAATAATTTGCTCGTCATGTTGCGGACAAACTAGAGATACGTGTTAATATGAAGTCACTCAACTTGTGCGCTCCTTACCGTTTAATATACATTTTTCATCAAGCTGGAATAAAGAAAATTTAATTCACAATAGGAATCTAGTTTGGGAACAGAATGGGAATCCTCTCGAGAAACTAGAATTCCAGAGGACGCTGATTCATCTCAGCGTGCAGAACTGGAACGTGCACTGTGACTGTAATTGACAATCGGCGCACATTGCAAAGATATATCAACGGTTATTAAATGTGAGACCGAACCTTGAGGTCTCTTGGGACCGGTTGTCGTAGACTAAAACTGTTCACACTCCGGGAATTGCTAGGCCATTTCCTTAGCTACCGCACAAGCTCCTATCGCCTCTATTTTATAACGTACGCCATTCTACATGAATTGCGCAAACAAAGAACTGTTGTACTTGGTAACGTTTAGACCCAGGATGTGGATCTGGTAGACTTCCTTCTTTCTCGTGAGTTCAGTTCGACTTTATACATGTACGTATATACAGAGTTAATATGCATTGAGAAAATTACTTGCGGAGCGATATTCTATTTAAATACAATGTTACGGCTGGATTTCATTTTCAAGAAAACAGTTCAGAGGATTTATGGGTTAATGTCCCACACTATTGAGGAGTGCGATCGCTCCTCCAGCCACTATATTTTCATAGTTCCCTAGAAAAATAACAACCTTGTGTGTCCGTATCTTTCCCTTCCTTTGTCATCACAACTAAAAGCGCGAGTTGTTGATGGGAGTGTAGCGACAATTATTACTCGGAACCAGTGAGACTCCTGACGGTGATTAATTAATATTAGGAAATTTGACCTTTAGTTCTATTGGTATTGTGAATTGTTGAATGTACAGTGTGTAGAGAATGTATTATTTTGTAATGTATACAGTTTTAAAATACCAATAAATTTTATAAATATTGTTATATTTTGTGCTTTCCTTTGTATTAACAACGGGCCTTTATAATGAATGTGCTATACGCCATCGATACGCCTTTTCTATTATTTGCGTAACAGCGACCTCAAGCTTCTTTTGGCGTTGGACGCGAGGTGTAATTTAATTCTCCTTGTAAGCCTCACGTCAAGTCACGTCAGTGCCATTGCCTTTTATTTCCATCGGCCAGGAGCTCAGCTTCGTTGGTATCCAGAGTTCCCAGACCGGGAACACGCGGTGACGAGCTACTTAATCTTTGAGACATCTCTGAGCTGGGTTAAGACATTCGACTTCCGGTGTTCAGCTACTAGCGCCAGATAGACAAATGCCAACAAGCCAAAGTATAGTTTGTTCACATTTGCTGATGTTCTACAATTTTTTAAATAATTTGGGTGTGAAATTTTAAAAGAGTAAATGCATTTTTTCTGGGAGTTTTTGATTTTTTCATTAACTTTGTTTACTAATGCGTCCCATTGTTACTCATTAATAAACCAACAATTTGTTTAATTTTATTTATAACAATGTTTTCTGCATTAGCTCTATTTTATTTTGAAAGTACCCAGCTCTTCGTAGTAATTTGTATTTGGCGGCCATGTCAGCATTGTGTGATTTTTAAATAGCGGTCTTTGAAGGCCCGTCTTCACGATGGAATACTTGAGGGCATTTTACGTCTTTCTCGGTCGTGCCGCTAGACACGTCGCACAGCTTGGTACTGTCGCGATCATGCGACATCTAGCGGCACGATCGTCAAGGACGCGAAATACGGTAATCTGCAGCTGTCTGGGGGGCGGCTCGCCCTTGACGATGGTCAACAACCCCACCACTGGGCGTGCTGTAATGCCCGCCGACAACAACAACAACAACAACAACAACAACCACAAAGGGTAATCATTCGCTTTGCTCCCGCTGGAATGCAGATGAACAGTTTTTGAGCGAAGCTAGAGAGGAGATGCCATCAGCACTAATATTCATGGCGGCCTATTAATTGAATTAAAGTTTATATCGAGTCAACGATACAAGTTACATTAAAATAGAAAAAGGTCGCACTTGCCATAATTGTAAAATGTTATGTATATCACCCATCATTTTAGATATTAAATGTTTGTTTGTCAAAGTAGCTATCCATGCCAATCCCTATCCTGACACATTGTAGCACCATTTACGTTACATGTAACATGTTTCCTGTGAGAGCGTAGGCTTCCGCGGCCGGAGTCAGTATTTACTAGGCTGTCCGGGTGACGCCGCGTCCATGGCGAAGGTGCCGATGTTTCGGTCGCCATTCTGCGACCTTCCTCAGGGTATTACACCTTCGCCAAGGACGCAGCGTCACCCCGACAGCCAAGTAAATAATATTTTTCCTCTCCGCAACGAAGGCTACAAATTTGTTTTCTCACGTGTAAAATTAACTCCTCTCTCTCGCTTCTTTCTCCTTTTCAGTTTGAAACTCTTCACACACAAAGTACGACGCAATAAAACAAACTTTTACACCGAACTCGCACACAGCTCACGCCGAAGTAAACTGCAACACAAAATAAGTACGAATGAAGCGAAATACGCCAGGCACTTCCATTACCAAATCACATTCGAATTCGCGCGTACAGAGCGCGTTTGTCTCGAAAATGCGGCATAGCCGTTGTTGAAAGAGCAATCGGCCAGCTTATTTACCAGAAATATGTCAGATATTTTAACAAGACAGACCTTGGTGAAACGCAAAATAAATATCAGGCACTTTTATCGGACGGATAAAATATCTGTCGGATTAGTGTTCGGAACTCTTATCAGGCACCGGTAAAACAGGACTTAAACGTAATGGCTAATTTGCCGGGCCAATTCCAGCTCAACCAATGAACACCACGGTAAAATAATTAATACGTTTATATTAATAAAATAATAAATTACGTTTCATAAGCAGAGAATGGAAAAATAGAAATGGCTTTAACGAATTATGAAAATGGCAAAGTGTATTATTGACGACGCTTAAATAAAGTTTTACGTATTGTACTCATTCGCCTGGATTCCACTCTGGGCGCTGCAGTTAATTGAAAGTTGGAGAAAAATTGAACTAGTTAACCAGAAGCAGTACAGTTCAGTGCTAGAAAGATTTCATACAGTACATGAATAGATCATAAGTAGGAATGGGTGCGATGCTATCGGGATGTAATAGCAATCATATCGATTAACATTACAAAGCACGAAGATAAAATTTGAGCACTTGTTTACATACAATTTAAGGAGTTTTTACAAGTTTTGCAATAGGATACAGCCTTATACTATTTCTAAGATGGTTTACAATATTACACGCTTTAAATTTAAGCTAAGCATTGTTAATTGCTCATGTTATTAACCAAACAGAAAAAAATATATTAGTAAATGATGTCATGATTATTCTTAAATTAAATTAATTGCACTAATCTAATTTTTGATGCTTGTAGGTTTTACAACTTTTCCTAAATCGTTGTGTCCACAACTTACTACAATTTGAAAAATACTCCTTGCAGACTTCATGGTTATATATTCTCTTTGTTGCGTTGCCGAGATATATATACTCTTATGCCATATATATACTCTTTGATTAGGGCCGCAGTATGGCGAGTACGACCGTGTATACCACGTGAGTGCATTTGTGAAATACAAGTTTATTAGAGAAAGTGTGTTGTACAACTCATTGTCGTAAGCAAAGAGTATATTATCAGAGACGGCACTCAATGTTAAAAGGAAAACCCTTATTTGCACAACTTCCGGTGCCGCCACATTGGATTGTATGGATTTCTATTGGGTAAACGGACAGCCAATAGCGAAGAAGTAACCGGTAAATTTGAAATAAACCAGCGACGCGGGAACTTTAAAATTTCACTCCCATATTTCCACGCCTTAATTCATTAAAAAAATTCACAATAATAATTATAAGGATTTTATGGAACAAAAAAGTCAAATTAGGGTACTAAAATCTAGTATTTATTGAGCATATTGATATTATACAATTTCGTAATTTCATTAGTAATAACAATTTTGAATTACAGAAAGTAATAAACAGTACACCTGCCACTTTAGTATTTGCTTGTAGATATGCCAAATTAATACCATGGAATATAACATTATTACAAGCATTATGAATAAACAATAAGAACAGAATTGAAAAGAAACAAATGAAAATACTACTGCACATTTGCCCAGGTAAAAGAAATAGTTACGATACAAGGGGTGAAAGTGCCATTTTATTTTGCAAATTACTTAAGCCATTAAGAACACGAATTACATAATTATGTACTGTTACATTAAGATCAATATTATCTGATTAGGTCACATGAACGTATTTTGTTTTCTTTGCTGCTTTCAAAGTTTATCAGAAGATTTGAGCATTGTCCCACTCTTAGCAGTAGTGCAAAAAATTGAGCTTTTAGCATGCTCTGCATGCCTTGAAAGAACCGCTTTTACTAGTTGCAACCTAAAAATGTTTTTCACTAGTCAATAAATATTTGACAAAATTATTTTATTTACCCATGCTAATCTCACACATGCACAGTTCAGAGCGTGGCTTTTTTATAATGGGATCCACTGTGAAAGTACATTCACCTTTAAAACAATGATTAACAAATAGTGGAATTCCATCAATGCTTATGCACTACAATTTAATTCTGAAAATGGATTGTCAAAATGCAAATATTTGATTGCACTAGGAGCCAAGCCTGGGACCTTCTGATAACTGGGCAGATGTCCTAATAACTGAGCTATAGAATCATGCATTGCATTCACGACTCACAACAATTCACAATCTAATAAGGATCAGCATTGAAATCCAAAATGTAATTGGCATGACGATGAACAAAACACAATGATACACGCATACTAGAATATAAATTGAATCAAGATTGTGTTTGTCAAGAGAAACAATTATTGTCAGAACTGTATAAAAATACTTAAGAAACTCAGTACTAATAATAAAAATTAATACTAACAAAAAAATTTACAGACAAGATAATAAGAAGTAAAGAAATTCTAAAATTGCATGAAATCTAACATAAATTTATCTAACAAATATTAAAAGTAAACATAATTAAAAATATGAAAATCTAACATAAATTAACTAAAAATATATTAATCTAACAAATGATTATTGAGATTTCGGCACTTGGCTCGAATAAGCTTCCTTGACGTAACTTCCAGCATCACTCCTACAAGGGTTTCCCCATGCACAACACAGTCTAACAACCACCGAAAATCAAGGCTAGTTGACAACAAGCAACGAACATCTTGCTTCAGTGTTTTGGAATGCATTTGTTGCTGTGCAACAAAAGACATTTCAAACTCACTGACAGCAGTAAGAATCATCTTTGTCAAACCTTCAGAAGGGTATATCAAAGATGGGTTTTGAGGATCAAACTCCCGACTTTGAATATACTTATGAAAATCTTTCAAACTGTCTGTGCAAATGGAGTACTTACACTTATGGCAACTCTCGCCCTTTAAAGCTCCCAACATTTGCCTGCCGATAAACCCAGCAACATACCACGTTGCGATATACTCTGGACGAGCTAATCGTATTTCTGTGGGATCTTCTGTTGCTGGGCCATCATCGGGAATGTGCAGGACAACACCGTCCATATCATCTTCTTCCTCCTCTACCCCTGTATCTAAGATCATTTGATCATTAGGTGGAGGTGTGCAAAACGTCCTTCCCACAAAATCCCTCAGGTCACATAAAATTTTACTGTCATCTTCTTGACAATTGCCTCTCACACGAGAGCCGACAAGCCTGTTGATCACAGCTGTTTTTAGGGCTGCAGTAAAGTGACAACAAGTGGGGTCGGTGTTGGTTACCCCATGCTGCCGGATGATGGCAAATAAATTTTCCACCGGATCTTGGTTTAACCTCCGTAAGTTAAGACCATTGAGAGAGACCTTTACATCATCCCATAACAGCTGTAAAGCTGTTAAAGTCTCTACATAAGCTGTGCAGGAAAAAGGTCGCCGTAAGTGAAAGGCACCTCTTGTGCCATTGGCATGAATTTTTTTTTTACTCCATGTCCAAAACTTTAAACTTTTGAGTTTTTCAATCATTTCCCGCCAAACTTCAAAGTGTCCAGAGCCCTCTTTGACAATCATTCTGGAGTGAAACTCTTTGGTTTGACGGGGCACACGTGTTTCCTCTTTTCTGTAGTCATCGCGTTTGTGGGAACCATTTGAATAATCAAACAGTCTGTCAAAATCCGCAATGACATCAGCTGTTTCTCCAGCACCTACGATCTCATACCCATCGCCCCCGAATTTGCTCATCTGAGCAACAGTTCGCATGTGCCCAGCACACCTCTGGCTCAACACCTGAGCAGCATACTTCACCCTCATCTTCGCTCGTCCCTTGGGGTGCACATGATTCTTTGTGAGATGTTGAACTCTAAAAAGTTGCCAGTCGAGTTCCCATAGACAAACTATGTTACTCCACCGTGCAACTTTCCCCTTCCATACAAGATGTGCCGCTTTCATAAAATTATTGCGCAAATTCTTGAACAGATGGGGGATATCACGTATCACAAAGATCTTGTGTCCCCCCACACAGAAGAACGGAGGAAAGCTAGACACCTTCTCTCTCACCTGAGAGAATGATGTTTCAGCTGCATCATGCGCTACGCCTTCGGCATGAAGGGGGGCAACTCTAGGGGTATGTTTTCGCACACATTCTTTTCCCCAGTTTGACTGGCATGAATGAGGCTCTTAAGCGCACCGGTGTTAGTGGGAGCCAGATCACACACGGCCGCTTTCACAGTAAAACCAATGCCCTGTAATGCTTCAATAACTTCCACTATAAGTTTGGCTAGAACATTGGCTGGCGTAGTGTGCTGGGAGAAATAGTAAGCCACAGGCTGCTTGTAGGGACGCTGCAAGCCTTGAATCATGAAAACAAGAGCTTGATCCGCTACACTGTTCGAGCGCCCTTGGGTACCATGATCAACAAATCCATCAATCAGGCCTTTTTTATCATTGTAGATAAGTCTTTTTTTCAGGGACATCTCGTCAAACATCAATGTGCAAAATCTGTCCTGATCAGACATCTTGTTACCAAGACGGCGCATCATTTCAAGGACATGTTTATCTATACCAGTTTCCATGGGCACATTTTCAAGAACTCTCAACAACGTCCTAACTGAAGGTAAACAAAGAAATCTACAGAGCAACCTATAAGCACGAGGACTCCGTTTGAAAACAGACAGTGCGAGTACCTTTTCATGTTGTTCCCAACGCCTTGCATTACCTGCCTTCTGGGCATTCCGCAGATGTCCGCGGACAAAAGAACACAAAGCAGGGGAAACAACTCCTTCCAAAATGGAATCTAAATTCCGGGTCCGAACAAGAGCTTCCAAGTGGTTTTTTGACTGCTGTAACTTCCTTATTTTCTTTAATAGTTGGGCTCTGTCATCCAAAAGGGAAGCCTTTGTAGGAGTGATTATAACTTTGGGGTGACCAAGATCGGCAAGTACCTTTCTCCTCGTGGTCCTTACAGAAGCACCTGAAAATATTTGCCAAATTAAAATTTATATATTTAGTGACTTACAATACAAAAATTATTCATGCACCAAATTGTGTTCTTACAAGTCACACGAGCAGTCTTTTTTTCTGGAGTCTTCAAGTGTTTTCTCACAGTCTCGGATCCTGGAGAGACAGCCCTTTTCTTGCCCACACGAGAGTGCAGTAAAAAGGGGGTGTCACTTTTTCTCAACACATGTGAGACCAAAGGGACTGCCAGATCTACAAAATATTTAAAAAATGTAAATTATTTATTTCATACAAATAAGAACAAAAGTCGTAATTGTTTCAATTCATATTTTAATATCATGTAGTCTATCACAGATAACAGTAATTATCATCATAGTATATTACATTAGCTTTTTGAGAAGAAATGAATGCCATAGTTACTAATAATGTAGCGTAATCTTAAAATAAGAGAAGCTTTGATTAACAGAGCTATTAGCAGATCACCCACCCTTCACCTTCCTTCCCAGATCACTCTCCCTAAAATAAATTTCATGGTCTCGATAGGATCATTGAAAGGTTTAATATGAAAACAGAAGTACTTTTCATTCCTTTTTTGAACACCATCCTCAATTTGCCGTCACTATTTTCTTGCATAATTATTCATATCATTTACCACAGAAGAGCAAGAGAGAGAGCCTTACCGTTCATGGTGTCAAATGAAGGGTCTACTGGGCATGCTGCAGAAGCCATTTCTGGAAGAGGATCTGGAAAGAGAAAAATGCTGTTTAGAAAGATACTATGTTCTCAAATGAATGTTCTGAAAATAATCCAGTATCAAAAAGAAAGAGGTTACTTTTAATTCACCATCTAGAATTACAAAATTAGAAAGCATAGGAATATCTTGCACTTACCACATACCGAAGATGCAGATTCATCTCCCAGAATGGTTTCTTGCATATGTTCAGTAATACAAGGATCTGTAAACACCAACCAAATAAAAGTTATTTTTTACTACAATGTTGCCTCAATAGGCACTAATAATGTATATTGAAAGGAACATACCACGAGAAACATCTTGAGGTGACACTTCAAGTGGGTGAAAAAGATCTGAAAATGGAGACAAACTTGAAATCTATCCCATCTTCAATAAATAGAACAAAGTAACAATTGAGATTCTTGAAGGTTATTGCAAATATTTACCTTTTACAAGGCTAGCATAAGCATCTGCTGCACTTTCTGTACCAGCATGCCCAACAGCACTAGAGCCTGTATTAATCAACAACAAATTATTACGAATACATTATGCTTTTAATAGCATGCTTCTTTTTGCATTTAGCACACATACAAGTAACTTACCATGTTCAGTTTGAATAGCTGCCTGAGCACAAGGATCTGAAAATTAAACAATGCTCATAAGATAGACTCCCATAAAAGTACTTTTCTTCTAAAACTATAAAAATATATTCTATTAAAGCTCTATAATCTACTAATATTCTTTTAAAAAAAATACCATTTAGACCCGTAGCTATAGTGGGTGTCACCTCAGTTGGTCCAAATAAGGGATCTGCAAATGAACATAAACATTAAAAAGAATTCCACAATTTACAATTGAATTATTTGAACGCACTTTCAAGGCAAACACTTACCATGAATATTGGCAGCAAATGTACCAGGCACACTTGCTGCAGTGAACCATGCATTGGCATTAGTTTCTGTGAACACAAATGAATTACCAAGCTATTATTTCAGTAGAAGTATTCCACATAAATTTTACAATGAAGTAGAAATTTACCATCTACCGTGTAACCTGGATTTAGAGCACACTGCGCCACTTCTATAGAAGGCTCTGAAAAGTCTGAAAAGTAAAATCTGATGCTGAGAAAAACATGTTTAGGATTATTTACTATTTTATGACAATGCATATTGCCACAAACTGTTCTCTGAACAAATAAATTATACTTCTTTCTATTGAAAATAATTCTCACCATGAGTAACATCCACTGACATAGGAGGTGCACTTTGAATGTGGATATCTGGAAAAGAAAAGAAACATTGAAGATTAACTTTATGACTATTGAAATATCTGAATGCACACTGAAAAAATGAAGAACGTACTCCCTTTCACTGGAACGCTTGCGTCAAAATCCCGCAATGCTTCTTCACTAAGGGGATTTTGTGATTTCGGAAATTTTACTGGAACAGCATTATCATACGTCCTTTCAGTCGCAGATATATGCTGTTCCAGAAAATGTTCCTTACAAATAAATTTACTTCTTGTGAGGCGCTGCCACGTGCATTTAGCGAGAGCAGGGTCCCCAATTGCCTTAAGTCATTCTCTACATCTAAAACATAAGTATATTACTTCTGGACACCTTCCAACATAATTATAATAAATAAGCAGTATTCAACAAACTACATACATAAAAACGAAAGATAAAATAAATGTAACTCACTTTTTCACGTTTTTTGGGAACCCAAATAAACGAGTTTTAATTGCTAATTTAGCTTTGGCATTTTTGCAATTAGGCACCCAGCATCTTCTCGTAGCCATAATGCACGTTTCAGACCTCACACAGCAGTAAATCTATTAATTACTCCAACTGTAATACGGCGTTAGCGGCCCTACGAACGTTAGCACGGTTAGCACGTACACGCATGTATCTTCAGGAATACATGGGAACCACCGGCTCGTTCGCGGAAAAATTTCAAAATGAAAAAGTAGTTCACCGATTCTCCGCTTGAGCGAGCTGGTGTAATACAGTTGCATATGGCGTCGCTCTGAGCTCTGATTGGCTACTGCAAAGAGTACTGTCTGATTGGCTACTGTATGATATTTGAATAAGGGCCGGATGTGGCCTATCTAGTGTCACACCACTGGTCGTAAGTTGTCGTGTGTGTTTCTCGTGTGAGCATTACGAGTGAGGTACGTGTAGATAGTGGTTTTAATGCACTGTTGTTTCAAATTGAAATGTCATTTGATTTCTTATGATTTAATTTATTTTCATCAAAGGACAATTAAAACCGTTTGATAATTATGAGTACCAACAAATGGAGGTTAACATGTGAAAACTTAGTTTCAGTCTCGAGTAATTGGAAACTTATTTACTTTGGTAAACGAGCGACAAACTTTTTTTAAAAATATTGCTATCAAAGTAATAATTCACTCCCCCGGCGCTACCTGTAAATGGAGAAATACTAGTACAGGTGTATGTAAAGCGAATTGTGAATTAATTCATGGTGAAAGAAAATCAAGATTCTTATTTTTTCTTTTTTTTTTACATCTAAATATTTTAGACAAAGGGTTCCGAAGAGGGTCACAATAGGCACCCTGGGCGTCAATGAAATTTTGAAAGGGTAAATGGTGATTGTGCGTTCGATTGGGGTCAATAGCCGTTGCCTGATCGGGATAATAAAGCCCCATTGATTACAAAAAAAATATTAATGAACTTAATTAACTATTATAACATGAAACTACATAACATATAATAATTTTCAAATTCACCCTTTTCTGTTTTTTGTTTCCATCGTTCATTCTTGGGAATTAAGGAATTAGGATGTTTAGAAAGCTCAAGAAGTTATAATTATTTTGTTATTAACGATGCTCTATCATGCAAGATTACTCTTCACAATACTGGAGAAATGTTATGGCCAGTTCTTGGGGGGGGGGGGAAATCAACATTTTGTAACAACCACCTTTCAATGAAGGTGAAAAACTCAGCTAATCAAATGAGTATTTGCATTTGACAATTGAAAAATCAAGATATTTGCAAGAATACTAGGGTATGAAATTATTTTAAAATCACTTGTGTACAATTTTTCATGTCGTACCCATGTATCAAACATTCTCTTAAAAGGGGCTGATAAAACATAGTTTGGAAATACCGGACATACATTTCAATTGCTATATTAACAGGTTACCAATCACATATCTTCATTTGCAACGTTGTGGCCCCATCATAAGATATAAAAATTCATTAATAAGAATCCAAAGATGGAATCCTATTCCTATCCTATAAAACAGGGCGCCTCATAATACCCCAAATCAAGATTCTTGTTTCATGGATTGATTTATATCAATGGATTGACTTCTTCTGGGCAGTCTATTATCTCCATATAAATGATTATTTGTGATGGTTTGTGAGAGTGTGTATTCTTCATTCTGAGAGTGCATTTATTTGGCTTGTGTGTGCACTGGTGTGTAAGAGTGTGTTTACTCATATTTACTATTAATATTAACTCTTTAGTTGAAACAATGAGAACTATTTTAATTCTGCCCTGAAAGTAGTATTCTTTAAAAAGTTTTAACTTGATTACATCCTGTTCTCCTTTTAAAAATGTTTGCATTAACCCTTTTTAACGTTGGAAACTATTATTTATTGGTATAACATCTTTACCCATGATGTAAATCACTGTCTCTTTTCAGACATCATTCACCTTGCAATGGTAACAAGGAAATAAAACAAGCTTGGTACATAAATATCATAGAAGATAAAGTTTTGCAGAGCAAACAATATTAAAGAATCAAGTTTTGTCTGTCATTTAGTGAAAAGCAGTCTTCTAGATGAATTCATTGAAAAGATATAAAGTAAATGAGAGAGAGTTGGAACCCAAGAGACTGCTGTTTTGAAATACACAGATGATCGAAAATAATATCAAAAAATATGTTGAGTACATTTCACAATGATATAATATATAATTTATTCAGAAATTGTCAAAAATTCAGAATTTTTCTTGAGGGCTCCCTAAAAATAAGCTAGTTGGCTTATGGACAGTGCTCTTCTTTACACCACTAAACTTGCAGAATTTTATGATAACAATGGGTTTGAGCATACTGACATTTCATTATTATGAAAGGCTTCTTGGAACAAATTCGAAATGATGTGAACTTAGGAAGATATTTTTGTGCATGGTATTTGAGTATTGTGTACTATTTGTGGAAGGAATAAACCTTTGTAAATGTGTTCATTAATGTTACAAGCAGTTTATATTCTTGGATCCAACATTTGTCCTTCAAAAAATTTTATGACAGTCTTGTATTGTATTGCATGTATTCATGTCAGTCACTCATTGATCTTTGTAGTATACAATTAGAGGAATATTAATTTGAACTTAGCTAAGTATTTTAATTATTTCATTATAACTTTTATGCTTGCTTTAAAACATTTTTGGGCCAAAGTCTAGTATACAGTACAACTTACGAAAGTCATTTAAATCGTCACACAATTTTTGTTTTGTATTTTAGAGAAACCCACAAAAATGGAATATGGAGTTGAAAATTGGAAGACTTGTGAACGAAAAGTGGAATCTAATTTATGATTGTAGACTGCTAATTGGAACAAGTTGGACTAATTTCTCAGAAGCCTATTTTGTTTTCAAAGCGAATATATTCAAGTTCAAGTCATTTCCAAGTCCTGCAAAGGTAGGTTCTCTCGGCCACCTTGATGTTCAGTTACCCCATCTCACGTTTTTTCCCTTCTCCAAAGTTTGTTTACGTGGCACCCAGCTGCCACATGCAATACGTCCGTTACAATCTTCACAATTCCAATTAACCAGTGAAATAACATTTTACTTCACAATGATCATTACTTCTGCATTTGGTTTCAATTTCCTGCATCAAGTGAACTTTTTAGCTGCAAAAGAACTTCTGGTCAGAATGGTGCAAGCTTGTAGTTGCATATTATAAGAATAATATGTACCATTTATTTCACATTTGTGTTCTAATTTCTTTAAAATCGCACTAATGACCAGAGCAATTCAAAATACAGAAGAAAAAAATGTACTTTTAAACAAATGTTTCATTTAATTAAGATCTCTTTGAAACACTTTTTGAAACAAACTTAGTGTTGCAATATATGTGTATCTAAGTATAAATATTAGATCGTATTTCTTAATATTAAGGAGAAATATTACTTTGTAAAAGATAATTCAAGCAATCTTTGAGTTAGTAATGAGCATATTTCAACCATGGACCATTGATTTTACTATTAAATTTTAGGTATATTTGAGATTAAAATTTCTTTGAAACTCCAGAGTATGTTAATGTTGTTGCTGATCAGAATGTATAAAAATATTATAAATTTACCATTGTCTAATTCAAATTATGTCTATTCAAGCCCAGTATCGTGGAAGTATTATTTTTTATGCATTTGTATGCTTACTTGTTCGTTCTGCTTTACGATGGTCTTTATGTTGTGAGTAAAATTAAAACACGGAGTGAGAACCTGCCATTTTTCCTTTTTGATAATATACTAAATTTTATTGGCCGAATTTCATAAGATGTGAAATTTTATTGCAGTATTATAATATCGATGCAAGCTGCAAAAGAGTCAAAGTTTTGAATATTTCCAAAGATTCCGTGAAGTAAGAATTCATTTTTATTTCTATTTATTTATTTTCTTCTATAAAAGGACATGCAGATAAACCTGAATGAATGAAATTAATTATTAGCTTCATTTTTTTTATGAATAGTAATCTAGGCAACTGTGTGTAATTGTGTGAACTTGATTCTGCGCAAGTACAATATTATATAATAAACCTTTGAAAAAAGTAGTACAGCATAGAAAGTATTGTAGATTACGAAGTATCATAACATTCAGTACATCTATGTACAAACCAATCGTGGAGATTTTTGAATGGAATAATCGAAGATGGAAGCAGGGTTGGGAAGGCAGTTCTACAGATCTAAAAGCCCTTTTGCTCTTTAATAATATTTATTATTTTTATTATTATTATTTCCTTACGTATTTTTTCATTGCTATTTTACTATTACGGTACTACATATTTATTGCTTCACAGTTTGTTTATATAGACAACATATATGCACAAATATTCTCAGTCATGCACACATGCATGTGTGCACACACATATAAACTGTTCTTTTGGAAATGCAGTGATTATTGTTTGCTAGTTAAAGTAACAAATTTTGTTTCTGTCAAGTTTGAGTGTGATTGAGAAGTAATGTATAGAACCCAACGAGCTAGAATATACTGAAATATATTTTAGCTGACTGATATAACCAGACATTTTTGAAACTATTTTCTGTCCACAAAAAAGATCAATTTTAGGACACCTGTATGAGTTTAAGTTGAAAAAATAGAATTTTGTTTGTAATTTGATTCGCAATAGTACGTAGATTATGTCAGTATAATATTTTTACGTTTTCGGATCTTTAATGCCTTTAAAAGTGGCGGTCAGGCGCCACGCGCCGCTACTCGTCACAATCGCTACTCCGTCATGGAGTAACAATATGGCGTGTTTCCTTACAACGGCGCTTTCAGTATCTCTTTGGTGTGGTTCGTTCTTACGTTGGCGAAACTGATGATAACTCCAAACCATAGAGGAGAGATACAACTAGAGTGCGCCTGACCCTACTGCGCAGGTTTCAACATGCGGTGGCCACAAGTCACGTGACTTTGGGATGCCGGCAGCTTGTTTTGCATTGTGTTGTGTGTACCTTTCCGTGCTGTTTGCTATTTCTGGTGCTACAGCGTAATTATTTGGTGGCGTTGTGGAGATTTGCGTGCTGCAAACGATCCACACGTGTTTAAGCTTCGTTAAGAACCATGGTTCAGTATTGTTGTTGTTTTGGCTGCAACGAGAAGTACGTGAAAGGAGGAGGAGTCACGTTTCATAGGTAGGTTATTAATTTGTTTTAATATTTTATTATACTTTTAGTTCTGCGTTAATTATAAATCTATGAATCATGCATTTTCGCATATATCTTGGAGAATTTTAGTGGATTTATTTTGTATTTTAGTTTTACTAAAGATGAGGCAAGAAAGAAAGTGTGGGTGCAAAAACTTAGGAGAGAGAATTTTACTCCTACAAAATTTTCAAAAGTTTGTTCAAAACATTTTGAAGAAAACTGTTTTGATAGCGAAAAGTTTGGAGGTGTTTGGCTTAAAGCTGAGTCAGTACCTACAATATTTAATTTTCCTAAACGTTTGATTAATCAAACTACTAGAAGAAAATCCCCTGTAAAAAGAATAACAGATGTTGGTAAGTTTATAGAAATCTTAAAATATTTTATGTAAAGAATTGTAATAATTAATGAGGAATGATTTTCTGATACATTTTTTCTGCTGATTCAGCATCACTCTCTCGTTCAAAGGCTTCTTCATCTGTACCTTGTGCAGATGAGTCACACAGTGAAAGAAGTGTAAATGATGAAAGTACTTCATCAGCTGAAAAGATTTCTGCAAGTAGAAAGCGTCCTTTGAGGTATGTGCAACTTGACTAATAGGACTCTCCACAAAACAAAGAAATAGTCTTCTCACGATGTTCCTTGATGTAAGTTATTCCTAAATTATCTTTTCCTAAAATTTCTTTTCAAGAAGTGCAATAACCATTTAACATTCTGCAATTGTGTTGAGTATGTTAACATTTTTGTCTGTTTATTTATTTCATAGATATATTGGTGACTTTGTTGATGAAGATATTGAAAGCCAGACAAGTTTTAAAAATAGCTCGTCAACAAATCTGTCAACAGAAAAAAAAGATTGTGCATTTACGGTCACAGAATATGAAGTTCAGAAGGAAAATTTCATCATTGGAAAATCTTCTTACTGAAGTCAAAGAAAAAGCACAAATGTCTGATGATGCTCTTCACATCTTAGAGGTATGAATTTTAATACACACTTGCAATATGATCTAATTAGGAGGATTTAATTTACAATATCTTAAATTTCACATGTTAATCAGTATCAAATCTCAAGATACCTATAAGAGATGCATAACTAAGAGCGAAAGGCATATATGATTAAATATTTTGTTTGTATATGCTGAACAAATTAAATGCAAATTAAGGTTATTGTTAATACGTCTCACTCACGTTATCCCTTTGCAAGTCAGAGTGAGGGTACAAATTACAACAATATATATTTGATTTGATAATTTTCTTTATTACCCTGATGAAAAGCAAATGCAAATGCACTTGGTTATTTTTTGTAAGGTAGTTATTTAATGCCATTTTCTTATCTTCTCACGATCCAAGTAAATATCAATTATTTTTATTTTTTAAAACATTTTAATTAAAAATATCATTTATTGAATATTTTGTATTGATGTCTCATTTATTATTACTTTCAGACGACTCTCCCAGGTCTCAGTAAGGAAGTGAAGAGGTCAATGTTTGACGGGAAAGGGCAGTATCCTCCAGACCTGTAGTGTTAGTAGTATGTTAGTGTTTATAGTTTGTATGATTGTAAGTATTTGATTTTTATTATTAAATTCATTGAAAATAATGTATTTCAGCTTCCGGGTCAAAGAGCCCCATCTCAATCAGGGTTTTGTCCAGTTTCCCTGATCCATTGAGCAAATGCTGAGATGGACCCTTGTTTTGCTTCTGAACGTAAATGTAGCATCACTGCACATGTTTTGTTGAGCACTCCTTTTGCTTGTAGTGATAGGAGTAAAGCCAATGTTATGTTACTGTTTTGTTAGTAATACCAAAAAAATAATAAAATCTACAGTTTGTTTATCGATTCAAATTAGTTTTGTATAACTTGCGAAGGAAAATGTCAAATGTCTACCGTTCAAATGTTGGGAAGAGATTTTCAGGCTCAAGAAAACTTGTGCAGATGGTACTTGTCCTCTGTATGTCGCATACAGTATTTACTGTTTTTGACTAAATAAATCAAAATATATATCAAAATAAAAATGTGTTTTTTTTTCCTCTATAAATCCTTGAAATATTTCGATACCTTGCTGTTATATGTCTGATGTGAATTATCAATAGCAGAATGTCTAGCATTGAGTAGTAATAGAAACTTGGATTAATGCCTCACATGGAGTTAATTTATTTTACAAATATTTTTTATTTATTGTCCTATGTAATAGTACTTGTTTTTACAAGTGTAGTGGGGTACGCGGTTGAGAGTGACAAGTTGGTCAAAAATCGGAATTTTTATGTACTTAAATACAGCAGAATAACTTAAAGTAACTTTTCTGCTATAAGCAGCATTAATAGGGCTGTGTAATAAATGAGAAAATAACGCTTGAGTGAAGCATGTTAGACGCACGTATCAAAAGAAATCATTTAGTACGAGGCGGCTGTATAGCAGATGCCTCCCAGCTATCCCAAAGTCACGTGACTCGGGCGCGAGAGATGTTGATACCCAGCCAGGCCTTCTGCGCAGCCTGGCGCGCACTCTAGTTGTATCTCTCCTCTATGCTCCAAACGGCTTCGATGTTGGAACAGTTGACAACGATAGCTTCGAATGTGTTCAAAACGTGGTTTGATTTTGTATTGTGCACGTGGGTTATAGAAGTAACAACATTTTTTGTGCAGTTCTCGTTTTCGTGTGCTATAATGGCAAAAATGAAGCTCTTCGGCAAAGGAAAGTATCACGAGCGGAAAATCATTGATACTAATGGTTTTCCAAGCCCCAATGATACATGACGGACATGAAGAAACCGGTTCTCGGCTATAGATACTTTACGATGGGCAGAGATAAAGAGAAAACTAATTGTTTAAAATAAATTTGTATTGGTAACTAATCACATGACGCATGCAAAACGGAATTGTTGAGTGGTAACCCCGAAACTACGAGAGTATTTTCTACACATATAAAATTATCATGGGCGACATGTTTACCATGAGTGAATTTTTTTAGATTAAGAACTTGAATACCAAGAAAATCAAAAGAGAATCTATTCATAAAAATAGTTTTTGATGAGAAAGAATTCTACTGCTTATAAAGGCCAAATTTAAATGTGATTAGAGTAAACTTTTTGATGTCAAGAACAGTGCGAAATGTTCTAAGTATTTAAAAAATGTGCAACACTCCTGGTTTTTAATGCGTTTAGTATTGTGAAAAAATCTTGGAACTGACAAATTCTCTAATATTCAGTGTACATATGTTAGAGAATTATTAAGCACAAAAAATGCTGTTGTCCAAAAATTTCTTCAACCGTGTTTTGTATTTATAATAGTTATTTCTATGTTATATTTTTTGTTTGTTGTGATCTTATTAAACTGCATTGTGAACCTTCAATAGTGGTATGTAGAATAATGATTAGAATAAGATGACAGTTTAACACAGATATAAATCAGAATATTGTTTCAAAACTAATAATAATGTAGTTGATATTAAAATAGAACCACGACGATTTACATTGCCGATTTATGAATGAATGTAAATAAATTTTCTAAATAACAAAACATGTCAAGACCTTTCATTACAATCGATAAATATTATCATATGATTTATGCATGACCAAACAATAAAATATGACCATTCTATCATTAAAATGGGAAAATACTATGTTTTATCATATTTTTAACAACGAAAACCGGTATATCCGGAGAAGTTGGTGTCCGTCACTGAAGCGGTTCACTAGAGGGGAATCGACTCACTGAACTGAATCCTTGTTTATTGTTCGCATGTTCTAATGGTCACTATGTTATCGCAAGAATTATAATTTCTATTCAACACTCACCTGAATTTATACCTTCCATCTCGGTAGACACACAAAACAATTAAAAAGGGACTTGAAATGGCAAAAAAAAACCACAAATCCACGCCACAAAATTTGTACTTGTATTCTTCACTTCAATCACTTTGTCCGCCGCAGAGAAATGCAAATTTACTTTCAAAGGCAAGTCCTCTCGCTTCGCTCGCCCGGATCCAAGTCACGGCGAGGCTCGGGCCTTCGGCCCTCGCGTTCACTATAAACAACCTTGAGTCTATCCAACGCATAATTACCAATTCACTTTTATAAGAAAGCACTTTTCAAGAAAGCCTCCACAATTCAAACTGCGCTGTTGCCGCGAAACTATTACCTTGTGAATCACGAGATTAGTGAACCGAATCAGTGAACCGAAGGAACCGAAGGTTCAGTGACGGACACCAACTTCTCCGGATCAACCCGAAAACCTTGATGATTGGAATGATGAGGCTTTGAAATATAGAAATAGACTTGCACTAATTGTAAGTTGTAATTTTATGATATATCTCAATTTAATACAAGTTTATTATTTATGTGCCAAATATATAGATTGTATCTTAAATTAATTGTTTTGTGATATTCACTGTTGTTTCTCAATCAGATATACATAACTTACTTTTTATGAACTACGAAACTATTTCTCTGTAGCATTGTCGTTAATACTAATTCCAGTTATGTAAATCAGAGTTGTCAATTAGATGTAACTTTGTAGTTACTGTAATTTGTGAAGTGGGAGAGACTGGAATCACTGCGATTATTCAGATGTTAGGCCAAGGCCCGTATTGGTCTGCAGTGCCATCGATAATAAAAAAAAGAATTGTTTATAGGGATTTTTACTGTAGCAAAATTGATTGGGTCTTTTACTTTTTCAAGCTACTAGTTCCATAAAACTCACTTATTGGTACAGAATTCTGCAATATTTCTTCTGCTACCATCAATGGCATATTATCATTTGGATAATAATGTAATAATGGCAATTTTTTCTTCAGGTGTGTGAAACCGTATGTGGTGCCATGAGGTAGAATGGGGAAGGCAGTGTACTGGGTGCAACATGTGATCATCCTCTAGAGCTTGTCATCCTAATGGACCTGGAGTGCGCCTGTTGGGTGAGCTGAAATGCACTTTCATCTGCACCAGCATCTGCTTCAGGTGCTGGTTCAGCACCTAGTACTGTAGAGGAAAAAGTATTTGTAGTGTCTTAATCAGTTCAGGTGGAAGTTCTGTATGTGAAAGAGAAGAGCAGAAGAGATGAATCCTAAGTATTTTCTTGTGCAATATCTGTTTGATAATAACTTGTAAACGTCTGTGTGTTGCTGAGTAATGATTTAGGTGATTTGTTGCTGAATACACAGTACTTGTTTGAATCAGAGAAAATAAATTCTTTTGAGGTCACTGAATATGAATTACTGTAAAAAATATGTCTAGGCACAACATTGAGCTTCTGAATGTGAGGGTTGTGTGTAAATAGTATTGTTTTACTAATATTCTAGTGTAAAAATTGAGATTTTATTTTTTGCCCTTGAAAATTGCTCACAGATATGTCCTTATTTAGGGAATAGTTTGAGAACTATTTTATATGATGATAGAACCTTGTTTTGATTGGAAGATAAGAGCTTTGATGAACTGTTTGGACTGACATTCAGTTGTTGTTTTTTTCGTCTTCTCTAAATAGGAGTTGAACGAAATGCAATGTTTCACAATGTTTTTAAGTACTTGGGGTTGGCAAGATTTGTGACATGAATATAATAAATATTTGCTGCATTTTTAAGTTAATTATAGTATGTGTTCTGAAGAGTAAAGTTAAAAACCTTGTTCTTCATGTCACTGTCAGTTCAACACATTCAAAAGCCACAAGGTTTGTTTTTGTGTTCAGTTTTCCGGGGCACAATTATTATTTCAGATATAATTCATAACTGCTAGTATAGATTTATTGAACTATGGATAAAGGGGGTTTCGTATAGCATAAGGACAAAGTTAAGATGATTCGGTGAAGGACTTGATTGAATGTTTATGGTAATAATAGTGAGTGATATAAAGTGGATAATAGTGAAAAATTTGCTGTTATGACGGTAGTTAAATACAATATTGTAACTTTTTTTCATTCATAATGTTAGGAATTTCATGAAATTTTTTTTCTTTTAATACTTGATGATTTTGAAATTTTATTTATTTATGAAGTAGTGTAGACAACAGAAATATTTTAAAACATATTTTTGTTTGAGGAAATAACATAATGCATGGAAAAAATCACTAATTTAGTTTTGATTGTTATTGATATATTGTTTTTATCACCTGAATACGCATCATTTAACTTTTCTCTGTTCTCCACCATTTGCAAGAAAATGTGAGCATTTTCTCTGTTTTAATGTGATCAGAAAACTGAAATAGTGATTATACGGTACATTTGAACAGGGGGAGGGAGGAGGAAAGAAAATAATCCAGCACATGAATGGTTGTTATTGGAGTTATAAATTCCAATTTTTTAATAAATTTCAAAGAATGGAGGTTTTTATTCAATATTAGTGTAAGTTAATCGAGGATTAACTTGTGAATAGCACTGCAATGTTCCTGAAATTTTGTAATCTAGATCTGCTATCCAAAAGTTTCTCCAGTTAATTAAGGGTTAGTTGCTTTATTTGCAAATAACTAGAGGGAGGGGGGCTTGATAAGCCACTTATTTTGCCTTTGAGATGCCTCTTACAAGACATATATTCAAACGTATGAATTTCCGTTCTGAATTTTAAGTTTATAACGAAGCAATTTATTTATTTATTTTCAATTTATTTATTTGCATCTAAACAGGCAATTGCCCAATATTACAAGTTTTGTATAATTAACAAATTGTATAATTAATGAATTAACACATTACTTTGTATAATTAACAATTTGACTAACAGAGATACAATTTATGTCGAAATCAGTTATTATAGTTTCTGCACATATGCCATGTAGGAGAATAATAACCCTAATTCATTCTTGCGAACGGTGTTAAAAATGTATCATTTTGATTAAATCTGGGGTTACGTAATGGTATTTTCCAATTGATCAAAGATAGATAGTTTGCTACTGTCAAGATCATGATTTAATAATTTGAATAGAAATAAGATGTCATTACAATTTCTATGAGATTCAAGAGAACTAATTTTAAGATATAGTAAAATTTTGCTGTAATCGTTGTTTAATCTCAGTGATGGTAATTCGAGAAACCAAGCCGCTAAATTAAAAGAATTATGTTGTACTGATTCAATTCTCTTTTTGTATACGTCATAACAAGGAGACCAGTTTTGTGAAGAGTACATAAGTATTGGTCGCACTAATGTTAAACACAAAGTTCTAATTGTAAAAGGGATTCTAAAGTCAGTTGCAGTTCTCATAATAAATCCTAACATATGATTAGCTTTATCTACAATATTATCTATATGTCTACCAAATCTCATTTTTGGTTCGAAAATAACTCCAAGATCTTTTATTTCATTGACAGATTCAAGTATCACCCCATCAATAGAATACTCATGATCAACTATATTTCTGTGTTATGTGAATTTCATCACTTTGCACTTATTTATATTAAAGTTTAATTGATTTGATTTACTCCAATTTATAAGACTTTTCAAGCACTTCTGTAGTTTGTAATCATTAACAGTATTCAATTCTCTATAGATTTTTAAGTTTATTAATTCATTGGTTTGAAACAGGCAATCGCCCTGTGAATACATATCATTTATTACATAATTACTTAATTCTAAGAATTTGATCACATACAATATCGCTTTCACATTAAATATTCAGGAATAGTCATTTAATAATACATTTTTAATTTGTATAACACAGTTTTGATTAGAGTAAAAATCTATACTAAATTTATTTGCTAGATTGCACATTCTCCATAAAGGTGCATAACGAAATTGATTTGTTTTCACAAATGGAACATAAAAGATATCACTTATGTTACGAAGCCTCATTTCTGGAACTTTCAAAAATAGTTTTGAGTGTAGGTGGATACAATCAATTTCATTCGCGATTAATTTGTTTAAGAATTTTAAATCATTAACTTCCCTTTGAGATTTTAACGAGCTGATGTTCAGTATGCTAGCAATTTGATAAATATCATGATTTTAGGTAGGGGTAAATTTAGATTCCAAGTCACGAAATTTAAAAATTTATGTTGTATTCTCTCTAATTTTCTTGAGTTATTCTTATATATTGGTGACCGCTCGGAGGAACAATACAATAGAATAGGTCTAACTAACGTTAAGTATAAAGTTTTAAATGAAATTGGGTTTATGAAATTCGTAGTCATTCTTCTAATAAATCCGAGCATCCGAGATGCTTTTGATATAATTTGATCAATATGATTTGAAAACTTTAATTTTGAGTCAAAAATCACTCTCAAATCCTTCATTAGTGAAACCTTTTCTAATTAGTGGCCATTGATAGAGTATTGAAAATGGATTTTATTTCTTAACCTAGTATAAGTCATGGTTTTACATTTTGATATATTTAGTTGAAGTTTATTATCATTGCACCATAAATATAATAAATTTAAATTTGATTGTAATGTATACAGTCTTGCAATGATTTTATTTCGGAATATAGTTTCAAATCATCAGCATAAATCAAAAATGTGCACGAAGGAAGTTTTAGTTTTATGTCATTGATAAATAATATAAACAATAGCAGACCCAAATGTGAACCTCGAGGAACACCTGATTTAACTTTCATGTCTTTCGAAATAAATGATTTATATTTTACATTCTGAATTCGATCAATCAAATAATTTTCTAACCATTTTAGTAACGGTCCATGAATTCCAAGATTTAACAATTTTTGTAGTAAAATATTGTGGTTAACAGTATCGAAAGCTTTTGTGAAATCTGTATAGATTACATCGATCTGTGCATTAGTTTCAAATTTCTTGCAAGTATAATGTTGAAATGTTAGTAAATTCGTGGTTGGTGATCTTTTTTTCTAAACCCATGTTGTTCATCAATAAGTACATTATTAAGAGACGCAGATAATTTATTAGTAACAATTGATTCAAACAGCTTGGGGATAGTACTCAACTTGGAGATTGGTCTATAGTTTACTATTTTAGATCTTTCGCTTGATTTGTGAATGGGAGTAATGAAACTTCTTTTCCAAACACAAGGAAATGAACCTTCATTAAGAGATTTTTTAAATAAATAATGTAATAACGGAGTAATATTAGTTTTGCAATTTTTCAAAAATGACGGAGGTATTCCATCAGGTCCAGGTCCTAATTTACCATCCAACTGTTCAATGGCTTTAAAAACTTCCATCTGAGTTATATCTAATCGGGATATATTAATGTCTGAATATGTGTACGTATCATCTATTTCAACACTGGAGTTAAGATTATCAGGTTCGACGTATACAGATTCAAAATAAGTTGCAAACATGTTAACAATGTCTTGACCATTTTCGGCGAGAGAATTATTAAAAAACGTAACATTCGGTAATCCACTAATTCCTCTAACCGAGTTTGTAAACTTCCAAAATGCTTTTATATCGTAACCCAGTGTTCATTCAATTTTAAGAATATAAGATTCAGTCACCAGCTGATTTAGTTTTACATTTCATACGCAATTCCGAAAATCTCAAATAGTGAAAGTCACATCCTGATAATTTATAGTTCGAATGCGCTACAGCCTTTTCTTTCAATAATTTTTTCAGTTCTTTTGAATACCATGAAGGATATGAATCCGAATAAATGATTTGTTTCGGAACATTATTTTTGATGATTTCATACACTTTATCATAAAAATAGGACAAAGCAGAATCTAGTGTATTTTGTTCAAAATAGTGAAGGCAGTTAAATGACAAAATTTCATCATTGATTTTTACATAATCTGCATCATCAAATATATATTTCATGTCAATAAGATTAAGACTTGAAAATTTATCATTTAATGAAAATATTATATCTAAGGCGGGATGGTAAGAATCACATGGTACAAAAGTACAATCAGGTTCTCTAACTATACAATTTTCATCGTGACAAAATATCAGATCCAATGTTCTATCCATGACGCTTAGTATCTTATTTGACTGAAAAAGATTTAAGTATTTTGTTGAATTTGATATTAAAGATGCTACTGTAATTTCATCATGTGAGGCATTCGAATATTCGCATATTTTATTTATTTATTTATTTATTTATTTATTTATAAACAGGCAATCGCCCAATAGTACATATTTTTTTTACAGTGTTAAAGACTTTATATTACAATAATAATAATGATAATAATAATAATAATAATATTTTATTTACAGACAAAAAGTCCAATACAAAGTAATTATAATGTACAACATATTGCAAGTGGTAACAATTGAAAATAGCTTTTTAATGTAATTTTATCACAATTATTCATTAGTGAGAATTAAACGCTCTATCTCGGAATACATCGTTGTATGAAGATAATATAAATATAAGTCAAATTCGTTAACTAAGCCCGATAATCTATTAATCATATTGTTACTAGTATAATTAGAAGCGTAATTGACAGGTAGTAATGCAATATTAGATCTGGTACAGCGGCTAGGAACTCTAAAGTTGATATGCTGCAAAAGCTGCGGACAATCAATTTCATTCCCAAGTAATTTAAATATAAATTTTACATCGTTTGATTTACGCAATGATTGGAGAGATGGAATATTTAAACTTGACGCAATTGCTGAATAATTGTGATCAATAAACGGATGTGGTAGACCTAGTCTAGGTGCAACAATTCTGAAGAATTTATGTTGAACCGTTTCAAGTCTGTTAATATGATTTCTGTAGTAAGGGGACCAAATAGTTGAGGCAAATAATAGAATAGGTCTAACTAAGGCAACATATAGGCTTTTCAGAGCAAAAGGGGATTTAAATTCTGAACATGTTCGTTTAACAAAGCCTAATATTTGGGTAGCTTTAATAATCACTGAATCGATATGGTTACAAAAACTCATTTTACTATCAAAAAGAACCCCCAGATCCCTAATAACACTAACTTTTTCCAGAGCTACATTGTTTATAGCATAGACATATTCCATGTTATTTTTAAATCTAGAAAAAGTTATGGATTTACATTTTTTAACATTTAAGTTCATGTCGTTATTTTCTGCCCATTGAACAAGTTTACTCAAAGCATTTTGTAATATTCGAGCATCGACATTTGACTTTATAGATTTATAAATTTTCACATCATCTGCAAATAATTCAAACTCCACATCTTCTAATGCTGGCCTTACATTAGCAATACGTTTTCGCAATATCTTTTAGCAATTTGTTTCTGCTTCTTGCGGTCATCTTTACACTAGCAAGAGCAAGGAGGGGCAATATATTGCCAGAAAGATCTGAGCAAGATCTTTCCGGCAAGATATTACCGATCGCTTTACATTAGGACTATTTGTTGCCGTGTTTCGTGACGGCGCGAGGGAAATGGCGCATGAAATGAAGTGAGGTTATACCTCACTCACTTCCCGACATATAATTAGTGGAAGGCACAAGATACGAGTTGCGGTCACACTTATTGTGCTAAATGAGATGAAGTAACGCCGACGATTTGTGAGGACGTGTAACTGAATTTTAAGAAGGAAAAGGGGGCTTGTGCGAATTAGGTAGAAGTGTCTGAATATTTTTCATAAAACAAAATGATTTCGTGGATTTCGATTCCGTGGGGGCAAAGTAACTTACTTTTAATAAAAAGTGCAATGACTAATTCGGCAAAAAGTTATAAAATATTCATTTCCTACAACTGATATATTATAGAGTAATCTTAAAATTGATTTAGATTAGATTAATATCTCAATAATTTTTAACGTAAAAAATTAATAATCAGGGGGGCATCAATGGCTGAATCAAAATTTGAACCTTTGATAATCAACCATAGAGGGAATATTTATTACTACTTTTATTGCCGTAAACCTTCACACACCGATTTTACGAAAAAATGCATATTAAAATGGAACTATTACGTCTATGTACAACCGTACGTACTTCCTGCGTATGAGACTGTGGTCATTGGCTTCTTTCAGCAATATCTTGCTCAGACTTCAATCCAATTCTAGCCCCAGCAACAGCCGGCAATATCTTTTCGAGAATGGAAGCACATAAGTTTACATTACGACCGGAATATCTAGCAAGAAATATTGCCAACATCAGAAATATTTATTGCCGCAATGTTTACATTGGCAACTTTTCTTGCGAAATAATATTGCTCGCCATTTTCTTGCAAGTGTAAAGCCAGCTTAAGATTGAACATAGATCATTGATAAAAATAAGGAATAATAAGGGACCAAGATGGGACCCTTGTGGCACTCCTGATAAAACTTTTATAACTTCTGAAATATGGTTTTTATATTTAACGTATTGAACCCTATCCCTCAGATAACTTGTAAACCATTTTTGTAATGAACCTGTTATACCGAATGCTGATAGTTTTTGCAGTAGTAAATTTTGATTTACAGAGTCAAATGCTCTGCTGAAATCTGTATAAATACTATCCACTTGAATCTTCCTCTCCAAGTGATCCAGTATATATTGAGAGTAAACTCCCAGGTTAGTTTCTATACTACGGCTACTGATAAACCCACATTGCTTTGGGGATAAAAATGGAAAAATCAAAACTTTCAGTTTATCAGTTATAATTGATTCGAATAATTTGGGAATTGTACTCATTATTGATATTGGTCTATAATTGTCTACTTTTTGTTTGGAACCAGATTTATGAATCGGGGTTACAAAAGCAGATTTCCATGCATTGGGCACTACACCTTCAGCTAGTGATTTATCAAACAAAATTTTCAATATGGGAGAGAAAATGTATTTACAATTTTTCAATACTAATGGCGGTATTCCATCAGGTCCAGTGCTTTTACATATATCCAGACTGTTGATTTTAGTCAAAATATCAGAAAGAGAGATATCAAAATTGTTTATAGTATACGGCGTCTGGTCAGCTAACATAATATTTGCAGTATTTGATGGTCTGTAAAAAGTTCTAAAATATTCTGCAAAGGCATTTACAATTGATAGGCCATCATTAAACTCATGTGAATTATAATGCATAATATTTGGTAGACCATGAACAGTTTTTTAGAATTTATATACGACCAGAATTTAGATGGATCAGTTGTAATTGATATTTGTATCCCCGTATTAAATACATCATAATCCCTTCTTGCAAGTACCTTACATGTATGTCTTAGTTCAGAAAACTTTACGTAACTCTCATTAGAATTGTTACACTTGTATTCCCTGTGAATTCTCCGCTTATTTACAATACTGTTCTTTAATTCTGCACTATACCATCTAGGGAATTTTGATTTTCTAACTAGTTTCTTTGGCACAAAGAGATCAATATAATAATATAAATACGTATAAAACAACTCAATAGAATATTCAATAGAGAAATTTTCATTATCTAACATAGTCTGTACATATCCTAATGCAAAATTAAACTGAACAAAGTCAGTTGACTCATAATCATAAACCCATTCGTGGTAATCAATGGAATTATCGCATTGAAAGGTAGAGTAATACAAATCTAAAGAGGGATGATAAACGTCGACAGATACCACTGGGTCTTTTGAAGTTTGACAAATGACATTTAGACAATCAGTAAAAATCAAATCTAGCATAGTTGTTTGATTGTATTTTACAATATTAACTTGAAATAGGTTCAAGAGACTAATAGTATCTGACAAAATATTGGCTATTGATTTTTCACGTAGAGTTACATAATTATTTTCAACTCCAACAGGATAACTTGAATAATCACCTTTTTCCCACATAATATTAGGCAAGTTAAAATCACCGAATAAAAACCAATTGATATTAGGATATTCATTATCTATAAGTTCAATAGTGTTGCAAAAGGATCTGATAACATCATCCGTGGCCGTAGGCGGTAAATACAATGCCTCAATGATTAAATTTATTTGACCGCTTGAGACACGTACAAACAGATGCTCAACATCAGTTATAGAATTTAATTCAAAGCTTCGAAATTTTTTCTTAACACCTATAAGTACACCCCCTCCTCGACTAAAATAACTATTTTGTGAATTCCTATCTTTTCTATAAATATCGAAGTCAGTCAATTTTAGTTCTGCAGTCAAAATATCAGTACATAACCAAGTCTCAGTTAGTATTATAATATCATAATCATTCAGTACAAAGTTATTTCTCTCTATATCTTTCAACTTTGATCTCAGGCCACGAACGTTCTGATAATAAAAATTTAATTTTTTCGCCTGTTTTTTAACTGATCCTTTTTTACATTTTCATTCTCTTTACCTTTTTCATAATCACGTTTGTTTACAATTTTGGGAGACCCATTAATAAATTTAATAGTTTTAAGCTCCTCATCTTTATTCAAAATATCTAATTCTTCGCAAAGTGCTTTAAGTTGATCCCTTTGTTGCAAGGTTAAATCACCATTTATAGCATATGGCTTTTCGCATTTATGTTTATCTTTCAAAATTTTTAGTGCCAATCCATGGTCATTAAAAATAATTTTAATAGGACGAGGCTTGCTATCGCTTTTAATTTTACCCAAACGAAGCACATTCACAATATCAGTCTCACTAATTGTACAAATTTTACTCAACGATTTCATCACAATTTTCAAATCAAAATTTTTCCTTTCCTCTGGTAACTCAGAGTCAGATTCTTTCGCATTATAGAATATTACATTATTTTTGCGCAAGACTCTATCATTAATCTCATTAACAATTTCCGATTTAAAAAATGAGGCAGTTGAGTCTTCATTACCAAAAATAAATTAATCAATTTTGTTAACAGTATCAGTAAGATTATTCAATTTACATAGCACCTCAGGTAAACAAGCTAACCCTTTCTCACAATCCAAACAAAAAAGTTTCAAAACTCGCTGTCTGAGGTCCAGTGCCTTGATCTCAGTAGCCGTAAGGCCAATACAGTCGGCATGGAGTGGTCTGCGACAGCTGTCGCAGTTGTATATTCTGCCTCCGACTTCACTTGATTTTTCACATACTGCACATATGCTGGCCATCGTCGAGGACAAGTCGCAGCAAGGATGAAAAATATGATGAGTCAAAAATTGACGAGTGGATGGTCCAAATCAGAGGTAGTTTCAAGACTCTCAATCCTCAGCGTAGCAAATTTAAAAAAGTCCACCAAGTGTCAGTCTTCAATTTTGAAGGTTAGGTTGTCAGCCGGTTTTTTGCATATTTCTTTCGTAATGATAAAAACCAGTTCAAGGATGCTTCTTAACATCACTGCCTCGCAGAATGATTTCCTTGTAAAACGTTCATAGCTGCTATTTGCTGCACCGCGACCCGGTACCACTAGCACACGTCCACTCACTTCCACGTCCACTCACTGACTATAGTCAATCCAGCAATTATCGTCATTCACATCCACCGGTTCTTCTTTAACTGATTCTATTTTAATAATGCTTTCTGATAAAATATTAATCTCTTCAATCACTAACACAGATCACAAAACGCTGAGCAATATTCCTGTTGTTGAGAAAGTTAAAATCCAACGTGAGACCAAACGCTGCAGCGCAAGGGCAAAGAATAATGTTAAATACAATTTATAAAAAGTAGACATATATCTTTGTATCACATAAGCAATTTAGAAATCATTTAACAACAGGTTTTTCATTTGATTAATACAATTTTTATCGGTGTACATGTCAATATTTATTTCATTTACCAATTTGCACATTCTCCATAGTGGTGCCAAATTATATTGGTTAGTTTTTGCAAATGGGGTTATAAATTCCATTTGTTCTTTGTTTCGCAATCGCAATGACGGAACTTTCCATTGAAGTTTTGCATGAAGATATATGCAATCAATTTCGTTTTTTAATAAATTATATAGAAATTTTACATCGTTATAATTTCTATGTGATTTCAGTGAGCTTATATTTACAATAGTAGCAACGTGAGTATAGTCATGACTCATTCTAGGTGATGGTAATTGTAATTTCCATGCAACAAGATTCAGAAATTTGTGCTGTAATGTTTCAAGTTTTTTTATATTATTTTCATAAATGGGAGACCGTACAGGAGAAGCTTACATCAAAATTGGTCTAACCAATGTTAAGTATAATATTCTAAAAGAATTTGGATTCAAAAAGTCATTGGTCATTCTTCTGATGAAACCTAATATACGATTAGCTTTAGATATCATTTTATCAATATGAATTGTAAATTTGAGTTTAGAATTAAAAAAAAACTCCCAGATCTTTCATCACTGAAACAAATTCAAGATTTTCTCCTCTCATCGAATAAGTAAATTTGATATTGTTTTTTAGCCTAGAAAAAGTCATAACTTTACACTTCTCAATGTTAAGATCCAATTTTTTTTCGCAACACCATAGGGCTAGCATATCTAAGTCACGTTGAAGATTAATACAATCATAAATTTCATTTATTTCAGAATATAACTTTAAATCATCTGCGTACATTAGAAATGAGCATGTTGGTAAATAAAGTTTCAAGTCATTAACAAATATTATGAACAATAAAGGACCCAGATGGGATCCTTGTGGTACACCAGATGTAACCATAATATCTTTTGACAAGAACAATTTATATTTTACGTTTTGAATTCTATTTAACAAATAATTTTTAATCCAATTCAAAAATGTACCGTAAATACCAATTTGATATAATTTTTTTAAAAGGAGTTTATGATTTAAGGTGTCAAACACTTTAGAGAAATCTGTGTAGATTGTATCAACTTGAGATTTTGATTCTAATTTTTTTAACGTGAAATATTGAAATGATAACAAATTGGTTAATGTAGAACGCTTCTGCCTAAAACCATGTTGTTCATTAATTAGTATACTTTGCAGGGAAGCAGATAGTTTATCTGTTATAATTGCTTCAAACAATTTCGGTATTGTGCTTAATTTCGAGATGGGTCTGTAATTTTTGACATCCGAACGGTTTCCAGACTTATGGATAGGAGTTACAAAACTTCTTTTCCAAATTGCTGGAAACGAACCCTCTGTCAAAGATCTTGAAAAAAGATGTTGTAATATAGGTGTCAGATTTGTTTTGCAGTTTTTTAAAAATAATGGAGGTATTCCATCAGGCCCTGGGCCCATTTTAGATTCTAATTTACCTATAGATGAAAATATATCTTGTTGATTTATTTCCATATGTGGTATATTTATTTGAGAATTTATAATATGATTTACATTATGCTCATTGATTTCTCCATTTTCATCATTGTCAACCTTATAAACGGATTCAAAAAAATTTGCAAAATGGTTCACTATATCCGTTCCATTTTCAGCGTAGGTACCTTTGTATGTCATAACATTTGGTAAACCATCTGTTCCCCTTGTAGAGTTTGTGTACTTCGAAAATGATTTAATATCATAATCTAAACGGTATTCTATATTTCCTATATACTCGTTATAATCTTCGTTAGCTTTAGTTTTACATAATTTACGAATATCAGAAAATGCGTTATAATATTTGTCTTTGCCAGTTGATTTATAAATGAAATGCGCTTTAGCTTTATCTTTCAAAAGAATTTTCAATTCACGTGAGTACCATTGTGGATATGAATCACACACTATCAACTTTTTTGGAACATATATTTCAATTATTTCATACATTTTGTCATAAAAAAATGAAAGAGATAACTCAAGTGAATTTTGCTGAAAATATGGTAACCAATTAAAAGATAAAATTTCATTATTTATATTTACATAATCTGCGTTTTGAAAATTATATCTAATATCATATGAATTAAGACTAGTAAATTTTTCATTCACTGTGAATAATATGTCTAGAGCAGGATGGTGTATGTCCAGTGCCGAAAATGCGTTTTGCTTAGGGCCCGGTATAGTGTTAATCCGGCACTATATATATATATATATATATATATATATATATATATATATATATATATATATATATAAGGGCCCCGAAAATGCGTTTTGCTTAGGGCCCGGTATAGTGTTAATCCGGCACTGGACATATATATATATATATATATATTTCGAAAAAAATCTGTTTCACTGGCTTAGCACTAAAATAAAAGTTTTTTGTCAGAAATGACTCAATTTGAAGCCGGTAGTGTAGTGATATAACTCAGTAAATTATAAATAATTGGGAAATTTATGTTGAAAATTATAATTTATTTAAATTGCAATAATAAATACATTTATTATTATATTCATTTATGTTATATAATTTTTACATTCAATACTGAACAATGAAAAAACGAATATAGTTTTTACATACATAAACCATTTAAAACAATCGCCTCCTGCACTTAACATTAATAAATTCTTTAATTAAATCATCAAAATTCTGTCGACGCATAATGTCTGAATCAATCGAAAGTAAAGCCAACGAGCCTAATCTTTCTTGACGCATAGTCGTTCTGAGAGGATTTTTCAATCTTTTTAATAGTGAAAATGATCGCTCCCCAGAACAGTTCGTTATCATTAATGTTAAAAATATCCTAAGAGAGATTTCAACATTTGGAAAGACATTTTTTAGTCCATCTTTCAAAATAATGTTATATAATGTATTAAAATTTGCTGTAATAGACTCATCCTCTTTCATCTGTAAACGCATGTAACTATGGAACTGCTTTAGTTCATTCTCGAGATCCAGATTTAAGTCTTCGGGGTATGACTGTACAAGTATTTTGACATTTGACGAATATTCTTCATTGGATAAATTCGTTTCTATTAAAAAGGAAAACCTTTCTGAAATACTTTTGTACACTATACTTCTTCTTTTGATTTGGTTTTCAAGAATTTCAATGATTTTATTAAACACTGAAATGTGAAACCTCTCTTGCACTTAACTGAACTGATTCTTCTGCATCACCATCGTTTTCTCGTTGCTTTCTTGGAGGTCTTCGTTTGCGGATGTCTTTGTAATCAACATCAGGTAACATATTTCGGGAAGTAGCTTCAAAATTCTCAAAGTTGTCTCGTAAATTATGCAAATAATCTCTTAAAGTTTCATAAAGATCACTACAAACTTTTAAGTTAATATTTTCACTTTGAAGTTTCTTAGAAGTACGATGAAAGTGTTGTAAAATGTCATTACAAATTGTTAGCATCAGAACAAATTCAAATTCTTGCATTTTATTGAGAATGTTTATTGCTTCCAGTTTAGCATCTCCTTTTAGGTGATCATCTTTGGAGATTGATTCCAATGCATCAAGTATTTCAGAGTATGATTCAGTAATGGCTTCTGTTGCTACAGCGTGAGCTCCCCATCGTGTATTAGAAAGTTTTTTCAAAACTTTATCATTTTTAAGATGTTTTTTCAGAATGTTCCATCTATATATTGAATCAGAAAAATATGTATACAATAACTGTACCAATAAGAAAAAATTGACCGCACTCAAACAACAGTCAACTGCACTACGGCCTACAAGATTTAACGAATGTCCTGCACATGGTACAAATATTGCGTATGGATTTATTTCTAAAATCGCAGTTTGCATGCCGTTATATTCACCCGCCATATTCGCCGCATTATCATAAGATTGCCCTCTGCATTTAGAAAAATCAATTTTACAATCTTCACTTAAATAATTTAAAACTTGACTAGCTATCTGTCTTCCAGTATTATTTTCTAATTCCAAAAATGTCAGAAATCGTTCTACCATCTAATGGTGACACATATCTTACTATTACACATAGCTGGTCAACATGTGAAAGATCAGGTGAAGAATCTACTGAAATATCCAGCTGTTTTTATTTCATCTAAAATAGCAGCATGAACTTGGGCACTCATCAGATCAATTATTTCTTCACATATAGTTTTTGACAAATAGGAGAAGTTTCCTACCAAGAAAAAGAAAATATATACATAAAATATATACACGTTGAATACATTAAAATAATGTATGTTTATGAAAATTGCTCATTCAGATTTACTAGATATTGATAAATTAAAAGATCGAATTCTAGATTTTATTACATTAGATGAAATAAGGCATAATTTTGGGAATGTCAAAAAAATGTACAAAATTGGAACATTTATTATTATAAATGCTATTTTTTAAAACTATTATTATTATCTACAATTATATTACTACAAATGTATTTTAAAGGATGAGTAAAAAAGTAAGGCAAAACAATAGAGTTCCCAAAATCTTTACAGGGTTGGCAAACATTGCAATCTTTTTTCATCCAGTGTGTAAATATGTATATTAAAATTCGTTAAAACTATTTATAGTAAAATAATATTTTATTAAAAAATTAATTTATTTTGATGCTTTAATTCCTTTACCACGATTTCCATAGTTGCAAATATGTGAAGCTAAAAACGGATCAAACTCAGCAACAAGTTCCAATAATCCTAAATAATTTCCGTTACTGGCAGATCCAAATTTTTCATTTGATCCTCGGAAAGGCAATCCACGTTCGGCTAATGTCTTGATGACAGCTGTCACTCGTTGTAGAACGTTATGCCAGTATTTGATTTCTTCTTCAACTTGCAAATCTAAGTGCTTTTTCAATCCAATATCTTTTGCTCGACTTAGATATGCGAGCATAGCATCTCGGTGATTAGATGAATTTTCATGTTGATCAATGACATTGTTGTTTCTCCAATCGCTAAACCCAGTTACTAATCGAGATGCATTTTTCGATGGAAAAAGTTTACATACGAAACAATATAAAGAACCATTCGATGGCGAATACAGAAGCCATTCTCGCTTAAACTTTTCACCGTTTGCTTTTATTCCATAAAATATAGTTTTAGAACAGTATCTCGTTTGTTTTCCATCCTGGAATGTTCTGCGTGAGGCTTCTAAAGAATCTGAATGATGTTGACAACTTTCGGGTCCTCGAGCAATCCAGTAAGAAACATCCGCTTCAGCAAGTTGTTCAGTCCATGTGCCGGGATCATTGGATCTATTACTTTGATGAACTAACTTTTCAGAGTTATCATTTTCATTTGCGATTACAGTCAATAAATCATCTTCAGTTTTGTCTACAGTTTCATTTTTTTTACGTCTTCCGCTTTGTCAGAATCATTTTGTAACGTCGATTCAATACCAGAAGTTGATGCACATTTTTTTTCTGTCAAGTTCGTACATGAAAACTGATTACATTTGAAAAGTGACGGCAGCGCTCTCGGTAGAAACGATTGTAACTAAACAGTGAATTGCGAATCAATTGACCGGCAAATTTAAAGTAGTGCACAACAGAAAGCTATACTTCTCATAAAAATCTAGTGTTTCAATTAATACGTTTTGTAGTCAATTGTAAAAAATAATAGTGTTTATTTTTTTCATTTTAAAAATATAATTTTCAAAATTGTATGTACATAACCAACGAGTCCGATTAAAATATAATTTAATTACAAAAACTAATTCAAAATTGAATATTCTATTTTATATTGATAGATAACATTAAAAAATTTTGTTTATCAATGAAATTTGAAAAATTTAAAAAAAAAAAAAAACAACATTCACCGGAATCGGGGGCCCTAAGCAACTGCTTAGTTAGCTTATGCGGTAATCCAACACTGTGTATGTCTATTGGAACAAATGAACAATCAGCTTGTTTAGTTATGCAGTTTTCATCTTGAGTAAATATTAAGTCTAATGTTCTATTATTAATATTAAATATGTTATTAAATTGCAGTAAATTTAAATAGTTCATAGTATTAGTAATCAATGATGCTGAAATGATTTCATCCTTTGTGGCATTTGAATATTCACAAAGCAATTTAGAATTTCTATTTGACCAATACACATGCGGTAAATTAAAGTCTCCGGCTATTAGAAATTTCGATGTTGGATAAAACTCAAATATTTGCTCAAGAGATTCGGTATAACTCACATAGTTTTCTGAAAGCGAATTTGGAGGGATATACACGGCATTGACAATTAAATTTGAGATACCATTTTTAATAAGTATGAAAAGATGTTCGACATTTGTGGATGATGGTGTAACTTCCACGCTGTTGAATCTCCGATGAACCGCAACCAGCACTCCGCCACCTCGTTTGAACTGACTTGTTGATTTCCTAGCAAGTCTGTAGATGTTATAATTTGGCAGAGCGAACTCTGCACTAGAGATTTCTTCGTGCAGCCATGATTCTGTAAATATCAATATATCTGCATGCTCGAACGATGGTGAATTTTTGTTGAATATTGATATTTTCGTTCGTAGACCTCGGCAGTTTTGATAATACACAGAGAAATTATGTGACGATTGCCTTGATGTTAGTTTTCCTGAGAGTTTACTGTGTTTGTTTTCTTCTTTTCATTGACCTCAATGATTGTCGGGATTCCATTGACATACTTTATTCTCTTTTTTGTATCACCATTTTTTTTAGCCATCTCTAGATTGGAAAGCAACTCTGCAAAATGCTTGCGTTGTTGTGATGTTCGATCTGGACCAATTTTAACTTCATCTTTATATTTCTTTTTATTTATCAAAATTTGTAATGCATACTCTTTATTTTGGAGAACAACTTTCATTGGTCTGGGTTTGTTGCGTTCAGGTGATTTCGATGACTCATTATTCTGGTGTAGTTTTCCCAGTCTCATTGTTGACACAACACATTTATCATTGGTGAATTTTGAAACGATAGATTCTGCTACTTGCTTATCCATTTTTGAACGTTGTTCTATTTGTAGATTTGGATCTTCAATCAGATCATGGATAATGATATTCCTCGATCGACGCTCTCTATCACGAAATTCAGCGTAGATAGATTCTATGTCCATTGAGACGTGTTCTTTAGAGTTTTCAGAATCTCGAGCTTTCATTTCATTCCTCAATATCTCATACGATTTACTCAGCTCATCTAGCTTTTTATTCAAATTTACAAGAGTCACTTTTATATCCATGTTGCCTTCATCGGTTTTACAATTCACACAAAACCAATACATTTGTCTCGTTGTTGACTTTAAAGCAAACACTTTAGCTTCCGACGATGTAAGATTAGTACATTTTGGGTGATATTTCCCATTGCAGATATCGCACTGGATATAATCAGCTTCACCACTGCTGTATGTTTAGGCAGCCTATCCTCTTCTTCTTCACTCTCATTCATCCAAATTGTAATATATCCAAATCCAAATTGTAATAATAATCAGCCTCACCACTTTTGTTTTTAATAACTCTCATTACTACATTTCTTACACACGGAAGACATATTCATGTTTTAAAGAGCCACGCGCAAAATTTTTGATGTAAAATTCGACAAACCTTGGTTTAACAGACTCCACTGCACCCCAGTAATTTGTTTTACGCAAAGCAAAGATTGAGGTTAAGGTGGCGTCCACGTGTGGCGGCTGTGCACTCTGAATATACACACAATGCAAAGTTTACTAAACTGCTCAAAGTTAAATACTAGTTTTATTCTCACTGATTAATTAAGTATTAAGAAAACTTCTGAACTGATTTGAACTCGAAGGAATAATGAAATACGTTTAAAATACTTAAAAATGTACGGAGCGAAATTTACGTCCACACTCACACGGCCGCCATCTTCGAAACGATATTATCTCCCAGTTTACATTTTTCCAGGTAACATGTAAATTAAAATCTCTAACAATGAAAAATTTAGATGTCGGATTTAATTCAAATATATGTTCAAGCAGTTCTGTGTAACTCACATAATCATCAAATGAAGAATTTGAAGGAATGTAAACTGCATGGGCCTAGAGGTACCCAATTTGATAAGAATATAAAGTAGTTCTAAGGATGTTTGTTCTGGAATTATATCTACGCTACTAAATTTACGATGAATCGCCTCCTCTCTCATGTTGACTAGTAGTTGGTCTTCTGTCGAATCTGTATATGTTGTAATTTGGTAGGTTGAATTCGTCGGAGAAAATTTCTTCATGAAGCCAAGTCTCCGTAAATACAAGTATGTCGGTATGATCGAATGATGGTGCAGCCTTGTTAAACATTTTTAATTTAGTCCGAAGTCCTCGACAATTTTTTTTTATTTATTTATTTATTTAATCAATTTCAAAACAGGCAATCGCCCAATTTACATAATAATACAATATTTATAATCACTACACAGTAGAGTATACATTTGAATTTCAAATTGTACAATTTCATCAACTATATTCATTAAGTAGTTTTTGGTGTGCCAAATTATAAAAACTATATGAAGATTTAGTCATGTCAAGTTGAGTATTATTTGCTTTTCTACACATGTTCCAGATAGGCGCAAAATGGTATAAATTGGTTTTTCCGACAGGTATATAAAATCTAATTTTATTATTAGAGCGAACAGTTCTGTTATTAGTAACCACAGATATAGGTGATAAAATTTCCGGTGAATGTATATGAAAATTTAAAAGATTGTATAGAAATAAGATATCAAAAAAAATCTCTATAAGAGCGTAAAGAACTTAGGTTTAGAATTTTAGCTATTTGTTCATAATTATGGTCTCTTGAGGGAGATGGAAGTCTAAGTTTAAACGCTACATAACTGAAAAATTTGTGCTGAATTGTTTCTATTTTTTTAAATATATTTAATGTAATGTGGGGACCATAGTTGAGAAGCATACAATAAATTCGGTCTTACTAAAGTTAAATATAACATTTTCGAGGTTTTAAGCTCTTTAAAATCTGTAGTATTGCGCTTCACAAATCCTAACATTTGATTTCACTTTTTCAAAATAAAATCGATATGTAAATCAAATTTCAATTTATCATCAAATATAACACCAAGGTCTTTAATGTGAGAAACAGAATCCAGCACAAAATTTCCAATTTCATAAGGGAAGATGATGGAGTTTCTGGATCTTGTGTACCTCATAGTTTTACATTTCAAGACATTTAAATTAAGTTTTTTCGCATTACACCATATTGATAAAGAGTCTAGGTCTTTTTGTAATTTGAAACAATCATCATTAGACTTTATAATACAACTAATTAACAAATCTTCATTAATGGAATTGAAATCAGCTTTTGCAAAGTTATATCGCGACTGCAGATTTTGATAATAAACTGTTATTTTGTTAGAGGATTGCCTGGAATTCAGTTTTCCTGTACTGTCGCATTATCATTTGAGTTGTCGTTTCTCTTGTTATCAACAATTTTTGGGACTCCATTGATGTACTTGATACTTTTGTTTTTATTGACACCTTTATCAGTTTCTGTATTTAATTGGGATATCAGATTTCTCAAATATTCCCTCTGCTTCATTGTACGATCAGCTCCAATTTTCCCATCGCATTTGTATTTGTTTTTGTTCTTCTACTGAAGAACTTTGATCACAGCATACTTTGATCACAGCATCAGCATTATGCAATACAACTTTTATTGGTCTCGGTTTATTGGCATTCGTTGAAACAGACGAATCTTTGGTCTGGTGGTTTTCACCCAAGCGCATTGTTGACACAACACAATCTTCGCCGGTGATTTCTGTGATGATGGACGTCACAATCTGTTTATCGGCGATAAGCCGCTCTTTTGTTTTCAAGGTTGTATCTTCCTCTATACCATAAATCAACAAATTTTTCGAGCGCCGTTCACGTTCATGAAACTCAGCATACAAAGATTCCATCTCCATCTGGTCAATTGTAGACTCGAAAGTTCGAGATTTCATCTCATTCTGCAGTTTCTCGTACGATGTATTGAGTCCTTGTATTTGTTCACTTAGGTTCACCAGAGCTTGTGTGACGTTGAGATTTCCATCTGGAGATTTGCAGTTTTCACAGAACCAATACAATTGCCTTTTTATAGTCCTGAATGCAAATACCTTCAGTTCTGAGGCTGTCAACGTCGTGCAAGTTGAATGATATTTTTGCTTACAGATGTCACATTCCACGATCACCACTGGTTCACCATTTTTATTTTTAGTAATTAAATCACCATTTTTATTTTTCGTAATAATTATTGCACCATTACATTTATTACAAAACATTTTAAATGCAATTATAGATATAATTGTATATGCGATACTTTTATTCTCAAACAGTAGTCAACCCGCAACGTAATTGAATGAAACAACTTTATCTTTAAATGTAATTCAATTAGATATTTCTAAGTCAGATGTAGGAAATACAGTTTATGTACTGGATCTGTATCCAATGACAGAATACATACTGATTTTAAAAATCTCATTATTCATACCGTTACTAACTGTCAGCGTAAACGAGGTCTGTGCAAAATGAAGCAAGTCATTCACAGCACATAACAATAATTCTTTAAAATTATCTTTTGAGTTCTGACTCAAAGCGAACAAATTTAAAAACAAAATGCTCTCTCCATGATAATTGACATTACAGCGGAATACTTTTAAAATTAAAAGTAATAGATTAACATTGTTTTCACTCTGATGAATCATTACCATAGTTTTAACTACATAATATTATGATTATCAGCAATAACATTTCACATATTCTTCTACCAGTATGCCTGCAATAACATTCTGATGATTATTGTGGCGGCGCTCGGTTGTGGCGCGTCTAAGAAAGAATTGCGTTTGAGAAGAGCTGAAGGCTCGCAAGAGTCTTCCCTGCATTGGTGTACAGTGCTCGTTTCATCTCTGAAACATGGTGCACTGTAACACCTTCGCTCTCTATTTGTGCGTCGATGTCGCTTCGGTTCGCGCCCCCGCGCAGCCCGCGCATCGCCAGCCTGTGGCGGCGCTCGGTTGAACTCTTTCACTTTGCTAAGCACTTCTATTATTTTTGCTTGGTCCCGCACGCATCCGGGTTTTTTTAGCGTTATGATTGGGCCGCGTCAGCGGTACCGGTTGGCTACGCCGAGTTTTGGTCTTACGGAGTGCCGGGTCCCATGCACTGTTTAATTTTCCACCTTCTTTTCTGTTGAAATTGTTTTTGTGTTTATAAATCTCGATGGCTTCCATTTGGAGTCTCTTGTAGTAGTGTGTGGTGGTGGGGAGAGCGCATGTTGTGTCCGCGTCCCGACAGCGCGTGATCGGCGACTGCTGATTTATCAGTATGTCCTAGACGGCAGTTCCTTTTGTGTTCTTTTATCCGTGTATTAAAGCCTATGTAGCCCTGTAGTGCCTATGTATACGGAACCACAAGCGCAAGGAATTATCTATACTCCAGCTAAAGACATGCGATCCTGGGGATCTTTGGCCGAACATCATATGTTTCGGAGTTGTTGGGTTTAAAGATAGTTTTAACCCTGTGTCTTGTTAAGTATCCCTATGCGGTCCGTTACTCTCTTGACATAGGGCAAGAAAGCTGAGGAAAGTATCTTCTGTATGTTTTTTTCCCAACTGTCTTCCTCTTGGGGTGTAGAGCTCTCTATACATAAAGAAATCGTTAGCACGTTCACCGAGGGCTGTCATGGCGGTCTGCATGAAAAGCGGGCTTAGTGTCCAACCCATGGGTAGGGAAGTGAAACACCAAGCCCGCTTCCCCCCGGTGACACCCAGGAACTTTTGGAAGCTCTGAGACACTGGGATATGGTAAACCCCATCCGTCAAGTCTATTTGCACTGCGAGTTGGTTATCACGCATGGTGGCGAGCACTTGGTGGGGAGAGAGGTATGCACAGGTGGTGCACTATAGGGAGCGGTCCAAGGACTCATGTTGTATATGACCCTGAATTTGTGATCGCCTTTCGGCACCACTCCGAGAGCGAAATAAACTAGCTTTTGCGTGTTTCTACTAAAAAATAATTAAAAAGGCATGAACATTTATAAAATATAGAAGAATTAAAATGAAATAACAAATAATTCCTAAACAAATAGTTTCAAAAGTGAGCTCTCAAGAACTCTTAACAAAAGCAAACAAACAAGATAGAAGCTTTTACTCGGTTTTTTGATATACTTCCACACGGACCTACTAGAATTTTATGCACATGTTAAATTGATCAAAATACCCACAATGAACTTCATTTCGATTGCTCCAAACATACATAAAACTTCAATAAATACAAATTTTGTAATACTATTTTGCAATCTGAAATGGATCACTATTTATTTGGCGCCAATTTTACCACACAATGTTACAAGTATTCCAATAGCAATTCTTAATATCCAGAATCGTTGTTAACTTTCAGAGATCACCATTCCAGATTAATCCAAGTAACTTGTCGCGGAAACTTCTTTCTCATGACCTAAACCTGATATGGAAAAAGACGTTCTTGCTGAAATCGTCGTCACAAAGCAAGATATTACTTTATTACTACACCATATCATTTAATAGAATTTTCGCGTCACTCCGTAAAAATCATTAGAATCACGCAAAAGCCAACAACCATAACTGATTACAATCACGTGCACATCCTGATCTACTGGTTGGCCGTTGAATCCGTAATTTCGTCTCAAACAGAAGTATTGCAGGATCCGGAAATATGACAAACTTCGCAACATCGAATTTCCGATTGTGCCTCTTTGGTTTGTCGGGGCACATGTGTTTCCTCTTTTCTGTAGTCATCGCGTGTGTGAGAAACATTTGAATAATCAGTCTGTCGAAATCCGCAATGACATCAGCTGTTTCGCCAGCACCTACGATCTCATACCTATCGGCCCCCGAAGTTGCTCATCTGTGCAACAGTTCGCATGTGCCCAGCACACCTCTGGCTCAACAGCTGCGCAGCATACTTCACCCTCATCTTAGCTCGTCCCTTGGGGTGCACATGATTCTTTGTGAGATGTTGAACTCTAAAAAGTTGCCAGTCGAGTTCCCATAGACGAACTATGCTACTCCACCGTGCGACTTGCCCCTTCCATACAAGATGTGCCGCTTTCATAAAATTGTTGCGCAAATTCTTGAACAGATGGGGGATATCACGTATCACAAAGATCTTGTGTCCCACCACAGAGAAGAACGGAGGAAAGCTAGACACCTTCTCTCTCACGTGAGAGAATGAGGATGTTTCAGCTGCGCCATGCACTACGCCTTCGGCATGAAGGGGGGCAACTCTAGGGGTATGTTTTCGCACACATTCTTTTCCCCAGTTTGACTGACATGAACGAGGCTCTTGAACGCACCGCTGTTAGTGGGAGCCTGATCGCACACGGCCGCTTTTCACAGTAAAACCAATGCCCTGTAATGCTTCAATAACTTCCACTATGAGTTTGGCTGGCGTAGTGTGCTGGGAGAAATAGTAAGCCACAGGCTGCTTGTAGGGACGCTGCAAGCTTTGAATCATGAAAACAAGAGCTTGATCCGCTACACTGATCGAGCGCTCTTGGGTACCATGATCAACAAATCTGTCGATTAGGCCTTTTTATCGTTGTAGATAAGTTTTTTTTTTTTTTTTTCAGGGACATCTTGTCAAACATCAATGTGCAAAATCTGTCCCGATCAGACATCTTGTTACCAAGACGGCGCATTACTTCAAGGACATATTTATCTATTCCAGTTTCCATGGGCACATTTTCAAGAACTCTCAATAACGTCGTAACTGATGGTAAACAAAGATATCTCCAGAGCCGCCTATAAGCACGAGGGCTCCGTTTGAAAACAGGCAGAGCGAGTACCTTTTCATGTTGTCCCCAATGCCTTGCATTACCTGCCCTCTGCATTCCGCAGATGTCAGCGGACGAAAGAACATAAAGCAGGGGAAACAACTGCTTCCGAAATGGAATCTGTTGTGTTCGTACAGGTATTATTGAAGTCACATTTCTCGTTTAACAATCCGATCTTTATTTTAAAATAACTTTAGCTGAATACAAAGTGACAAAAGAATAACGTCTGCGTTGGCGGTGGACACGACTCTGGGGAAAAACGAGATACGACTACCGATCGTGCATCATAGATGGCGGCACTGACTAGGCGTGTTTACAACAGAATCTAAATTCCGGGTCTGAACAAGAGCTTCCAAGTGGTCTTTTGATTGCTGTAAGTTCCTTATTTTCTTTAATAGCTGGGCTCTGTCATTCAAAAGGGAAGCCTTTGTAGGAATGATTATTACTGTGGAGTGACCATGTTCGGCCAGTACCCTCCTCCTTGTGGTCCTTACAGAAGCGCCTGAAAAAAGTTGCCAAATTAAAAACATTTAGTGCGTTACGATACAAAAAATATTCATCCACCAAATTGTGTTCTTACAAGTCACACGAGCAGTCTGACTCCCACTCTCTGATCCTGGAGAGACCCCTTTGTTGGCCACACGAGAGTGCAGTACAAATAGAGTATCACTCTCGCAACATGTGAGCCCAAAGGGACTGCCGGATCTACAAAATACTCGTATTAAAAAATGTTAATTATTTATTTCATACTTAACAAAAGTCATAAATTTAATTCACCATCTAGAATTAAATTAGAACCACAGCACTTAGCACACACCGAAGTCGCAGATTCATCTTCCAGAATGGCTTCGTGCACCTGTTCAGTAGTACAAGGATCTGTAATCGCCAACCCTCCCCCAAAAAAGTTTTTTATTTACTATAACGTACCCTTAATTGCCACTAACTGTATATTGAAAGGAACTTGCCATGAGAAACACCCTAAAAACTTGAGGTTACACATTCACATAGATGCAAAACGTCTGAAAACGGAGACAAACTTGAAGTCTATCACATCTTCATCATCAATCTATCACTTTCGCATTTGTTGAGGCTGCGAAATACTCGTAGAATAAGTTGGCAGAGCAATTAGAAGAAACTGCAACGAAACATCGCCTCTTCCATCAGTACTTTTTATCAGACAAGTGTGTTCTGGAAAAGATACGACTAGGGTTGCCACCTTGCCAATTCCCGAAAACCGGAGACCGCTGCGACCGAGGGGGGGGGGGTAATTACTGAAATCTAAAAAGAAATTGACGCAGACTTTTATTTATTTCTTTAAAATATATTTACATACCTTTGGTTTCTAGTGATCTATAAATAATTAACACTTATTCAAAATAGTGTTACATTTTGCTAACATTCTACTTTTTCCAGCTATACTTTTCGTTGCTCAGAGCTTTTTTTAGCAGAGATATTTGCTCAGGTTTTTTAAGAAAATGAATTGATCACAAGTCAAGTCGTAGTTCAATTTTACAAATAACTCAGATTTTACGACGCTTAGATTTAATTTGTTTCGATTATCGGTCCAAACATTAAACATTATCGAAAAAATCCTCTCAACAGGAGCGTTGCTTTCTGGGATAAAATTTTTCCGACAAGTTTAGGCAACTCTGTAAATATTTTATCACCTGATGCAAACACCTTCACCCTTTTTTATCTGTCGGCTCGTCAAGATCTTTGATTGCAGGCACTATTTTGGAGAGTAGCTGAATTTGGTCGTATAAAGCACCTTCATCGATATGGAGACCCAAAATCTTTGCAGAATCAATAAAATCATTGTACGATGGTTCCTTTTTAAAATTGATGATAGAGAAGTACTGAAACGGACTTTTTTCAAAATCGTACCATTTTTCAAGATATGCGATTGCTTTCGCATAAACTTGTAAAGCTTCTTTTTCGAATTTTACCATTTTCACTGGACCCAAGTTTTTTAAAGCGGATGCAACTTTGCTGCCAAAACACGTATCCCTGTGTCTGCATTCCAATTTTTCTTTTAAGCTGACCATTATATCATGAACTTCACAACTAGTGACATTTTTTTTCCAGGACTAAAATGCTTTGTGTCATGATGAACATAAAATAATGTATGAAATACAAATAACATTCCGGTAAAGACAAAGTGGAACTCAAATCATCTTGAAGTTCATCCTCTTGATCACAAACAAAACTCCAAACTACTTTATTCGTTTCATCCTAACCTTGTTCTATAAAATACAATTTAACTGCGGGCCAACATTCTAATAGGCGTTCAAGTGCGTGAAATAAAGAGCCATCTTGTTACTACGTGTCTTAAAACATTATTGTATTCCATTTCCAGATACTCGAAGCATTCCTTTCATTTTCTTACATTTCTCGTACTGTTTGCAAAGTCAGCGTAAACGTTTAATATGAAATTCTCAACATACGGCAGTGATTTACACGCATTTCTCGCAGCGTTGTGAATTACATGGCAGTTACAATTGCTTTTAATGATGTTAGTTTTTAAATCAGTAGTTTCTTGAAAACAGAGTTGTTTTTCCCGAAATTCACTGGTGCATTGTCCGCAGAAAATGAACTCACGTCTTCTAATTTTAATCCTCAATTCTTCAAGGTTGATGTTAACCGAGTGGTGATAGCTTCTGCAGTTTCGAAACTGTCTTCATAAAACTCAATTATGCGATCTTTGATTCCCACATTTATATCGAAATATCTTACAACGACTGGAAAAAGTTTTACATTTCCTTTGTTGGAAGCATCAGTTGCGATTGAGAAATTAACGGCAGATGCCTTTCAAGCATTCATTTCAGCCAGTACCATTTCAATAGACTTCGGTGCTAGAGCATTTTCAACTAGAGCCACAGCTTTCGTCTTTCCACAATGCACTTTCTTTTCAAGGTTGGAATGCGAGTACAATTTTGAATTGATCTTCATACCGCAGTCCATACTTAAGTAACTGTGGTGGTGAGATACACCATGAAATACTTGTGCCAATTCTATTATAGCAACATTTAATTCTTCGGTGGTTCCTTTTTTCGTTAGAAATGTAGTTAAAACTTGATTACTTTTCATACTCTTAACTGCTGCTTTATGTTTCAATGTTTTTTCGTGATCTTCAATAGCATTGACGCCATCATGCCTAATAGTGAACGAAGAACTGCATAAAGAGCATTTACCTACTGTTTGGTTGACCTTTATTAACCAAGAATAGTCTGTCAGCCATTTATCTTGAAACGAACTGTCATAATTATCTTTTTTCTTTTTTATTGGTGAAGATTCTTTTAGGCTTGACTTTCGCTTCTTATTAGAATCCATCCAAAATCTAAAGATAGAAGGAACGATTTTTCATTAAAATGAGGTTTTGAATATTTTATGACAAATATATTCTTTTTCTAAGTTAATAATATTTATCTTGATGTAACGGCAAAAAATATTTAATTGCTAAATAAAGTGTGTATGTGAGTGAGAGTGTTAATTTATAAATTAACTTCATCTATTATGTAGTGTTTTAACATACCTTTCTATTAATTCGTTTTTATATACGAATTACACAACTTTTCGGAATTTCTTAAAATGTTGTTTCGTTCAATAAATATAGTCTTAACTTCAGTTATTTCTAAACAAAGAATTATGAATAATTATTTTTAGGTTATAGAGATATGTAAAACAAATTTGTATGTAAAACTTACCTGTATAATTATTCGTTTTTAACATTTATTTCAAATTGTTATTGTGTATATATATATATATATATATATATATATATATATATATATATATATATATATATATATCAATCATTCAAAACCGTTTTCTTAGTTTTCGCACAAGTAATACATGACGTGCAGTTCCCACGAATCACAAATGTACCTTTATCTTAACGTTTCCAAGAAATAATTTTCTAAGAAAAAACGAACGAAAATTCGATCTTGTTCAAAATGAAGATATCGAATAGCATTCCCGGGGGATTATTCTTGAAACTGTTGCGCTTCGCTTCGCTCTGGTGTGTTTTCTTGGTGGTACGCTTGTCTCTTTCGAGACTCTTCGTCCAGTGGTCTTCTTCCGGGTATGTTTTCGTATGTTGCGACTCCTCTCCCCCGTACAGGGACGGGGATTGGGAGTCGGGGAGAGAGGGAAGTATAGGGTGATTCTTTGTAGGGGGTTTTGGTAGTAGGGGAAGGGGAGGGGAATGGATTAAGGAAAGGAGTGGGATGGGATATAGGAGGGGCTAGGAAAGTTACGTGTTGTTCTTTAGTCCGTCGTGAGTTAGTGTTTAGTCAGTAGTTTTTGTCGTTTGTCGGTTGTTCTATGTCCACCCTTTGGCCTAGGTAATGGGAGGGGGGAGTTGCAGGATATCAAGGGGGTGTTTTTTACGTGTCTGGGGGGATTTCGGAGATTATGGTGGTGGGGTATGATTAAATTTCTGAATTGGGGATCGGTGGTGAACTTTTGAATGGTTTGGATTGAGGAGTTATAGAGGTAGGTTAGTATGTGGGTCATATTGTGTTGGTTTCTGAGGTTGTTGAAGTAGGTAAGCGGAGGAGGGCGGAAGATTATGCGGATGACTCTGTTTTCGGTGACAGTGAGTTTTCTGTAGTTAACTATTGAGGTGTTGAACTATGTGGGATGGGCGTAGGAAAGGGTTGGGCGAATGTAGGTGTTATAGGCTAGGATTCTTTTTTGGATTGGGATAGACGTGTTGGACAGGATGGGGTAAAGGGCGTTAGTGATACGGTTGGTTTTAATGGTTGTGTTAAGGACGTGTTTGGACCAAAGGAGTCTGCGGGAGAGGGTAATGCCAATGGGATATGGTATCATAAGCTTGGGTGAGATCTGTAAGGATAGTGGGGATTTCTTTACGGGCTTGGAGGGGTGTGGCTATGGATATGGTTAGGTTTAGTGTTTGGAGGGCCGCTGAGCGACCCTCGCGGAAGCCGAATTGGGATTGGTCTAGGATTGGGTCGATGATAGGTGTTAGGCGGAGGAGGATCACTTTTTCAAATAGTTTACTGAGAACTGAGAGGAGGCTTATGGGTCTGTAGTTGGTGGGGTGCCGATGATCTTTGCCGGGTTTGGGAATCATGGACACACGGGCTGTTTTCCAGATGGAGGGGAAGTAGGAGAGTTTAAAACAGGAGTTGAGGATGAGGGTGATGAGGTCAATGGCATTTTTCGGGAGGTTACGGAGTTGGGTGGGACGTATTCCATCGGGACCGGGAGCCTTTTCTTTTTCATTGTCAGTAGTTGTCTAATTTCTGTGTCGTTTGCTGATTGTGGGATTGGGTTGGGGTTCTCGAAGCGTCAATGAGTATGTTTTGGGGAATTGGGATGTTGGGATCACGGAAACGGTCGGCCAGGGTTTGGGCAAAGGTGTCGGCAATGATTTGAGGATCAAAGGTTAGGGAGTTTTGGGTTGTGTAGATGGGGGAAATTCGGGTTGGGGTGTCACGTACTGCCTTTATTACTTTATGTATATTATTGGGGCTGCTTTTGTCGTTAAGTAGGTCGTTGTATTTTTGTCTTTGTCTCGTAGTTTTGAAGAAGTCGGTGTACTTGTCTTTGGGTTTGTTTTAGAAGTATTTTGTCTTCGTCGCGTCTGTGTTTGTAGAAGCGTCGTTGAATTTGTCTTTTCAGTCGGATGGTTAGTATTATTTGGTCGGGGAGGGTAGGGTGTAGTTGTTGGGTGTGGGTGGTAGTTCTTTTGTATGTTCGAAGGATGTGGTGGGTTAGATGTTCAATGGATTTGTCTTTTGAAGGTGTTGTTGGGAGATTGGCTGGGACTTTTATCTTTTTTGATAGGATATGTTTATAGGATTTCCAGTTGGTATTGTGGACGGTTGGAGGTTTGGGGGAGATGTATGTTGTTGTGGATGAGGAAGTGAATACGATTGGGAAGTGGTCGGAGAAGTCATAGAGGTCGTATTTTGGGTTTGGTATGGTGACGTGCAGTTGGGAGGAGTGTAGGACAAAGTCGAGGATGTCGTGGGGATTACCGTTAACGGTGTGTGTAGGTTCGGAAGGACATTTAATGTGTATTTGTGGGTTACTGTTTAAAAAGTCTTCAAGTCGCAGTCCTGCTATGTTACTTGTCGAGCAGCCCCATCCGGTGTATTTGGAGTTTACGTCGCCTGCAAGGATAAAGGGGTGGGGTAGGTTATTAAGGATGTTCAAGTCAGAGGTGGGAATCGAGGAGTGAGGTCTTTTGTATGCTGATATGATGATTATGGGAGTGGTGGGGGTTCCAAGTAGGATGGCAGTACGTTCAAGGGCTGTGAATTGGGGAAGTTGGTAGGGGGTGTGCGGGAGGGATCGTCTAATGAGGATGGCCGTGCCGCCTCCTGGGGCAAAGGTTCTGTCATTTCGGTAGGTTAGGTAATTCTGGATATTGAAGGAGTTGGTAGGGATCAGCATAGTCTCTTGAAGTAGTAGGATCCCGATGGAGTAGTCTTTTAGGAACTGGGCAAGGATGATTTTTTTCTGGGCTAATCCGCCGCGTGCGTTCCACGAGGAAAAGGATAGGATTCGGGCTGGGGGGGGGGGGCATTAGTTGAGATTCTCGACTAATTTAATGGCGGCGGTTATTAATTTGGTTAGGATATCCTCTGGGCCGTTGAGGATATCTAGGAATGTTCGAAGGTGGGGTAGGAGTTTCCTGAGGATGGGTGATTGTAGGAGTGATAGTATATCTTATATTTTGGGTGGCTGTGGGTTGGGGGGTTTGGTTGAATTGGTTGGGGGCGGAAGCAGAGGAGTAGGTTTTGCTGGGTTGTCTGAGGGGAGGGAAAGATGTTGTGGACATATCGGGAGGTGGTACGTGAGTGGGGGGTCTAGTCTGTTGTTCTCTGATAAGTTTTGCTTTTGCTAGGTACGGGCAGATAGGGTCATAGGCTGGGTGGTTTCGGTTGCAGTTGCAGCAGGTAGGTGTGAAGGGGGTGGATTGGTCTTGGGATAGGGAGGGGCATTCTTCGGTGGGGTGGGATTTGGCGCAAAGAGCGCAGGTCACGGGTCGTCGGCAGTAGGTCCTAGTGTGATATAATTTCTGACATCTTTTGCATTGGGGTATGCGGTCAGAATTTCTGTAGGGTTCAATTCTAGTCCGGTAGTAGTCGATATAGTTCAGTTTGTTTTTTGTCTCTGTCATGTCTTTCTTTGTCGTCTCTATAACGTATAGTCCGAGTGGTGTTAGTTGTCCGTTGACGTCACGTCTGTTCATTTCTGTAATATGGAAAACCGGTATTTGTAAGTCGTGGAGATTCGTCTTAATTCTGTCTAAGTCGTATTTTGGGGGCAGTCCTTTTAGCACAATTTCTCTCTTATCTCCTCGGTCGCACGGTTGTACGAGTATGAGATTCTTACAAAGTATAAGTCCTTGAGGTCAGTAGTCGAGATCAGTTCTAGTCGGTCGCGTATTTTTTTTATAAGCAGTCATTGTGAGGGGTTGGATGAGCAGCTGGGTTCTGTTACATTTGGCGGTCATGGCATTATTGCTGTGTTTCAGTAGGTCTTGGGTCAGGTCAGAGGGGTTAAGAAGAGAGTTAAGGTCGATACGGAAGGGGCCTATTTTGGTTTTTGGTGGTGGGTTTCTTGGTTGGGGAGGATCATTATTAGTTTCTGGTTCTGGGACTGTACCGGAGGTAGAGGCGTGAGAGTCAGGGAGTTGTAGTGGGGTGAAACGGTTGTTTAAGGGTAAGGATTGGGTTTGAGGTGGGGGGTTGGTTCTGCAGGGTTTTGTAACAAGGGTGAAGCCGTCTTCGGTCATTATCCTTTTGGGATTCCTGTCGGGGGAGGGGTCGTGAGGTCGTCTGGCTGATGTCTGGTGAGATGGGGTGGCAGTAGAGGCAGGTTGCGCTGTTGTCGTTTGCTGGTTTACCATTCGCTGGTCCTCGTCGATAGTTAGCCTGGTGCTGTCGTCGTCACTCGACAGCTCCATCGATTTTTCGGGTGAGGTCATGTCGTTTTCGGTGTCTAGTTCTGGCAACGGCCGAAGCCGCGCCTCCCCCCGGCGTCGGTCTCTCCGCGAGTGCTCGTTCGAACAGCTCGCGGGGGATTCGGGACAGGTCGAACGTTGTTCCTGCCTCGTAGGTACCAAGTCCGTAGTAGACTTCCGCTCCACGTGGTCAGTTGTAAAGCGCAGCTGTACGGTTCCGGCGGCAAAAATCAGTGTCGCTATAACAAACAAAATCAGGTGACTAACGGTCACGTTAGTGAGTGAGGTCCTCACGGCTCGCGCGCTGCTCGCTCAATACGTGCTGTTGCGCGATGCGATTCTCGCATAATCGCTAGATGCTGTCTCTGTCTGATATGCGTAGAAAGAGACAGCGGATGGCGATACCACGAAAATCGCAAGACCAATTTTCATGTTCTGCTCTTTATCTTTCTAATGAAGAAGGAAAAGGACAGATTTCTGATGAAATAGAAAAAGCTTTAAATTTTAAGTTGAAAAATCTATTTATTTTGTAAAAAAATTGAAAATGTATTGAAATTAAAAAAAAAAAAAAAAAAAAAAAAAAAAACGGAGACCGGAGATGAAGCTCAAAAACCGGAGTCTCCGGTCTAAAACCGGCGATGTGGCAACCCTAGTTGTTAGGGATGTAATTGAAGTATCGAATGATTTGGCTGGTTGTTCGAACTTGAAGATTGTCAGGGGACTCGCCCCCTAAGATTCTTTGAACCGCACAATAATTTAGAAATTTAGATTAACATTAAAGGGTATCCCTGGTTAAAATAGGTGAAATGCCCTTGTCCCTGAAAGTCCAATTTTTTATTGAACATCATTTTGAATAGTAAAAAAATAAGATATGTAAGGTCGAAATTCGCCATTCCCTCTCCCCGTCAATAATCTGTAAAAAAACCTTTTTTTCACGTTTTATTTTTTTTCTCTATTTTCTACAAACGAATTTCACTGAAAAAAATCACGGTTATAGAAGACACCTAGGGCTATTTTGTGAATTTTTTTAGCATCTGGAACCAGTTTTAAAGTCCCTAAAAAAATTCCAAAAATAAACATTTTTTTTTATTATTTCAGGAGCAGGTACAAAATTTTTTGAAATTGTTTTTCATTCACTGAAACGTATTCTGTAATCACAATTTTTTTCAGATTATTTGGAGTGGTGCGCCAGGTCGAAAAAAAATAATTTTATTTTTTCACTATTTTTCCCAATTTTTTAACATTTTGGACAAGTTTTAAACAATTTGTAAGTCAAATAATTTTTTTGCTCTTATAGAAAATATAAATATATATGGGGAATTAACAATAATATTACTTTAGTTATTATTTTTCACATGATTAATATTTTTGTATTTATTTAAAATATTTTAGTCTGTCTAAAACTGTTTTTTTAATATTTTTACTCTGTTTTTTTGTAGAGCGTGTTTTCTGTTTAACATTCCTGATGTATATCTTACTTTTTATAGTTTAGTTTTCCCATAATAACATAAAATATTCTAGGATATTGTATGTAATTTCAAAGAAATGCAATATAAGTATGCTTTCAATTACAGTATTTATATATTTAGTAAAGTTCATTATACACGTTATACATTATACATTTCATATAATTACTTTTATTTCAAGATAACATTAAAGTCATTAGTAATAAGAAATTGTTTATTATCCGTAAAATAAAAAATACAACGCGTATAGTATTCATTTAATCCTCATCACTATCTTCGTCAATCACGGGACAAACATTGTTAATATCGAAGACATTTGTAAGAACTTCAGACGGGCGAATAATTATCGATAAATATCTACTATAAGATAAGTGATATACAAGGGCAGCTACATGTGAACAACATCCGATAGTTCGAAGTCCATTTGCACAACTACAACAGTACCCTTTAATTGCATCTAATCCAACGTCATCTACATCGTAATGAATGTAACACGTGTCTAGACTTTACTTCAAATTTTACAATTCCAGGTTCTTCTTTCAAGAAAGCTAAAGAAAGTGAATTATTGTCATCAAGAATTTTTTCTAAATACGAAATAGCTTGAGAAAGTTGATATGAACCTGTAAAAAAGAGTTCCTAATCGTCAAGTGTCATTTCTGGAAAATCTATTAGGTCCTTCGAAGAAACTTCTTGAAAGGGAACAGTTTTTCGGTTGTAGTTCTCATTCTCAACTTTTTCAGCTAATTCGTTAACAACTTCTTTGCAAGACTTCATACGCTCAATTATTATTCCGACCTTTCCAACATCAGAATTAAGACGTTTACAAGTTAAATTATAAAGTAAACATGCAACTTTACAGTATACTGCAGCATCGGTTAACATTGTATTGCGAAACTGGTGATGTAACAATTTATATTTCTGAGCTATTATACCATGCACAGCCTCAACAACCCATCGAATTTTTGTAACAAAACGAGATTCGTTAGACTTCAGTTAATTGATTTCTTTTTCCCTTCAACGCAGGCATAAGAACTTTGAAACCTTTCTCCTTTAAAATGTTTACCACATCACGAAATCCGCATTAGTGTGTTTTATTATTATTATTATTATTATTATTATTATTATTATTATTATTATTATTTTAAAATATTGGTACTCGAATACGTCAATAACGATGGCAATAACCAAGAATAAGCAATTGTCCTCATCTATTTCATGCATTCATAAGCATTTGTCCATTTCTATCATTATCCTTCAATCCGGCACTTCATGCGGGATAAAAAAAGACAGTTGCTTATCATTTGTCGTAGTCTTGAGTACGTGTGCTGGCCCTTACGGCGTATTTGATTAGCATTCAGGGAATATATTAATAAAGGACAGACAATTCAGTTCACATAAGTGTATCTTTTATTAATATTTTTTCTGAATGCTAACCGAATACGGCATTAATTTCGTTACATTGTTTACGTTTAAAAGCATACAAGATGTTTTAACAACAGGAGGGACATGCCGTTTTTTATAGGATTTTGCTTTTAATTTTTACATTAATTCAGTTGAAAATCAATTTAAAATTATATTTACACTATTTCTGTTTCAAATGAAAAAAGAAACAAAATTAAAATTACTTTAAATTCTTTTTTTTTTCTTTTTTTTTTTCGTTTTCAAAGAATCTTTCTGAAAACGCCATCCGATGGACTAATTAATTGACGAATTGAAAATGAGGAATCATTAATCATTAAAATAGCAGTAAAAATATGTTAGAAAAATTCAGGCATAGGGTGATGTAGCGATAATGTTAATTAATAATTATTAAATATATTATCGAAAATACAAATACAAAGTATGGAATTTTACAGCGACTTTCTGCGAAATGATAAGAGGACACATACGACTAAAATTTTATAGCCCTTTATGTATCAAACTTAGGACACATAGGCTCGACAGAAAAAATGCGCGTGACACTTTAAGAACAAAAACATAACTTTTCTATACTTTTGAAGAATTTAAATGTTAACCCCCACCTACATTTATTTTAACTTCATTGTTAAGTATTCCTTTGAAGGAAACTGTCTCAGGAGTTTCGTTACCATTTCGTAAGCTAAAACTTACGCGTCGGTCAACGCAGTTCGCGTTATTATATTGATTCAAATAAACGGTTCATAATGCCAAAAGAAAATGGACAAAAGTTTCAACAAACCTTCCATAAGCAATGGCTAACAGAAAATATTTTAAAGGACTGGACTATGGAGATTGCAAATAATCCTCAAAAAGCTCGATGCAGATAATTATTTTAACGGACATGTATTTGTTTACATAAATACACATAGAGAAGTGTTTTGTTGATTCAACAAAATAAATTTTATTTTTATTTAAACGTCAAAACTGTTTTGTTAAATCATAAAATTATACCTTCGTCATAATGCTTTGTTGATTTCACAAAATTTTTTGTCAAAAGGTTTTGCAAATGCGATTTGTCGGCCAAGCACAGTGATCTAGTAGATCATGCAAAATCAAAGAAGCAGGGCACTGCATGCGAACTATTTTCATCGCAAAGGCAGGAGACTACCCTTCTCAACAAAAAGTATCGATACCGTGAAACTGGAGGCAGCTACTGCTTTGTTCGTTGCAACTCATTCTACGACTTGTGATCATTTAACTAATATTTATAAAGACGTTATTTGTGATGGTAAAACCGCATCGAATGTTCAAATGCATCACACAAAATGTGCGGCTGTTATAAACAATGTTCTTAGTCATCACATTGAACAAGAATTGTTAGCAGACATTGGGAATCGGCCTTTTGGTCTACTTTTAGACGAATCGAACGATATTTCCAATTCAATTAAGGGGTATAGGCAGTGCCGGATTAACACTATACCGGGCCCTAAGCAAAACGTATTTTCGGGGCCCTTTTATATATATATATATATATATATATATATATATATATATATATATATATATATATATATATATGTTTCGAAAAAAATCTGTTTCACTGGCTTAGCACTAAAATAAAAGTTTTTTGTCAGAAATGACTCAATTCGAAGCCGGTAGTGTAGTGATATAACTCAGTAAATTATAAATAATTGGGAAATATATGTTGAAAATTATAATTTATTTAAATTGCAATAATAAATACATTTATTATTATATTCATTTATGTTATATAATTTTTACATTCAATACTGAACAATGAAAAAACGAATATAGTTTTTACATACATAAACCATTTAAAACAATCGCCTCCTGCACTTAACATTAATAAATTCTTTAATTAAATCATCAAAATTCTGTCGACGCATAATCTCTGATTCAATCGAAAGTAAAGCCAACGAGCCTAATCTTTCATGACGCATAGTCGTTCTGAGAGGATTTTTCAATCTTTTTAATAGTGAAAATGATCGCTCCCCAGAACAGTTCGTTATCATTAATGTTAAAAATATCCTAAGAGAGATTTCAACATTTGGAAAGACGTTTTTTAGTCCATCTTTCAAAATAATGTTATAAAACGTATTAAAATTTGCTGTAATAGACTCATCCTCTTTCATCTGTAAACGCATGTAACTATGGAACTGCTTTAGTTCATTCTCGAGATCCAGATTTAAGTCTTCGGGGTATGACTGTACAAGTATTTTGACATTTGACGAATATTCTTCATCGGATAAATTCGTTTCTATTAAAAAAGAAAACCTTTCTGAAATACTTTTGTACACTATACTTCTTCTTTTGATTTGGTTTTCAAGAATTTCAATGATTTCATTCAACACTGAAATGCGAAACTTCTCTCTTGCACTTAACTGAACTGATTCTTCTGCATCACCATCGTTTTCTCGTTGCTTTCTTGAAGGTCTTCGTTTGCGGATGTCTTTGTAATCAACATCAGGTAACATATTTCGGGAAGTAGCTTCAAAATTCTCAAAGTTGTCTCGTAAATTATGCAAATAATCTCTTTCCACTCCTCTGGATGGTGGTTTGCGAGCGCCGCGCAAGAGCTCTTCGACATCTGGAGGAAGTGTGCGTGATGCTTTCTTTTATTCTTGTCTTTCCACAAAATGGGGAACGTTCACATGTGAATTAATTTATATAGATAAAATGCAAGAAAAATGTTCTTTAAAACTTCCTTTTTTAAAAAAATAGTTAAATACATAATTTTGTGACAATGTGGTGTGCTGCAGTCTTAATTAAGAACGTATTGAAAGTAAACAACACAGTCTCAGAAATTCAGAATTTATGGCATGTCGATTTACATACACGACTTAATTCACACAAACATATTCCCATCTATTTCCACACTATTTGTATCAATTCTTATAACATTTGCTGTAGTGACAGTATTGGAGCAATGTAAATCACTCGTGAAAACCAGCCCATGTGGTTGGTGGAAGAATGTGTGTGTCATGCTAACATGAGATTGTTTGATACAGGGCTACAAACTCACAATGGACTAATATGACAGACTGTCATTTAGAAACCACAACATAATATTTCAAAACAGAAATGGACGTGTTTGGAGTCAGAAATCCTCCCAAACTGATTCCATGTTACACATCTAATTATAAGAAAAATTTTTAAATTGGAATCTGTTTGGGAACATTTTTGACTCCAACTGCATAAGCATTCAATTACTTCAAACAAAGGAAACTTAAAAAACAGAAAAGTATACAACACATGAAATATAAAACATTATAAGCACTTGTAAAGTTAATTCTTTTCGAAAAAAATGGAAAACTGGACATAAATGGCATATCTAAAAGAAGAAGTCCGTGTGAATAATTTTCAGTGTTCCTAAATATCATTTGTGCCTGGAGATCACGAATGACCCCAAACAGAGTGTAAGGGTTAAGCAGCCAACAGCCAGGCATATTTTGTACTTTGACCTCGATTAATCAGTAACCTCATCAGATTTTGATCTCTAGTATAGTAAGATGAGGAAAAGTGATGGAAATTATTGATTTATCTTCCTGCCTCTCTTCCAGATACTTAGCTCACCAAAAGATTATTTTTTAGGCAACAATAGGTTTTAATAAATGTCTCTTAATGAAACAATGTGTACCTCATCCATTTGGCAGCATTCTTGTGCTTTGGTAATCCATGCTTCACTTCTGAAGGTCTCTGATAAGGATATTCACTAACCCCTTTGAAAGAAGAACATGAACATTTAACAATACTATTGTAAAGTTTCTACAGTGTGAATTGCATCTATAATTTTGCAAGACTAATTTCCTAGCACAATTCAATTCCATGAGAATGGAAAATTAGTTTCTAGACTAAGAAAATGAGAGACAAATCAAGTGTTTTGATATTAGCCGAGAGAAGGTAAACGATCCTAAACACCTTGTTTAAATTGTATTTCATCCTTTATGTCAATTAAGAACGTTAAAAGAACTCTCAATTCATATCCATTAACATAAGATTTGATTTATGTTTACCGTAGCTTCGTAACTTTGATTAGGCAGCCACCTCTAATAACAGTTAATTTTTGCTGGAATCATTGGTGACCACTAGACAGATTTTACTGTGCTCAGAATGAATTATTTTACAAGACTTTATCATCACATGAAAGATCATTGATGGCAAAATATTGACTGGCAATATTTAGACAAGCATTCAACATCAATAACTTTACCTGAATTTATGGCAGTGGCTGTCACAACACAATTCAGTGATGTATGCCCCAGTTTCTGCCACGAGGGATTGAATTCAGCAGTTAAATCTTTACTGCCGTCGATGTTGACAGCTTCCTTCACAGCATCTATCATGGATTTTGACGCCAGAAATTCAAGCCCTTGAAGCAAAATTTTTTGGTAAGGACTAAATTTGGTTGTTGGAGTTGGGTGGTTCATTACAGGACAAAAAGTTTGAGGAGCCTTTAGTCCTTTGCCTATGCTTCTCACAGCATAAGTCAACCTCATATTGGCTTCATATTTTTTATAATTAACTTGGAAGTAGCACCATTTTTTTTACTTCACAATGCATTGGTTAAAAATTAGAAGCTACGCCTCTCAACAATTCCGATGCAATTTATAGACTCTCAAAATTTGCACTCCACTAAACTTCGCAAAATGTCTGACAATACACTAATATCCACAAAAAATATCCGCCAGAACGAGATCAATTTATACTGAAACTGTCGTCAGTTTCTTCAAGCTGGGTGGAGCTGGGTGAGTTTCAGCAATGGGTGGAGTTGACGGAGTAGCGATTGCGGCGAGTAGCGCCGCGTGGCCCCCGACCGCCACTTTTAAAGGCATTAAAGATCCGAAAACGTAAAAATATTATACTGGCATAATCTACGTACTATTGCGAATCAAATTACAAACAAAATTCTATTTTTTCAACTTAAAATCATACAGGTGTCCTTAAATTGATCTTTTTTGTGGACAGAAAATAGTTTCAAAAATGTCTGGTTATATCAGTCAGCTAAAATATATTTCAGTATATTCTAGCTCGTTGGGTTCTATACATTACTTCTCAATCACACTCAAACTCGACAGAAACAAAATTTGTTACTTTAACTAGAAAACAATAATCACTGCATTTCCAAAAGAACAGTTTATATGTGTGTGCACACATGCATGTGTGCATGACTGAGAATATTTGTGCATATATGTTGTCTATATAAACAAACTGTGAAGCAATAAATATGTAGTACCGTAATAGTAAAATAGCAATGAAAAAATACGTAAGGAAATAATAATAATAATAATAATAATAATAATAATAATAATATTAATAAATATTATTAAAGAGCAAAAGTGCTTTTAGATCTGTAGAACTGCCTTCCCAACCCTGCTTCCATCTTCGATTAATCCATTCAAAAATCTCCACGATTGGTTTGTACATAGATGTACTGAATGTTATGATACTTCGTAATCTACAATACTTTTTTTGCTGTACTACTTTTTTCAAAGGTTTATTATATAATATTGTACTTGTGCAGAATCAAGTTAACAAAATTACACACAGTTGCCTAGATTATTATTCATAATAAAAATGAAGCTAATAATTAATTTCATTCATTCAGGTTTATCTGCATGTTCTTTTATAGAAGAAAATAAATAAATAGAAATAAAAATGAATTCTTACTTCACGGAATCTTTGGAAATATTCAAAACTTTGACTCTTTTGCAGCTTGCATCGATATTATAATACTGCAATAAAATTTCACATTTTATGAAATTCGGCCAATGAAATTTAGTATATTATCAAAAAGGAAAAATGGCAGGTTCGCACTCCGTGTTTTAATTTTACTCACAACATAAAGACCATCGTAAAGCAGAACGAACAAGTAAGCATACAAATGCATAAAAAAGAATATTTCCACGATACTGGGCTTGAATAGACATAATTTGAATTAGACAATGGTAAATTTATAATATTTTTTTTAACATTCTAATCAGCAACAACATTAACATACTCTGGAGTTTCAAAGAAATTTTAATCTCAAATATACCTAAAATTTAATAGTAAAATCGATGGTCCATGGTTGAAATATGCTCATTACTAACTCAAAGATTGCTTGAATTATCTTTTACAAAGTAATATTTCTCCTTAATATTAAGAAATACGATCTAATATTTATACTTAGATACACATATATTGCAACACAAAGTTTGTTTCAAAAAGTGTTTCAAAGAGATCTTAATTAAATGTAAACATTTGTTTAATAGTACATTTTTTTCCTTATGTATTTAGAATTGCTCTGGTCATTCGAACATGTTTTCTGTACCATTCGGGATCGGTGGTATGTTTTTCGTGTTCTTGACTGTTTGGTTGAATATATTCAGCGATGACTTGATAACCATCTATGATAAATTCGCTCCACAAGTCACTCAATATTTGACCAGCTTTAGCGAATTTTTTTTCTCAAGTTCAGGATCAACTGTGTCTCCTTTGCTATTTAGGTGAGAACCACATGAGTCATGAGGCAATATAACTCCAGATAATTGTGCACTTAATGGTGCCATTCTTCGCTCAACGCGATTGAATGCACTTCGACCTGGCGCATTGGTAACAATAAAGAGTCCGTCTAGATCATGATTCTTGAAATGTTGAATTGCATTTGATATAGTTTTAGGATACCTAAAAATAAAAAAAATATAAACAAAATTATTCATAAATTTACTTCTTGTATTACATTTTTGATCTAAAATCTAAAAAGAAAATTATATTATTTACCTAGGATTTTCATCCGGACCACCGTCAACACAAAAGTTCAAAACAGGCTTGACTTTTTCACCATCACGTAGAATTTCAGAAAAAGTATCGAGTTCTAATAATTGCTCAAAATCCGCGGCATGAGTTGATGCAGTCGATGATGAATGTTTCCCACTTCTTACAGCGATATAAGTGGGTCCAGAATACGATACTGACTCTGGTGATCCTAAACCTTCCGGTTTGATAACGATTCCAGCGTAAACAGATGGTATCAACTTATGCCTTTCAGCAATAACCCAATCGCGATCTGGAAGTTTTACTCGATATTGCATATGCATCAAAATTGGGGCTTGGTGGTGTGCTGCTGTGATACCAATAGGTACGCGAGCTTTATCATCTTGGGATATGAATCCTACTTGTCCAGGGCCTAAAAATGATGCTAAGATTTCTAAATCACGCACAGTTGAAGTACAAAACTTTCCATCTATGTGGCTTTTATGATCATTATTTTGCGCTCTGCACAGTTTAACAGGCACCGTTGAAACGTGCCTCTTTCCCTCAGTTGTAGTTTCTTTTAGGTAACAATCGCAAATAAAGGGAACTTCTTGAAAGGTGGAAATCTCTTTTCAACAGTTCTTCATGTAAATCTGAAAGAGTTTTACAACTCTTTAATTTCCTCCATGCGTCGACGTTCATGCGCAGCACTACCAAAAATTGCAATTGTACGATTGCATCAAGTAACTTTGGTTGCTCTTCCTCTAATCGTGGCCTACCACTTGTTCTTTGTTTTTTAGATGGAGTACAATCTTGGGTTCCTGCTTCCATTTTTCTCTTAACGGATTGTCTATACTGCCTTTGATAATTTGCATCATATTCCTTTTTTTTAAAGTTTTTTTTTAGTTCCTCTAATTGATCTGTCAGTTTTTTTAATTCTTGTTTTGCAATCATCATTTGCAAAACCAGCATTTTTTCTTAATAATTCATGATTTAATTCAGATTCTACTAACTGTATTTGTGATTTTAACTTTTCTTGAGCAGGTGCGTCATAAGATTGCACTTGATTACACTTTTGCGATTTATCTTCAACGGGAATTGGCAATGTACTCGATTGAGACTCTTTTTGTTCCTTATTCGCAGTTTTGGAAACAGGAGTTTCTGTTCTTTTCGAAGAATCATCTGAACTACTCTGTTTCTGAAAATTTAATATAAAAATGATATAATATTTGATAAAATGAACGGAAACAAAATATAGTTATTAAACAATACATCTTAAAGAATAGGTCATTGTCAATTTAAAAATGTTTCTAAAAATTCATTTGATTTATCATTTTCTGAGTAAAGTAATCTTTTAAACTGAATTAAATAATGTGTTCATATCCCTCTTATATATAGTAAAAAATAAGTTAACCAATTAAATAAATTTGTTGCGCCTTAAAAAGTCATATTGATCATATAAAGTCACTTTGAATGTGTGTTTACTAATTTATTAAAATTTTAATAATTTTATTTATTAGCGTATAGTCATATATATTTTTTGTAATTGAAATTATCAATTAAAATAACCGTGAATTAACATTCAAATAGTTAACTGATTCTATTTTTAACAGAATATTCTATAGAAATAATGATACACAATTTTTGTAATACTCTTTAAAAAATAATTATATTTTTAAGTTTATAATAAAAAAGAGGCATTTTTTAAATACATTATTGTGTGATTTATATATAACAAATAGTACATAAAATTAAATTGTTACTAATAAAACAATTTTAATAATGAAATTGCAATGAATTTAATATAATAACAAATACAATTAATGTAACTAATAATGCAACTACTATAATTCATATTTTATACAATAGATATGATATACATTACCGTTGCAAAGAAAGATGTATGACATTTTCTAACTGTTGATTCAATTTTCCATGTTTTGATTTTTTCTTCAATTGCATTTTGAAATTCAATCCCCGTAAATTCTTTTTTCGTCGTTTTCCAAACATCATTTGCCTCGCTTTGTTGATTAGATTTGGTTTTGTACGGGAAACGTTTAATATATGCATCATAAAATCTTGCATAGAGCTCCGAATTATCCATTTTTGATAAACTAATTATAGTTTAATAACAATACTGTACTTAGTGTTCGAAAGATCAACGTTTCTTCGCTAACAGTGTTGACATATTGTAAACAAGAAAATACCAAGAACTATACTCAACTGAAGTTGTGCATTTATACAAGATGTTTTGGTTATGTTCTAAAATAAACTTTTAGTACTATATTTACGAGATAGAAACATTAAAATTACAAGTTAGACAAGAATAGAAAAACTGAAAAAAACAAGTTTCTTCAAAATGGAGCGAAATTTAAACAGAATATATTTATTTTTATGAGAATAAATGAAAGAAATAATAAAATCAATTTCAATAATTTCTTACGTAAGATTACGTTTCCACCCGTACCCCCCCCCCATCGTAAAAATCCGTAAGACATGGATGAACCTCTACCCTCCCCCCTAGCCGTCTTACGTAATTTATGGACAGCCCCTTTCATAATAATGAAACTTCATTATGCTCAAACACCATTCTTATCATAAAATTCTGCAAGTGTAGTGGTGTTAAGAGCATTGTCCATAAGCCAACTAGCTTATTTTAAGGGAGTCATAAAGAAAAATTCTGAATTTTTGACATTTTCAGAATAAATAATATATTATATCATTGTGAAATGTACTCAACATATTTTTTCCAACATCTGTGTATGTCAAAACAGCAGTCTCTTCTGTTCCAACTCTCTCTCATTTACTTTATATCTTTTCAATGAATTCATCTAGAAGACTGCTTTTCACTAAATGACAGACAAAACTTGATTCTTTAATATTGTTTGCTCTGCAAAACTTTATCTTCTATGACATTTATGTACCAAGCTTGTTTTATTTCCTTGTTACCATTGCAAGGTGAATGATGTCTGAAAAGTGACAGTGATTTACATCATGGGTAAAGATGTTCTACCAATAAATAATAGTTTCCAACGTTAAAAAGGGTTAATGCAAACATTTTTAAAAGGAGAACAGGATGTATTCAAGTTAAAACTTTTTAAAGAATACTACTTTCAGGGCAGAATTAAAATAGTTCTCATTGTTTGAACTAAAGAGTTAATATTAATAGTAAATATGAGTAAACACACTCTTACACACCAGTGCACACACAAGCCAAATAAATGCACTCTCAGAATGAAGAATACACACTCTCACAAACCATCACAAATAATCATTTATATGGAGATAAATAGACTGCACAGAAGTAGTCAATCCGTTGATATAAATCAATCCATGAAACAAGAATCTTGATTTGGGGTATTATGAGGCGCCCTGTTTTATAGGATAGGAATAGGATTCCATCTTTGGATTCTTATTAATGAATTTTTATATCTTATGATGGGGCCACAACGTTGCAAATGAAGATATGTGATTGGTAACCTGTTAATATAGCAATTGAAATGTATGTCCGGTATTTCCAAACTATGTTTTATCAGCCCCTTTTAAGAGAATGTTTGATACATGGGTACGACATGAAAAATTGTACACAAGTGATTTTAAAATAATTTCATACCCTAGTATTCTTGCAAATATCTTGATTTTTCAATTGTCAAATGCAAATACTCATTTGATTAGCTGAGTTTTTCACCTTCATTGAAAGGTGGTTGTTACAAAATGTTGATTTTTTCTCCCCCCCCCCAAGAACTGGCCATAACATTTCTCCAGTATTGTGAAGAGTAATCTTGCATGATAGAGCATCGTTAATAACAAAATAATTATAACTTCTTGAGCTTTCTAAACATCCTAATTCCTTAATTCCCAAGGATGAACGATGGATACAAAAACAGAAAAGGGTGAATTTGAAAATTATTATATGTTATGTAGTTTCATGTCATAATAGTTAATTAAGTTCATTAATATATTTTGTAATCAATGGGGCTTTATTATCCCGATCAGGAAACGGCTATTGACCCCAATCGAACCCACAATCACCATTTACCCTTTCAAAATTTCATTGACGCCCAGGGTGCCTATTGTGACCCTCTTGTGACTTTGTGACTATTGTGACAAGTGAAAAGACTTGTAGGTAAGTAACACGTTCAGACAAAAAATTAACACGCCGTGAGGGAAACGCTATACAAGTACAGGAGTCACCATGGCAAATCGCACTCTCACAAAGCATATTTTTTTAGCGAACTGAAAATTTATGAGGTCTAGGTTTGAAAATAGATCACGCGTTTTTTGTTGTATTTTAATTTATTTGCGCAGCAAAAATATAAATTTTAACCACGACAGATTGCGATCTCAATCACGCCATACTTTATAGAGATATGTAGACCTAACGAAGTTGTCAAGATAATGTCAATGGCAATTCCGCACATTACATCTGGTAAAATAGAATCTCTGCGCGAAGAATGCCGAGAAACAGTTATTTTGACAATTCGCAAGTACAAATTCTTCGATTTGCATTCAGGATTTACATTTTAAAACAGGACTCGAAATTTTATCGAGAATGATTAACATTGTGATTGTGAATGAATTATGTCACCCCTCGAACTATTTATTAATTAACACAAATAAATAATTTTTCCATTTATTCTTTCCTTGGACTTTTTCGACTTGCATCAAGGCCTTTATGTCATCTGTGAACAAAATATATTAGATTTCTTTCGAACAAGGTTTACTATTGGCATCTAGAATTGGGGCTGTTACATATCGCTCGTAATATTTTTCAACTGATTATTTGATTGGCCGAGGTGGCTAGGAGCGTGTACCAACTCAGTGCTTCAGTAGTCCCTAATTGTAGTAAATGTTAAATGCCTGGAGGTGACGGTCTACCTGCCCGTGTATCCGGCTGATGTAAGCGCGGCTGATGCAAGCGCCAGCTGTGGGCCAATCGGCTCCCCTCTCGCTCTCGCATCTCATTACGAGGGTCTTGCGGCGGTTGCCGTTGGAAGAATGCGACATCGTGGCCCGACTAGCTCGGTCGGTGGAGCAGGAGACTTCATCTCAGGACGTTGGCTCTTCCTACAGAAAATCTTAATAATTCTTCATCTTACAGGTTCTAAATTACTTCCTATAATATCCCTGAAGTTGGTATTAATGTTTTTTGTGACTTTGATTTCCAAAACTTTTTTGCGGCAAAATATTTTTTCTTTGCGTCTGTACGGCTACCAGAGAAAGAATTTAAACAAGTGTGGTACAATTGAAGTTAAAATTAGGAATGAGGCCACTGTGTAGATCTAAGCTTTCTTTTATAAATAAAATACTATGATAATCAAACTCTTTTTTTTCTTGTCACAGCAGAATGAAAAATCCACTTGTAAAGATGGCATAGGTTCTGTGCTGTTGTAAAGCATTGATAACCTGTAATGTTATACAGTGAACATAATCAATTTAAAAAACATGACATCTAGGCTAATTTTAATCTTGTTTCTTTTTTAATTACACAAATGTATGTTTTTGAAAATATCTCTTACATCGTTAATATTTGTAACGGACAGACGTTTGACTGTATTTACAGACGTGTACCGAATTTTTAGGTATCAAGGCCTAAAAATATGGATTCTGGCAACTCCACGTATTAGAGTAAGTGGTTTATTGTGTATAGGAACAGGAGAAAATCCGCCATTTTCTGCCGCACGATTAAAATACTTTCTGTTCTTACGTTCGAAAGGGCGAGAGAATAAAACCGGATGTTCCCTAACATTACCGCTAGTCTACGCTCCGTTGCTACTTTGTGACGTAACACTATCGGCTGTTAAAATAGAGCAGTCGGGCTAAACCTGCATCGTAAGACATCGAAAAGACCACAGTTTCTGGTATGTTTGAATGAAGAAAAAATTGTGTAATGTTTTCAGTCATTTGTACCGTGGCACGTAGGTAAAATAACAAATGTTTTGTTAAAGTTATTATTTTTGACAGTTACAAATTGTTTTAATTGATTAACTAATATACAAATACGATAGACCAAGTTTCTGCTTCAAGATTGGGATCATTATTTTTCTTAAGGTAATATTTCAAGAACAATATTTTTTAGGTCCTGAGTGTGAAATTTTTTCTTGTAAACGTACTTTCGTTGTTTTTTTTCGCAATGGTATGATTTCTTTTCAGTAATTTTGGTTCTGTTTTATGCATTACATCAATTCTGTGTGTTTGTCAGTGGTAGCTAGTGAGGGCAATTACTGTTCTTTCTTGATTTTTCGTTTTTTTGGCGAAAGAATATGATCTTCTATTTAAAGAGTATACTAGAACTACTTATTTCTTTCATTTCTAATAGAAAAAATCGAAACCACGACTCTGGTCACAGCCTAACAATCCCTTCAACTGTATTTATTCTCGCAACATGCTGAGTGCACCAAGATTAACTACAAGTCTCAGGTATTGTAGTTGGTCTTGTGTGAACCCGGATACCACGCGTCCAGAATTTTTGTTTTACGTGCTCGAGTCTTAAGGAGCAGGTACCAACAGCAAACTGAAAACCCGGGAGGTGACACAAGAAACAGAAACCGAAAACTAATTCAAAAATTAAAAGCTTTCTTTGCTCCTATTGTGACAAAACAGCAAAACGAACAAACATCAATTTTTTAATAACAAGATGATTTATTTTTTAATTAACGTATACCTTATTTATATTATTTTATTAACGACCAATAATTATATGGTGCATGCCAGACACCTCTCGCAAATATTTTTACTTTCCTGTATACGTACGTATATACGGAGTAATATGCGTAGTATAGGGGAAGTTATGTAATGCCGAGGAAAATCTATTTCTAGACTTCAACGGAAATACACGTCTTGGGGTCTGTAGATACCGAAAACGTGATTTTTTCAAAATGTCCGTCCGTCTGTCCTGTATGTCGGTCCTTCTGTCCATCCGTCAGTCCGGTGTCTTCGAACACTACTAGCGCTAAACCATGCGTAGGATTTTATCCAAATTGAAGAAACTCCTGTCCATCTGGCTCGAGTCGAAACTTAGAGATTTTGAAAAACCTACTCGTACTTTACATGAAGCCCTCCTGACATTTTAAAAATATTCTCAAAAATGGCTCAAAATTTGTTTTCTCAATTTCTTGTAAGAATAGAGTAAAATACACTTATAAAGGTGGCAAAGGTCCGATTTTCAGGGTTAACTCTTGAATTTTCGAAAATTTCATAAGTATGAATTTTTTCAGTGTCTTTCTAATTGTCTTCCTAATTAAAAATTGAAGATTTTACATGAAATAAATTTGTAGTCCATAATTAGTTCTTTCGTTAAGGTGCTGTACATTTTTTTGAAAAGTTTAGTAGTCTTCGCACAATATTGCGTGGAATATGTGCAATTAAAAAAAAAAATAAAGACAAGATTTTTCTCAAAAATGGCACCAAATTTCTTCATTACACCTTTGGTAAGGATACTTCACACTATAAGATGGCACAAACGTCACGTTGATCTATTCTTTTGTTTTTCAAAGATTACAATTTTTTTTTCTTGTGTCTCACGTCGGTAATATTTACATAAGCGGCAATTGGTTTACATTAATATATTTTTTAGTATATGCTTTAAAAATTTCATATAAAGTTTGTCGAAAACTCAACAGTTTTCTGTTAAAATTAGCTCAAAATTCCGCATTTTCAGAAATTCTCAAACACAGCTCCAAATTTTTTTCTTCAAACTTTTCGAACGTATAATGCTAATTGCACTGTTTAAGATAACACAGAATTAATTTTGCTGCATTTTTTTTAATTACACCAAAGTAATTTATTTAAAGATTTCTCACGCCTTTAATATGCACAGTTCCAGAGATTTGTAAACACTATTGTATTTGTGACCGAATGTGCTTGAAATGACTTCATATGAAGCTTTTCGAAAACTCAGTAGTTTTCTGTGAAAGGATAAAATTTCGCATATACAGCAGCACTTAAACGCCATTTTCTGAAATATGGTTCCAAAGTTTTCAAAGAAAATTGCCATTTAGGGCGAGGTTTTACAGTACATAAACATTTTAAAAATATTTCGGTTGTACTATTAGAAAATCGAAAAATTAAGAAAATTTCCCAAAATTTACTTTGGGTGGCGAGAGTTGGTAGATGGCAAGATTATATGGCAGGTCGCTACAGCTAGCCGAGATGAAAAGAAATAGAAAACTATAGCACCACTAGCTGTTGTATCAAGCCCCACAAACATGGATGCTGACTATAGCATGTGTTAGAGAAAGTAATATTCTATATGTAGCAGCAGGATTTATCCACTTTTTCTTTACGAGGATCCAGTTTTTCTGACGAAAATTCCCGGTCTTCTGGCGCACTACAACAGAAGTTTCTCTTCTTACGAGGTAAATACGGGGCGCGATAAGTATAAACTCATTTAACTTTCTGTTCATTTCAAACCTAATGTATGTTAATGGAGATGTGGCCATTATCTTATATTTTAATAGAAAGGGCATGGTTTTCTTTCATTGCTTGCAAAATGTGAAAGGGCTTACAAACGTTTATATTTTGACACAATATATAAAAAAATTGTCTTGATATGTTCATACGACTTTATCCTATTCTCCTCACCTCTTTGTAAAATTTTCTATTAAGTTCATGATATTTTCTTACATTTTTGTGGATTACTGAATAATTACTCAGCTATCGTAAAAATAATGTGATGCTCGATTCATAATTCACAAATTTTGATATTTTATGAGCTATACGCTTCGACCTTTTGAAATGTGGAAATCATGATATACGATGAAGATAAGATCATTAGATATACGGTTAAGATAATATGTCTACAGACGCAATAAACAAAGAAATACATAGATAATTTAAATTTAACGACATTAATTTTATTTAAAACATTAAATTTGTGTATTAACAATGAAAAGAATAAAGCAAAATGTCGTTTATGGTTTCTCGTATAGTACATTTAATGCTCTTTGTACAAAAAATTTGAAGAAAAATTTGGAGCCGTTTCTGAGAAAAGCGTGTTTTTTGTTTTAGTGTTGGTCATATTTCAATCAAAATTGCTCAAAACTGTAAAATTTTTCCATAAAATGTACATGACATTAAGAAAGAACTAATTATTGAGAACAAATTTAATTTTTAAACAATTGCCGTCTTCAATATTGAAGTTGTAGGACGTAGTAAAGTTGTTAGCATATAAGTTAATACTTACGTGCTTACGACACTGATATTTTGTGTGGTAAAAAAATTTGTCCAATTTACTCAAAACTGTTTTAAACACTTTCTTTTCTGCTTTAGTCAACGTTAAAGTGTTGAAAATATCGGCTGAATCACTTTCCTGTACAGAATCTTTTGAAGAAAAGGCATCATTTGTGAAACACCTTTTGATACAATTGGCAGAACAAACCATAGTTCTTAAAATTGAATGTTTTTTCCACATTGGAATCTGCCCTGAAGAAAATACTTCCCTGAACTTCTGGAGAAAAGAGTCTTGCTACTGCTTCTTTCCCCTCTTATAAGTGTGACCAAACCATGAATGGATGAATGTCATTCCCATAAACAATTATGACTGTCTAGATGGCCGAGATCGCCAAGGCAGTAGTGCCATAGCAATTCGGACCGAAGGATCGTAGGTTTGAGTTCCACCTTGGGCATGGTTGTATTTGTGTTCACCCCCTATCACCATATTGTGTAATCCTCACAGTTACCATACCGTGAAACACAATAGTGGTTACTAATCACCTAGAAGTTGATGTGACCTTAAGTAACAAAAAAATGATGTATTATAATTCAGATAGTTTCATAATCTTTATTTTAATTCCATGCCTCAAGGGTTTTTTGCTCGGCAATGATTATTGTAAATTCGTTTTAACTTTATAATTGGATATATGAATTGTTACTTATTTGTACAAAGCCGATTGGCTTAAATAAATAAATATCTTGCCCAATAAATGCAGGCTTGTTTCCTTGAATTTTAGATGCTAACTTCATCATCTTCATTTTCTGCTCCTCCACCTTGTCATGTATTTAAAGGTGAAATGTAATTTTTGGACTGGTTAAGGATCAGCATCTGAATAAAGAGCTTGAAGAACAGAAGGAGAAAGTGACCTTTTGGGATCGGAAAGAAGCAATGCACTAGGGGCTCTAGGTGAGACCGGGGTGTCACCCCAGGCACAACTGTGGTGCTCAGGCACCTGCTGTTCTGAACAGCACTATAACTTTATATGGGTAAAGCACTATGTAAAGTTCAAGTTGTTCTTATGTCAGACTTCATCCATCCACAGCACTGCGCTGATTGTGTGTGGGTGATAACAATGCCTGTTGCAAACTATCAAGTTCCTTCTTTAAACTTGATCTCTCCCAAGCTACATGATTTATTTCCACAAGCAAATGGTAATTTTGTTTATCCTGGACTTTAATTTTTTCTTCAGACTTTGAATCTTAAGAGACAAAAATTACATTAAACTTTGAGATACAAAAAATTGAACTTAGCAGCCAAGAGTGAAAGCACAATTATAATTTGAAAGATCAATATGGTAGTCCTTATTTCACATGTAGTATTCTTCCAAAAAAAATTCTAATCTTTCTACTTCCTCATATTCATATCATAAAGAAAGTATTGAAATGTTGCCAGAGAATGAGCATATTTTTTGGCAGAATATTTTATTTAGAAGGTCCCCAAAAACCAACAGATTATTTTCATAGGTCCTAAATGTAGCATGCAAATATGTAGTGTTTACAGAATCCATGTTTTCAGCATGCCAAGCAAGTAGTTTTTTCAGAAAATCTGTCCATCTGTCAGTGAATTGCATTAGTGCTATAACTGTACACAGGATTTCACTAAAATTAAGATTACCTGACTGATATGACTATCTATAAATATACAGATGATTTGTTTTTGTAGTACCATTTGCCCAGTCAAAGAGAAAATTTTAGACTGTTCTTCACAGAGTTTATTACCAACTTCCTAACACTCGATAGCTATGGTTTTCATTCCTCTGCTAATTAAATTCAGATCTATTACAAAAATGTTAAACACTATACAAATAATAATAATAATAATAATAATAATAATAATAATAATAATAATAATATGTATGAGTGTATGTATATGCATACATACAAACTGAGATCCATATTTGCGATAATTTATAAACTTGTTACTCTACCAAACAGAAATGCAGGTTTCCTCTCTCACAACAAGACTAAATTGAAGAATATCTTCTACTGGAATATTTATATTAGTACATTCTACATATTAATCTTTTCCTTGTCTCCCCTCACACCATGACACTGATCAATAGATAAATTTAGAAAAGGTGAGAATTTTGACGTCATTCTACATGATTGCATGAGCTACCAAATATGTAAATTGTATTCGCAAACTCAGAAGTTAACACATTCCATAATGCTTCTTACTTTGTCATTAATATAGTGAAATACCTGTACATGTAATGTATCTGTTTTTGTGGTACTTTACTAAAAAACACAAATACTAAAGCTGTAATTCTAGACAAACATTGAACTTTTGGGCAACTGAAAATTACCTTTGGCAGTGGCCAAAGGATGAACCTGAAATGCAAGGGCCTATATCAAGTACATAGGGATTATAAGAGAGAACACATTTTTTAATACTCTATTGTGTCAAGTTGAAGTGAAGAAGAAAGATGAAATGCAAAATTCTAACAGGATTTTATAAAGTTAGTATCTTGGGTGATGAAGAAAGCAAATGGGCAGAATTGATCTCTCCACACTTTCTTAATAAGAGTACCATTATTTTGTAAACATCTGAGAATCAAGACTCTCATGAATAAATTTAAATCAATAAGGTTTACTTCATACAAACTAGTCTCCCGTGATTCCCAAGATATCTTGGCAAGAGAAAGGATACTCTTCAACACTGGCCAAAACAATTTTGCCATATTCATTTAAGACTGTTTATGCTTCAAGAACGCTAACAACTCACCTCTTGTATGATTTTGTACTTACTTTTGCAAGAATTGGGCTTTTTCCAGTAAGCCCTCACGTTCCTTCCTTACTGGTTCTAATAAACGATTTTTACTTTTCAGATCTTAAAACCATATCTTTAAAATCATGTGTTTTAATACTTCAAATTCCATGTCATTTTTCAATCGTATTTCATTCTACACATGGGGACACATGACTGAATTTTGATGGAAATTGATGAAAATTTGTATTGTTGAGTTTTTTGTTCCAAAAAAAACTTCAATTCTTTCTCTTTAAGCAAAAATTTTTAGCATGTTTATTCAATTTTATGACGTCACGGGAGCCTGTTTATAAATGGCCCGGCGTTAAAATACCAGAGTGCGACACGCCCACCCTTCACCCAGCTTTCACTCCGGCTCTCAATCTCTTTCTTGTTGTTGTTTTGTTTGTTTGTTTTTTTTTCCTTTGTTTTTTGTTGTTGAAATTATCGCTGTGTATTGTACTGTGGAATCGCATGTCAGCGCATGGCCTTCTTCAATTGTCAAGTTTTTTGGCATTTCAAGTTGTCTTTTAATAGTTTTGTGTGTTCATACCGAGATGGTATGAATTCAGGATTTATTTATGATTTGCGCCGAGAGGAAAGTTTGAATGTGATTCAGTGGTGTCAGAAAGTGGGTTTTCTTTCGTCTCAACGTTTATGTAATGTATGCAAGAAAGATATGAAATTTACCGAGAGAAACGAAGAACAAATGGTTATGAGTGGATTTGTAGAGTCAGAGGCGAGAATGGTCATAGTGTGAAAATGTCTGTGTGAAAGGACTCTTCTGATTAATTTACTGAACTTCAGTTCATAAAAAGTTAAGTGTGTATTTTTTCAGATAAAAGCAGATTTAGTGATACGTTGATGAATCATTGAAGTTTCTCGTGTTATAAGGATGTTGAACGTAATTAGTACAGAGACATTACACTAATATTACTACCATGGTCTTTTTAATACTATTAAAATTCTATAATTTCAGCGATTATGTGAGTTGATTTTTTTCTAATAAGATACTGCTATATTTATCATATAGTGTTTGTCTGAAAAAAATAGTCTGGTTGATTTTATATTTTGATGTATTTGTACTTTTGTATTTTGATGTATTTGATGTTTATATGTTGATTTTATATATGGGGGCGATAGCCCCCTAATAATAAAAATGTTTAAGTATAAAGTGTTAGTGAAATATACTGCGAATTCTAGATCATATAAAAATGTGTTAAGTAGATAAGTTGCTTTTTGGGTAATAAAATATCGGCTTTGAGTAATAATGATAGTTTAAGTAGCATGTGAATGTTAAATAGAAATTATAATTCTTGCGATAACATAGTGAACATTACAACATGCGAATAGTAAACAAGGATTCAGTTCAGTGAGTCGATTCCCCTCTAGTGAACCAAAGGAACCGGTGGCACCCTAAACTCTGGATATACCGATTTTTAAAAAAATAAAAACATTTTGTATGTATTTTATTATATGTATATTTGCCCGTTTTAGTGGAATTATTGGAACACTATGTGTTCGTCGCTGATAAATACATATACGAGCCCTGCGTCGTCACTTAGCTGGTGCTCCAATTTATATGAAATAATTTTTGCTCATAAGTTACAAACTTAATACGTATGTGTATAAATTACTATCGAATTGTGAATATGAAGTTCAAGTACCATATTCTTGGCGTACACAACGTGTGAACGAAGTACATATATGGTAAATACATAAAAATGTTGACTTCTGTGCCTTTGTGAATTTCTGTTTCGGGGTGAAAATGCCGTTTGCTGATTGAAAATCGGACCACTTGTGCAAACGTTATTAGTGATTGTGGTGCTACGTGGTGGCGACACTTTGAACTAGTTTCGGTAAATTAAGCATTTTCGTCTCAGCCAGTCTACTCAAGTGCCCCTGAACAAGAGAGCTAGGCAACCTGTCGTACCATCAAGTACTAAACGGGCGTTGGTTGCATATTCTGCCCCTGCGATTGTAAAATGGCTGGAATTTTAACACCTGACATTCCCTGAATGTTTTCTGGCACAAGGAAATTAAAATTCTCAGAGATAGTGTCATAGAGAATGCATGCCTGATATTGAGAATACATAATAGATAGAATACATGCCTAAACCTAGACGAATACATACTCGCGAGGAAGTCTTTCATCTATTAGAAAGTGTGCAGCGAGTGGCGTAAAACGTGATTATCAATTAAGTAAACAGTGGCGGTTCAAGGGGGTCTTAGGGGGCCATGACCTCCCCTCCTCAAAAGACTTAGGGTGTTCGTTTATTACCTTCTTTTATTTGTCAAAATTCATTTCAATATTTATTGACGTTAGTATTATGAAATTATTTAAAACTATATTGTACAATACGTACCTGTTTCCTGTTCTTGACTCTCCCACAGCTCGCTATGGCCATAGCCAACCAGCGGTGTCCCAGCCTCTCAGCCATGGGATAAGGGGTTCTTGTGGTGAACTCGAAGTCATCCCATCACCGTGTATACGGGCCTTCTTAATCTTAGGGTGGGCTATTTCATTGCCACATAGCAATAGAAACTGTGACATTTGTAAGGAAAGCGCACAGTTATAATTCGGCCTCGGCCGGGAATCGCGTTGTGGAAAGCGAGCTTGCTAACCAACGGGTCACCGGAGAAGGTAGTATCATATATACAATACAAAAATATAATATCGAATATAATATTTTCATATCGTATATCTTTGCTGGAGAGAATGAAGTTACATTACTGTCTAGAAGCGAAACAAGGAGCCATCTCAGCATTTGCTCACGGAACCTGGGAAAATGGACAAAAAACCTGAACAAGATGGGGTAGGAATTATACTACAATACTTGTTCCAGATATAACAAAATATTATACAGTAGATAACTTTTTTTTTAGTAGAAAAATAATTTAACATTTCAAGATTTGTACTGTTTTATGTTTGAAGTAAACATAAAAACAAGTAAAAATTTACTTGTTGTCATTGTCATTTTACTGCTGCTACTTATAATAATAATAATAATAATAATAATAATAATAATAATAATAATAATAACAACAACAATAGTACATGATATAAGTTATGGTAACAACTACAAATAATTGAACAATATTTGTACATTCTACGTTTAAATCTTAAAATGGTGAGGAGTGGGAAGCAGATTTTGGCCTCCTTTTTTTTCTTCTTCTTTTTTCTTTGCTACACCTAGTCCTTCTACAGCCCCTAATGCACCTAGCAAATCCAGTGTAAAGGAGCTATAAATTTTGGTCAGGCATTCTCCTTCTACATTTGTCAAACTGCAATTTAACACAGGCAGGATGGAATATGCCAATTCTTTTTCATTGCTTCAGCTCAAAACAGCCATCATAAACAGAACGTGAAATGGGAAAAGGAATCTTTGTTTATTTACATTTTTTTATGGGAAGTATTTTTGTGATTTGAATATTCCTTCACATTGTAGATCATGTTGTTATGCAGAAAAGCTTGCAACTTACTTTTAAATGTAAGAAATGTGTTTATGTCTTTAAGACATTTCCCAGTTTGTTGTAAAGTATAATGCCCTCTTTTTGGGTTCTTTTTTGATAAAGTGTAATTTCAGAGTGGAGAACATGCAGATTTTTTTTTTTGACAATGTTGTAGTTCTGTTCATCAGAATTTACAGTAAAAGTGTCTTTGTTTTTCATGAAAATCTTCTTTGTGGAGAGCACTATTTTAAGTATATACATGCATGGTGAAGGAAGAACAATTTATTGAACAAGGGTTTTGCAAGACTTCAGCTTATAAATGCTGGTCATTCTTTGCAGTATTATTTTTTGGATAATTAGTGTTCAAATGCTTTCAGGGGCATTTTCACATAATATTATTCCATACTTTAAGTGTGAGTGCACCTTTGCAAAATACATTGTCTGAAGTGTCTCAGTGTTAGAGGTTGACCTGAGGGTGTATAGGTCTTTCCAAGATTTGGAAAGCTTTTTGTTAAGATTTGAGATATGAACATTTAGATTTTCTTGAGCTGTTACACCAAGGAAGGTATTTTCATGAGATATGGTTACAGGGTTATTATTTATGAGCAAATGCTATGATAGAAAGAGACATTTATGAAAATTTACTTCTTTTTATAAATTGCATTTCTTCAGGCAGAAATTACATGGAAACTGCTCGCTTTAAAAAATGTTTTTGAGCATTTTTAAAAATTTAATTTTTAGAACAGATTTTTTATAAGAAAATTTATCATCCTAATTGAACTTTTGCAATGTTAATTTCTTTGTAATTTTCGAAAATTCCGATATTATAATGATAATGAGTCATGCGCTGAGCAAATTAAATGCCTTTAACTACAATTATTTTTGCTCTTCCCCCTCCCCCATCCCCTCTCGTCCTCATCCTCACTTATGGTTTCTAATTTTGATGAACCAATCATGTGGCAAACAATAATTCCTCTCAATTCAAAAACATAAGTTTTTTTCTTTTTCTTTTGAATTTTCTTTTTATTTTTTATTTTTTAAATTCTTATTTTATTTTATTTTATTTTACCTAATCTATACATCTTGCAAGATTGCATTTCTGCATCAATTATTATTGCCTTAAATGCCAAACTTTCTCATTCGTGAATAATACCTTATTTTATTCTCTAATACCACAAACAATTATAGTAAAATGTTTAAGAGTTCAGTAAGGTTTTCTCAGTAAAGAAACTATTTTTATTTGTTTTCTTTCCTGCCAATTATTGTGACATATGGAATTATACATAAAGTTCTTTTAATACAGAATATGTAAATAATTATAATCATACAAAGAAGTTACACCAGCAAACTATTTGATTTTCACTACCTTCTCAAAAACAAAAAAGTGAAATACATATGTTTTGCATTGTTCTCAAGAATACCATTTTACTTACATACACTTAAAGTAATGTACTTTTTGTCTTTGGTCTTACTTTTTTCGCTTAAAAGATGAAAGGAAAACAAACAAAAAACACGGTTTGGGATTTGATTTAAGAATATTAGGGATATAACTCGAATTGTTTGAAACCAAAGAGAAGCATTCAGCTAATTGTCAAACACACCCTTGTGAATTTTCATGTTTTCTTTTAATCTCAAAAATTAAGAAGTACCCAAATTCAATGTTTTAAAACTATTAATGAACAAAAATATATTTTCTCCATTTTCTTTGAATCAATGTTATTAAATTTACACCTGTATTTCCCTAAGCTTGATATTTGCTACTTTGGAAATTCAACCCTTGAAATACTATATCAAAAACATGGAATGGTAAAATTTAGTCTCCTAAATTTTGAGTACACACGATCTCACCTGTTCTAGATGTTGACCTCACTCCTGTGTTCATGCATGACCATCTGATGACGCATGATAGTGTTGATTACCTGATGACTTTGCCTATTATTAACAGGAAAACACAACAAATTCTTTTCACATTACTTAAATGTCAGTTCTAAATTCTCTTCTACAATTTTTTTACTTATCTGTAATTTTTAATTTATTTTGGATGCCTCTATTCTATTTCAAGGTGTTCTTTGTTGAGACATAGGTTCACAAGCAGATATATGGTGACTAGTGGTACTGGGACCTGAATATATCAACATGCTTTCTGCATCAATTTTTGTAGTGTGAATGACACACTACTTCTATCAAACAGAACTTTTATGTTTATTTACAAAAGACTGTTTATAATCTCCATGAATACTTTTCATGAGATCATGTAGTCTAATAATTATAATTATTAAAATTCTTTTCATGAGGCTATGTGGCCTACCATTTGGCAGATTCTGTATTTGTGCCTGCTCCACCTCTCTATTAAAAGTAATCAGAAGATCTGTTACTCTGAAATTTCAACTCAAATTACTTTCACAACTTTCTGGGTGATGTTTTCTTACTTGGTTTAGAAACTGCTTTAAGTTACAAATTTTCTTTCAACTTTGGCAACATATTATTCATTTTTTTACATGACATTTTAAGATTTTTTTTCAATGTTAAATTGAACTGATTTATTTCCTGAATGAGCACATGCTCCATCTGTGTTTGAACACAAGGTGGGCTGTGAAAGCGTTGGCTTCTCCCGTACATGAAGTGTTCCTCACTGTCAAAGGGTAAAATAGAAGCATATCAAAATTATGTTCTTCACAACTGCGCTAATCACTGTGACACATAAACACATTTTATTTGTATATTTTATTCCAACACAATGGTCACGTCCTCTGAAAATACTAAAGGTATGTATATTTTAAAACAGACTTAAATGCTTATATAAATTAACAATCAGATAATTTTACTTGTCAGTTCTGAAAAATATAGGTATAATTCAGAAACATTTAAATATATTTATTTATTATATCTGTCCATAAAGATTATTACTAGGCAAAAGTAAACGTGAGTCACTCATATTAAATTATTTGAAAAATTTACAATTTATTGGAAAAAACTATGATTGAATGCATTTGAAATTAATGATATTCAGTACTGATATACGATGAACAAAAACCTAGTTAATAATAAAATTCAGTGAATGCACGTACCCTTCATGCAAATTACTATAGCTTTGATTTTGATTACTCTGATATTATATTATTATTATTATTATTATTATTATTATTATTACTATTATTATTATTATCCTTTTTCTAAAGTATATTGTTTTAAAAATAAAACTGACACAAGATCACTGATATTTTTAAATTATTTTTTTGCATTGCTGATTGAACAAAATTGATATGCAGAAATCTCTACAAAGAAAGCATTTACATTTGGTACCAGTGTTTCAAGATGACTAAAATTAATAATTATGAACCTAATTGTATGGTGCATCATACAAATGAACTTTCCTGAATTTGTGGAATTTAATTTTTTGATGTAAAACTCCATTTACATTTTCTTATATAAATAATTGTGTTTTAACCGTTATTTACTGATAATACTTAATTCATCAAATGTTAAAATTAATGCCACAAAAAACTTTAATAAAATTGTACTGAAAATAGTGAGTCCCAAACTGAGATTTGTTCCCTTCTAAAGATAGTCTGTACATATATATATATATATATATATATATATATATATATATATATATATATATATATATATATATATATAAGTTTACTTGTTCTCAGAATATGATAATTTATATTTTGTACATTGATATTTTGATTTCACATTTAACAAGGAATTATAATATAATCAATGCAAAGTTAAGGAAAGGAAGTTAAGTCAAGTTAAGGAATTTATTAATTCTTAAACAAGTGCCTTTGCATTGAATACTTTCATCAAATTACATCAATTAATTCATTCTGAAAAAAAGCAATATTCAGATTCATCCATTATAATTGGTATGGAGCTGTTGCATAAATATATCATTAAAATGCTTATTGGTTACAGAGATTAAATTTGCCAATTACAATGGTGTATTACCCATCTTTATTGTTTCAAACACATTTGTACCTCATGAAATATACCAAACATTAAACTCTACCCAAACAATCCAAATTAATGTTGATGTGTAGTCAGTTCTAGTGAATAGCATAGACTACACATCACAACAGGTAGAATAGAATAATATTCAACTCAAGATTGTTTCATGACTCCTAATAATATTGTAATACAATTTTATTTTCTTGGTCATTTATTCACAACAAAATTAATATTTTCCTTGCATTCAGATGAGGGATGCAAGTGACGTTTTCTAACCAGTGGTGAAACGTTTGACGTTCTCTGTAAATGAAGAGAAAATGAAAGTACACCGCATTGAGATTATTTTTAAAAGTTAGCAATTCACAAAAGAAGTATCCACAGCGGATTCCATTCAAGCCAACATTTCAGTGAACACAGGTCTAAAAATGGGGAATAATTGATGTTGACACGAACGAACATTAATTTCCTCTTCTTACTTTTGTGGAACTAGTTCTTGTAAAAATTTTGAACAGGAGAGATATTTGCTCTAGTTTGTAAAGAAGTCAAAACACCTGAAATATTTTTCACAATTAATTTATTTATTTATTTGCATCAAGAAAAATATTATGGAAGTCATTGCATATGTTTGGTATCAGCTTTACAAACAGAAATTTAGAAACACTAGTGAACAATTTTCTAACTAACATGTATAAAACCCATTTGGTATGTTTATTTTTAAAGCTATTATAAAAGTAGAAATCAGTGCAAAAAGGAAAATAGAATGATCAAAAATAGAAATGAAAACTCACATAAAAGAAAAAAAAGGAATTAACTCTACTCAAATATACAAAATTACAATAAAAATAGAACATTGTTCAGGCAACAGAGAATATTTCATTACTGCATTCATTGACATTCTGTATTCATGTGAATTCAATATTTTCCAAATTAAAATTTATTTTGGATGTCTCATGAACAACAGAGATCTGTAGAAGAATATTTTCAGGTTTTGCTTGATTATTTGATTTGGTCACTAGAAAAAATATATTAATTCTGGGGTATTTTCTTTTCTGATTCTATTTCTCAACTTTTCATCATATTTTTATTTGGTACATATCCAAAAACAAATGTATGTTGAGACCAAAACCCATCTATGATTAACAATTATATTCTTCAAAGTAAAAACACTAAAACTGCCACAAACAACAAATTAAAATACGTTTTAACATTATATATTTTTTGTTTAGTCAACTTAATATTCTCATTAATCCCATGCAAAATCATTGATTATCTCTAAGTTGTAACCACGTGTGCAATTAAAATTTCACTGTGCAATTAAAAATCCATGTCTACTAATGAAAATTCAGAATGGAGCAAAATCGTTCAATTAATTAACACATACTTAGGTATTTCCAAACAGTCATGAAACATGAACAAACGTCACGTATTATGTGTCTACAACAACTACATATAAAGAACGAATGAAAACTATATTGGCAAAGTAAACCTGAAGCTACTTAATTAATGGTACAATATAAATATTTATTAATAATAAATGAAAGGTTTTGCATGTGAAACATTTGGTCTTAAGATTACAAATGTAAAAATTGTAAAGGTCAGTTCTGTTTTCAGTTATAAAAAGTACACTATAACAAAACTGTGTCAGAAGTGACTTGTTGTTTTTTACTTACTAATATTTATACAAGTAGTGTCCTCTCTCATGCCAGGGAATTCCATCCAAAATATTTGATGGATCTATCCAGAATTTTGAAGGGTAGGTTCTTGAATGTTTTTTATACTTCAGTATTTGATTAACATAGTAATAGGTAGTTACATGGCAAATTCTAAGACTCCTAGCTTCAAAGGATTGTCTACAACAATGAGAGAAATATTCTGTAACTGCACTTCCAAGACATTCAAAAATATTTCATAATAAATACATTTTCATTCACAACAGAACAAACAAAGTACCAATTCAAAGTTGATACTTATACATTGAAATTGAGGTAAATTAATAGAAATTATTGTTAATAATATTGGCAAAAAAATTAATGTAAAATTACAACAAACATTATTAAAAATTGAATGTTTTAAATAAAATGATTTTTTTGCCTACAGAAAGTTCATCAAAAGATTTCTTCATGGTACAAATTCCATCGCAAGACTACTTCAAGATTTTATGTTATAAATTAATTGATACAGGCGTTATTTGTCTGCAAGGGCCATAATCGCTTGCACTCGAGCTGCTCCATTCAAAACTATGACACATGCACTCTATCCAATACAAAAACGAGTGAGAGATGAGCACTTCAGGATCATTGAAACAGTTCACATGAAACAGAAAGTCTAATGGGATAAAAAATTCTTATTTATTTATATTTTTTAAGGGAAATGTTGTAATTTGAAAATTCCTTTACACGGTAGAACATGTTGTTAAGCAGGAAAGCTTTCAATTTACTTTTAAATGTATGAATTGTGTTTATGTCTTTGATATCATTGCCTAGTTTGTTGTAAAGTGTAATGCCCTCTATTAGGGTACTTTTTTGACAAAGTGTTGTTTCAGAGTGGGGAACGTGTAGGTTATCCTTTTGACGGGTGTTGTAGTTATGTACATCAGAATTTAAAGTAAAAGTGTCTTTGTTTTCCATGAGAATTTTTTTGTGAAGACCACTATTTCAAATATGTACATGCATGGTAGAGGAAGAATCCTTAGTTTATTAAACAAGGGTTTGCAAGACTCCAGCTTATGAGTGCTGGTCATTGCTCACAGTATTCTTTTTTGGATAATAAATGTGTGAGTGCTTTCAGGGGCATTTCCCCAGAATATTATTCCATATTTTAGGTGTGAGTGCACATTTGCAAAATACATTGTTCGAAGTGTCTCAATGTTGGAGCTTGACCTGAGGGTGTATAGGGCATAGCAAGATATGCTGAGCTTCTTGTTAATATTTGTTAAGATTAAAATAACTTATTGAAATGTTAATTATTAGCAGATAATTTATATACTGTATAATATCTTAATCGAACTGTAACAAGTATTGTATTTCTAGGCCAATGACCCCAGCTCGATCAGGTTTTGTTCAGTTTCCCTGGTCCTTTGAGCAAATGCTGAGATGGCCCCTTATTTGCTTCTGAACAGTAATATAACTTCGCTCTCTCCACCCAAGGCATCATATTGACTCGTCATACACGATTGTAATTGTATATGTGACTCAATAAATATTATTATTATCATTATCATTATTATTATTATTATTATTATTATTATTATTATTATTATTATTATTATTATTATTATTCAGTGGAACGCTGGCCATTGGGCAAGGAAGTCGTATTCATTGTGGTCGGCTGTGCATTGAATAGTAAAATTTTGCACGTTAAAAGCTTTATTTAAAATGCCGAAATCAAGAAATGTGGAATACTTTGTGTGCTGCAACCCTTCTAAACTTCATAAGCATTCCAATCAAATTGGGAAAAGGAAGGTGACGGAGGAAATGTGTAAAAAGATTCCACACTTCGTGGTTGGTGATTCAATTTGAGATGGCTGTCGTCATAAAATATCATAAATAACTGTAAACATTCCTGTTTTTGAAAATGAAGAAGAAACTGAGGTGAGCAAATCTACCAGTGATGACGAATATTTGAATGAAAATCATGATGCGAGTGTTAGTAGTTTATATAAACTTTTAACTCTTTTTGGTCACTCCCTCGTTTCAAAATTTAATCATTCACGGTTCAAATCGAAAAAAAGGCGGCTAAAAGAAAAGCTAGTGCTGTCAATGAAGTGGTAATTGAGATTTTTAATGTTGATGAGAAAAATGATGGAGAAGAAATTATTTGTCATTTTAAAGATAAATTTCAAGTGTTAAAATAGCGAACAAAAGTACATGATTCAAAGTTGTCACCCAAAAGCTGGAGTGAGGATAAAGTAAAGACAATTGACAAAGGCATTATGTCAATTTCTGATAGAAAATATCAATGACATCTCTCAGAACTTGTAACATGTTTTTATCATGAAGCTGATATAAGCGGAATCATGACTGGTATGAAAAATACGAGATGTGTTAAGGAAGGAAATAATAATGTTAAAAAGCAAAAGAGACTTCTTCTAGCTAATCTGAGAGAACTTCATAAAGAATTTTAAAAAGGCATCCAATAATTAAATCGGTTTCTTAACTTTTACTTCTTTCAGGCCAAAGAATTGTGTACTGGCATAATGTTTGTGTGTGCGTGATTTGCGAAAACACCAAATTAATACAAGCAAGTGTACAAGCATCATCGGCAGCATTAATGATCTTGTTCCGTTAAATTGTGTGCAACAATCCTTCATCAAATTGTTATGTGAACACATATGAGAAGTGTCCAGATATTTCAAATCATGTCTACAGACAAATCGCATCGAATTTACAAGTGGACTTCAAGTGACATAGCCCAGATGATTTTAGTTAGTAGTTCATCAGAGTTATTTCTGAAAAATTACATCTTGAATCTTAAAAAATTCAAGTCTCATAATTTTATAGCAAAGGTTCAGAGAAGCTATTTGCAGCATCTGAAAAATGCCCTCCCATTCTTTCCTGATATAGCTTGAAATTAGATGTTCCATAAGTTTGCATACGACTGATGTAAGGCTTACCGGCCTCACATTACTAAGTATTGTCTTGTCGCCACTTTTAAAAATAGGTACTACGAGAGCCAGCTTCCAATCTTCCGGTACGCAAGCGTTGTTTATTGATACATTAAATAACCTAATTAAATAAGGCAGAATTGTCTCTTCACCTAATTTAATGATGTCTGTGGAAATACCATCAGGACCTCGTGATTTTCCTCTCTTCATTAATTTTATTCTTTTCCGCATAGTATTTACATCAATATGAAAACTACATCTATCTGGATACTGTTAGATTTCTGCTTGAAAACCGAGCTGAAATATGCGTTAAGAACCTGCGCTTTTTCCCTGTAGTCCGTTATTGGCGAATTATGAACACGAACAACTGGAATCTCGTCTTTACTTCCTTTCGTTCTACGAACGTATTTAAAAACTACCGACCAATTATTACTGCCCTCCGCATCAAGAATATGTTTTAAATGACGTTCCTCTGCCATTTTCTTTTCCTTCCTTAATTTTTTTGTGTAATTTCGAAATAAGGTCATATGATTTTCACTACGGTGTCTGTTGTTAAACGCTTCTCTGGTTTTTCTTTTCAATCGCCTAATCTTTGCATTATAATATTCCGGATCGCTGTTACTTTTTAACAATTTACTGGGTAAATGACTAAAGATATTGTCCGGTATCAAAACTTTTTAATCAACTTATGATCATTTCGATCGCGTTGCGATCATCATCAGAGCTTGCAGCTTCTGGGCCGAAAACAAAGTTCTGCCCAGTCAAAGTTCGGCCCAGAAGCTGCAAGCTCTGATGATGATCGCAACGCGATCGAAATGATCATAAGTTGATTAAAAAGTTTTGATACCGGACAATATCTTTAGTCATTTATCATAAAAAGGTATCTACATCACCAACAATCCAATTAATAATTTACTGGGTACAAAAGCCTGCTCAGCATTTACTAAAATATTTTTAAACTCTCCCCCTATTTCATCGATTTTCCTCCTATTCTAAGAAACTCGCCATATTGTTCTCTTAAGTAGTTTTGAAACCCTTGTACATTCGCTTTCTTGTATTCCTTCACTAGAATACCGGTGGTAATACTTTTCTTTGAAATACTTAACTGTAAATCGACTAAAACGGCTTTATGGTCACTTATGCCTTCTAAAACGTCGCACGACAAGAATAAATATTTCGGTAAATATTTCTAATTAGGCAGATATCCAGAATCGCATCCTGCCGTGTCGGCCTGTCTACTACCTGCTCTAATCCGCTGTTCCAGACAAGTCGGTTGACTAGTTGTACTTTCCCTTCGCAAACAATCCCCTTCCAATTTGCTTCTGGGAGATTTAAGTCTCAAGCGATAACTACATGACGGTTATTTATATTTTTTGTTCTTTCGTAGAGAGCACCTAAAATTGCATAGCTGTTGCCCGGTGGACGATAGCAAGCAATAATTTCTAAGATACTTCCTGAACAGAAAATTTCTACACCCGTCATTTCAAATTCTTTATCAACCCAATTTGTTCGGATATTAAATGTGTTTTTCACGCATATAAAGACACCACCGCCTCTAGTTTCGCGATCTCTCCTAAACGTAATGTAGTCTGAACGAAAAATTTCCGGGTTTGCTACCGCGTCCGAAAGCCAAGACTCTGTTCCTATTACGACATCAGAATCACATGCTTCAATTAAATTCCAAAATTCGGATTCCTTATTCATGATACTACGACAGTTCACCTGCAACAATCTAGCGAAGCCTCTCCTCACCTGCAAGTCAGTGTTCGGGACCCGTGCATCCATCCTAGATTCCTGTGCCGCGGTCACGGCCATCTCCTCCCCCGCCGCGATCATTTCCCGCGTTGATTCGGCCCCCTCCCCCGCTGCAGTCACACGCGTTGTCTCCGTCTCCTCCCCCGCAGCAGTCAGATGCGTGTAGGAGGTGCAGTGAAGAGGTCAGCTGCGTACGCTAGTCTCCAAGGCGCTCACATCTCCACTCCAAAAGAACTATATGAATAGGCAAAATGCGATATTCAAGGAGAAGTGTTTCGTTTCACAACGAAAGTTGCACACGAAGTGGAAGCCCAATTGTTGCGGAGAGGTTTGCGAGACTGAAGACTATTCCAGGAACACGAGGCTGTCATTGTGTTGTCCCAGTCAATGGCATCTGATTTCTCTGAAACATTTTTCGTCCTCGTCTGAATCTCCCACACAAGTTGTGATTTGACGCAAATGTCAAGGAGCGTGCAAACTTGATGCGGCGCGGGGCACCGTTTAATGAGGGGGCGGCGCGCTAATGCCGCAGTGAATTTTAATTTGTTAACGGTCGTTGTTTTCATGGCCCCGTCTTGAAATTTTCATGATTGCCTATTCATCGTTCATGATTGCCATTCATCGTTGCTCACATTTTTATCGTTTGAATTAAAACATTGCATTTTGAATTAATAAATTAATAATGTTTTGAGCTTGGATTAATAACAAATGTACGCGAAATATCGATTAGAAGTATAAACATAGGTCTATCTATACTCTAACAAATGGCGTTTTGAAGATTAAATTCTGTCTTTTAACATAATCAGAAAAAATAAATAATTAGGACGTGTAATGCTAATGCGTAGGAAGTAATGTTTTCATGATTTTTTCAGGTTCTTTTAATATTTTATCTGCAGTGGGTTCAGTACTTTCCATATGCAAATATTTCTTGCAAACAAACAATGCAAGGCTCACTAAAATAGATCTCAAAAGAAATACGTCTTAAAATGTCCTACACCTCGAAAGGTAAAGGTGAGCTTGAATTTCTCAAAATTTGAATTATTTTTAAATGAAAACGAAAAAATATTGAACGTTATATGTATATAAAAGGGAATAATTGCACTCGCAGTATATAAAAAAAACTCCCTCATTTTTTGAACATACCACTCATGCAATTATCTCCCTCTTTGTATATTCGTTTCATTAATTACTATATTGGAATAAACATAGATTTTTACAAAACTGTTAGCAATCAACTGAAAATAGTATATTGGGACGAATCCTTTTCCTTCTAATTTAATTACCATAGCCCGGAAGTTTGGCAAAGCGATTCGCCAACAGTGGCTAGTCTCTTTAACTATTACTTTACGAGAATTACTGCCGATCTCGGTAAGGGTCTTCAGCCACAAAATTCAGCATCAGACATTTCCCCAAAAATTTTAGGCACGATGTTTGTTTCCGAAACTTCCTATGAAATTCTCAAAATAATCGGTACACTAAAAAATAAATATTCGGCCAGTTTAGATGAATTTCCGGATTGTTTGTTAAAGGTTTGCGCGCCCGTCATTATGCAACTCACATATTTAATGTATTCTTATGCACAGGAAGTTTTCCAGATATTTTTAAAACGGCTAAGAGTAAGCCGCTTTTCAAAAAAGGCAACAAAAATGAAATTCAAAATTATCGGCCAATTTCTCTTTTGTCGTTTTTTTTTTAAATTTTATTTTAGAGAGACTTTTTTATGTACGAATGGAAACATTTCTTAGTAAATATGACGTGTTTTCAGATTGCCAACATGGGTTTCGGAAATCAAAATCAACGGAAACATCTTTATTTACTTTTCTTAAAGATGTCGTCTCATCCATGGATCAAAACGAAGCGCTTATTGGAATATTTTTAGATCTTTGAAGAGCTTTTGACGTCATTGATCACAACATTTTACTCTCAAACTTACCTTCGTATGGAAATCGTGGTGTTGTTTTAGGTTGGTTATGTTCGTACTTTAATCAACGATCTCGGAGAGTAGAAATACCTTACTGGAATAATGAAACATTAGGTACACACACTTCTGATTCTTTGCCAATGGCATGTGGAGTCCCGCAGGGATTGATTTTAGGCCATATTCTCTTCCTACTATACGTAAACGATATGCCCTTGACGATTAGAAACGGAAGAACAGTTCTCTTTGCGGACGATACGAATATTCTTTGCATAAAGAAACCGTGAATAGTACAATATCAGATATTTCAAATTTGTTCCGTAATAACAAACTAATAGTTAATGAAAATAAAACTGTTTCAATTCAGTTTTCCATTTCAAATAAACAGCTCTGCACTTCACTGAAAATGAACGGTATGCCATTGACTGATGTTAAGGTAACAAAATTTCTAGGTCTTTCAATTCAGTCAAACCATAAATTGAACGTCTATTTAAATGAATTGAACGCTAAATTAAGTTCTTTATGCTACGCTTTCAGAATTCTTTCTAATTCAGTCGGCCTACACACTGCTCGTTGTGTTTATTTCGTGAATGTTCATTCCCGCCTGAGATGTGTCATAATATTCTGGGGAAATACATCTTATAGCTCCTAGACTTTTAGATTACAAAAAAGAATTGTACGGAAGCAAATCTTACCCATATAATTCTTGTAAGCCTATTTTTATTAATCTAGGTATTTTATCATTACATTGTCTCTTCATATATGAATCAGTGGTTTTTGTCAAAAATCACTGATTCAAGGGAGGGATTATACTTTCAGCAAACGCCGTTGTCTATTACTACAACGTTCGACGGAGTAATAATCTTCATCAGGTGACAGTATACACAGCTCACTACAAAAAGATCACATATAATACATGTACATTATTTTACAACAGCTTGTCAAATGACATTAAACGATTAAATCCGATACGAAAGTTTAAGTTCCAAGTAAAATATTTTCTGATGCCCAATTGTTTCTATACAATTAGACTATACCGGGCAACCAAAAGGAAAGTAATATTAATTTTAACAATGACATTTAATGTATTATATATAATTTGGATTGTATAATTGTAAAGAACCTGTAATAAGTGTTGTACTTCAGCTTCTGGGTCAATGACCCCCATCTCCTTCAGGTTTTCGTCCTGTTTCCCCGATCTTTAAGCAAATGCTTCATTTCAAATTTTCAGTTCAAACGTAATGTTCCTACACAATCTGTTCCAATTTCCTGTTCATGTTCCTACAACTCCCCATCGCAGCTAATGATGAGGAGTTGTAGTAATAGTCCATCCATAAAGTATGGCCCTTATTTAGCAATGGCTGTATTTAATTTAAGGCAATTTCTATCGTTTTATTAAAAGTATGTCTGACAGTTACAATAATTTAATACGATACGTAGAACATAGAAGGCGATGTATTGTAAATTAATTATTTCTATAAAAACATCCACAAAGAAATAGAAACACTTTGATATTAAAATATGTGTATCAAAAACCACACAAGAAGAAGCCGAATCCTCTGCCAGAGTCTGTGCACGGCACCGCCAAGCCAAGCCACTTTGAGCCAAGTCAGTGCCATGGCGAACAGGGTGTAGTGTAGTGAAGTGCGAATGAATAGTTATGTGCATAATGAAAGAAGTATGAATGATGTGTGAATGTAGAGAAAAAGAAAAAAAATCTCTCCTGTAAAATAATAATTTTTGTAGTAATTAACAAAACTGATTTTAGTGTAAGCCGGTCCGGATCGCTAAGGCAGTAGTGCCGAAGCGATCTCGGATCGAAGGATCAAGTGTTCGAGTCCCGCCTCGGGCATGGTTGTATTGTGTTCGTCCCCCCCCCTATCATCATATCGTGCCATCCTCATAGTTACCATACCGTTTCTCGCAATAGTGGTCGCTAAAAACCTAGTAGTTGATACGACCTCAAATAACAAAAAAAGTGCAAGTAAGTTAACTTTAGGATTAGAATGTAAAACATAACTGTAAGGGTCCCTTCTCTCGCGACCGCGGCGCGCTTCCTTCAAGCAGCAGAGCCCCTCCGACGCAGCCACCCCGGAGCCACGGCCGCACCGCCGCCCGCCGTGGAAGGGCGTGGGGGCTGGAGGGGTAGGTTTCGCCGACCCTCTGGCGACGACGAACAAAGGGACCGGAGCAGGTAGAACGCTGCGGCCGCGGCGCAGTGGGAAGACTCCCATTTAAAGCTGTGAAAATGAGAGAAAAGACAGGTAGAGGTCTCTTCCGTCCTGAGACGGCTTACCGCCAGTGGAAAGGAAAATCCAACCCGTGCAGGTATGGCATATCGCGTCTAGAACCAAAAGGAAATTGCTGTCTCCAGGCCGCATACCACGCTGAAGTTTTAATACTTGAGTACTTTTTTTTTTTGCTTTTGAAATATACTAACAATATTATTGTTAACTCACGTAAGCGTATCGATATTTAACAATTATATATTTCTGAATACACTCAGTCTTCTATTGAACACTTCACTATAATGACCACAATGCTCATTAGGATTAAACCTTTCCCTCTACACTCCTGGTACTAAAGAAAGAGCAATATAAAACAAGTAGCGTATGGTGGATTTCGATAACTTTCAGGGTTTTAACGATGTGGCCAAAATTCCTATAAATTTACCTGCTGCATAATTGTAAAGTAATGATGCAGCAGCACGTGTTTCTAATCAATATTTGTACAAGAGGAAATTTTGGCATGAACAAAAAGGCTAGTCTTTTCAGAAGAATTGTAATTTTGTCATTGAACTTTCTACCTGCAGCCAGCTCTCTCCCGTGTAATCCCTCAGCAGTGCCAGCCGGACCCGAAGCGACCCCTTCTCCTCTGGGGGAGTGTTGAATTACTGTACACGGGGAAAACTCGACTGTTCTGTGAAGAGGGCGTGTCCGGGGAAACCTTAATGGGAAGCCTCCTCATCGTTCCTGTCATTGTTTACTGGATGTTCGACTGGAAAATTTAAAATCTTCACAGATCAGATATTACAAATATTCTTTGATTGCTTTATATTCACCGTCAAGTGTCTCTCAAATTAGTTTATGGAAGGGAAATGGCTACGTTATTGCACTTTAAATGTAGAGAAGGACGTTTGTAATAGTCATGTTACTTCATAACACGCTATTGTGTTCGTATTACATTTTTGTGTTTTTTTTTTCTTCGTTGGATAATAATGTCTGTGTTCGAAAAGTTATTTCAACATTTAATTTACATACGGTTTCTGATATACATGCCAACATTACGTTGATGTACCCAAGTTGTTGAACGCCTGAAAAATCTGGAAGTTGAACAACTGAAAGATGTTCAATAAGTTAATGGCATGCTAACAGCCAGAAATGACATTATTGTTAATATCCCCAAAGTATAAGGAAATGATGTGGGCAATAATTAGATAAAATATTCATTAACACAATGTGCGATTTTAACAGCAACCGGACAAAGTAATTAACTTAAACAAATTAATTAAAAAATACAAGTGTAATAAAGACCTCTGACCAGAAATTTATGTTTCTCGACAAATAGTTATTTTTTTTCGCCCTTTTAATTTGTATACACGCTGTTCTGATATCCATGTGCATCGTAAACACTATTTATAAAGAATTTCCAACCGTAATGATTTCTGGAGCCATTTCATCAACATAAATAAAGTATTTTAAAGAATCTATTAGTCTGTTGTTCGTCGTTAAAATACATTATAAGATCTTTTGAATTGTGTCGGTAATTTGCGTTTATAGTGCAAAACCTTTTGAGATTTTAGCAATATTTGAGCGAAGTAATTAACTTAAAAATATTTTTAATAGAATAGATGTGTAATGTAGCAACTTGTGCACAGAATTCTGTATTTCGCAAATTAACTCATTTTGTGCAATTTTTATGTAGGATAATTGGATTGTCTCTAAAGAAGTCAAGGGCCCTGAATTACCAATTGAAAGCAGTAATTTATTCTAGAGATCTATGATAAATAAATATTAATTTATTTAAGAAATTAGTGTGAGAAGTTGTTTTCCGCCGCTAAGAATCATTATAGGATTTTATGAACTTTGTCGTTAACTGTGTTATAGTTGGGTTGTAAGTAAGGGGTGGGGCTAGGACAAGAAAGAGGAGGGAAAGATCGCAGTCAATTCACGACCAGCTTGCCCCGTCATTCGCCTGGGACTGATCGGAGAAACCACGGGAAACTCCCAATCAGAGCGGCCAGCCGCTAGAAGCCTCCACACAGCGGTGAAAAGGACCTGGCTCTCTATCCTGCCACCGACGGCACTCGAACCTAGGACCTCCCCGTCAAAGCGACTGCAGTGGCATCTGTTGATGCCCTGATCCACTTCTCCCGGTTACTGCCACCTTATCGGGTGGAACTACTTACCTATTCAATAAGGTGAGAGTGGCGACAAGTGAATGTTTTGGGACCTTTTCGTCATGCTCAACATTGTAACAAATTTAAATTGTGTGGTGTGTGAAATGTACTTGACTAGCACATACACTGCCTACTGAAGACCCGGGATCGATTTACAGTGGGCTGACTAATTCTTGGCAATAACTGAACCATTAAAACCTGCTAATACAAAATTGAAGCGTTAAACGTACCTCCTAAAACGAATATGTAAATAAGCCTAATTGAAGCTGTGTAGTGAATATGAAACCAAGCTGTGTGAGACACGTACTATAAAATCGTATAAACTCAATAAAGAAGCCAATAAAAACGAATTCGGCGTCAGTAGGTTCCGTTTTTTTTTAAATTTTATTTATTGTTCATATTAAAGTTTTGAAACTTCAGGGAGATGGCCGCTTTCGGACTTATTATGTTTTTCGGACATATTAATTTTAATTAATATGTTTTCCTTCTCGCCTTGCTACGCATAGAATCATCGCTTTTGTAGTGGGCGGACACGGCGCCCGCCGGGGCCCTGCTCTCTAGGGGGCCTTGAAACATTCAACTCGGCAAACACGTCTTTCAGGAATTACAGAATTTAGTTTTACTTTCTCGCCTACGCTGTAAGTAATAAAGAGAAATTATTGTAATAGTGCTGTGGAAATCAAAGAAAAACTCACATTAATTCGGGTCCTGGTAAAAAAAAAATACGGAAAAATCGTATTGTAGTAAATTACTTTCTTTAAAAGAATGTAATACTTCACTTCTGACATGTGTCGATAGAATCCACAATTTTGTGTTTTATGTATTGGCTGGGTATTGTGAAACCTTGATATCGATTTATGGCAAAATAATTCTATCACTTCATTCTGCATTCCCTGTAAAAGGCAGGAGATCGTTGCCCTTAATGTGATCTTGCGTGGCTAATAATAATAATAATAATAATAATAATAATAATAATAATAATAATAATAATAATAATAATAATTTCGATCTGAAAGAAATTCGTCATCCTGGGAGTTTGAAGTCGATATTTTGGTTTTTGGAGGGTACTTAGCACTAAGCTTCAACCACATTTTCGATTTTTTTTAAAAAAACGGGTTCAACTTTTATCAAACATTGTTCTCAGAAAGCAAATGCTTAAAGAACAGCGCCGGCCTCATTTTCATTGAAATTACCGTGTTTTCGAAAATTGCAAAAGTTCAACATTTTATCGGCTACTTGTATACTTACACCTACAATATTGAAAAGAAAAATGTTTTAAATGTTCAAAGACACTCTTGAAAAATGATCAAGTACAATTTTACGAAAATTTAAGTACTTTTCACGTCATATTGCGCAAATGTAAGCATTTTTTAATTCTAATTTTCTCTCTAGCCGCTCCAAATTTTTCTTTGTATGTATCAAAGGTCTGTAAAAAATAATACTGGTCCCTTTCTTGGGTGCGCATTGCAAAATCGAACTCTGTTTTCGAGAATTGAAAGTCATTAATATTTCATCACATCACACATTAGAAAGTCAAAAACTAGATATTTAAATAAGATCATGTACAAGTTTTTTTTTGAAAAAGTTGTTTTCGTGTAATTTCTGCTTGAAGTTACTGCAATTTATTTTTATATTTCACAATCATTCTTTTGAAAATTTGTATCATGGCTTAAAAACTTTCTTAAAAGAGTAGTTGCATGAACCTCGCAATAACAGAGTTAAGTCATTCTACGTCATGTTGTCGCAGAACAGAGACATTTTCAACCCTCACCCCCAATTTATCTTGGTGCACATCTTCTTTATCACACATAAATTTTCTCTGTAAGTTTCTAAGAGGTAATGTCTTTGGTTTGTATTTTACCTGTGCTGAAATATCGAAGACACGTATAGAATGCGGTGCACAAACACTCATTAGAATCGCAATATTTTCCGTTCTATCAAATATAAGAGCACAAATGTTTATCTTCTTGGATATCTGTTATGTTGTCCTACACAAAGACAAATGAATTAATAATTGATTTTATTACCGTGTTAAATACTGTACTGAGGAATTATTTTGCGAAGGTTTACAACAAATGTATTTTTAATTTAAAAAATATATGTTAATGCCCAATATGTATTACCCTAGTAGTTTAGCCAGTCCGTCCGTCTGTCCGTCCTCCATCTGTGAACAAAGCTAGCAGCTGAACCGATCACTCGATTGTCTCCAAAACTGATATCCAACTCTGATCGATGAACTGAACTCCAAAACTGATCGATCTGGTGATCACTTGAATTTGAAGTCAATATTTTAATATCCGGGAATAAAAAAAGTTACATTCAGTAAACCAGAAGAAGTAAAGAAGCAATCTGGTTCCCTCAGAACTCTTTCAAATTATTTCGATTTTCATCTGATAAAACTTCACTATTAAACGACAAAATCAATAACTTTTCAATATTTGATACAACAGGTTCAATAAAAACAAGTTTCATTGAGAGAATTGGTCTCTAAGTGATAATATTCAGATATGTTCAGTCACTTCCTGCTAACGTTCTGCCTAGCGTGCCCGCACGGGTACAGTATAAAGATACTCAAAAATAGCAAAACAAATACATAGCTCGTCCCGGATAATATAAAATATAGAACTGTTAGAGCCCTTCCCGGCTGGGGAGGCGCCTCGCTGCGGGAGATCCCTGGGGAGGGAAACCCTCTGCATGTCGAGTGTAGGTCAGCGCCGCATTTCAACTGTCCAGCGCGGAGGACCACTGCCACCTGCCAGAATAAGATATTCTGATTCAGCTCTCTTCACAAGAGGGACCAACTATC